>JAMPIV010003130.1:0-300158 GCA_024509875.1 Oreohelix idahoensis | reverse complement strand
TGACAACAGTACAACGAACGGTGCAAAAGTCAGCAACATTCAATGTCCTTCAAAAAAATTTATTTGGGAGCCTCTCAAACAGCAAATGAAACGTATTACTAAGGCCTTCAATGTTTCAAACCAGCTCGCGAGTCTGTTGCGAAGCAGATAATGTACTGTTTTACTTGCCCAAAAAAAGATAAGTAACACTTGATTTTAAACTTTACCCAATATTTCGTCCTTTTGTCCGTATAACGCCATGTTCTTTTTTTTTTTGTAGCCATTTTAAATATTGTTTTCTGTCTTTTTACATGTAGCGGGTATGTGATGGGCGCGCAATTATAAAGTCATTCTCATGGCTCTCCTTCGATGCTAACGAATTGATGTGGTAATTGTTCCTTACGGGCCGTGAATTAATAGCATTTTTTCGCCGAAGATCGCGTCGAATAACATTATTCATGTTGATCGTGTCGGTTTCGGAAACTTGCATTAATTCACCTTGCATGTTTAGGGAGTATAGAGTCGTGTATAAAAACTGTGGTATTCTAGTGTAATTTGGTTTCTAATTTTTAATCCAGTTCTTTTAACAATGTTTGTAATCTAGACGTGTTTTTTAGTTCTGACCTATACGTAACTTTCAGTTTTATAATTTTTGTTTGTACGAAACGTTAATTGAGTCCATGTATACGTCACTAATTGTTGTGTACTCAGGTTAATTATCCTATTCATTTCGTTCTTTAATTCCCTCAATTCCGGTCCTAGTCAACTTAGTTTTGTAAAATGCATTTTTATTGTGAAAATGTCCCTTTGTGTGTATGTTAATAATGTTCTTGTTAATATCCCTTGGTTAACCCATCTGGTATTGTTTTGTCTTCATTTCATCCCCCCTTCATCCCTTTATAATTTTTAGATATTAATGCTATAATTTTATTCATTAATAAGAGTATAGATTAATAATATTAATTAAATTTTTAAGAGTTATAAAGAGCAATTATGGACTTTGCACCAATTTGCCAGTGATGGTCCAAGAAATGGGCAATGCACTTTATTGCTCATGAATATGACATAATATACTATGATTAAATAAATTAATAACTTTATAACATTATTAAGACATATTAAATATAACTTAGTACACTTCCTCAGTACTACAGTGGGAACTTGGTGAGACAATTAAGATTAAATAACCTAATTAATTTAGGAATAATAACCCATAGTTATTAAATATTAATATTAAGTGCATGATATAAATTTCCAGCACACCTTATATAACTAACTATCATAACTATTTTATGATAGATAATAGCGGGTATATTATATCATACATAATAATTTTTAACAAAATAGTATCTAGATTTGGTTGAACTTATAAATTATCAACAAACGGGAAATACTCTGCAATTTCTTATATTAATTATTATTCATTCATTGTAGTAATTAATAATTAACGACAATAAGATTTCTAGTGGTGATTACAAGACATAAGTAATTGAATACATAAAATAAATTGACTTCAAGATGCTTAAACTTAGACTATTTTTATTTAAAAAATGGTAAGGATTTTGGTAAAGATACAAAGGAGAACTTCTCGAGGCTTATGGATTGGCTGAATTTACAAAATATAAAGGCAGAAGAGGAGAAAAGGAAAGCTAATGCTAAGACAGAAATGGAAGAACATGAAAGAAAAGATAGAGCTGAAAAGAAAGCTAATGCTAAGAGCAGAGATTGGAAGAACGTGAAAAGAAATGAGGCTGAAAAGAAAAGCATAAGTAAGACAAGAAGAAGAACAGAAAGATGGAAGAGAATGAAAATCCTAACGGATTGACGAAGAGGAATAAATTGAAACGACAGGCTAATCATACTGCAAACAAGAAATGGAATTGCAACGGCTTAAATTGGAAACAGCAAAACATATAATTCATCAGGGTGCTGCAGCAAACCTAAATGATAATGCTCAAATCTGTGATCTTCATCCAACCTACTTAAGGGTCAATTATACTACTTTAAGCTAACCTACCTTTTAAATCTACACGTGGATGACCTCATCATCATGGCTGGCGCGCTTTGAGGATATATGCGGAGGTCCAATGAAACCTTGACAAAACTGCATGTGGGGCACTTAATCTTAAGGAAATTTCTGGATGGCGAACCTGCAAGTGCAGCATCAAAATATTGATCCTACATTAGGCCACAGACTATGAGGCCCATTAAGACTTTTGTTTATTACCGTCGTTTTCCGCTTGAACGAAGAGTGCATGTAGATTAGGGGCGTTTTCAAAAGTTTGTTGCCAGATAATAATAAGAATATTTAACAGGATTTATTGCTAACATACGCAATACTTTTACCAGATGGTTGAACTAGCAGCAGGTGTCAACAAAATCTTACGACAAGTTAGTCGATTATTCCACTTTATTGAGGGATAAAGTATTATCATTCTGTCCAGCCAACCATTCTTGCTTATCTGCAAAAAAAGAAAGAAAACCAGAAATCTATGATGAGTTAGAAAAAATTGGCTTTAAATAACTGCACAGCTCATCCGAACGCTAATATTTCTGGCTCGTTGAAAAAGCACCTCTTTCCTGTAGCCTCCAAATATGGCATATCATAGTAATAACAAACCAAGAACACACAGTGTAGACAGAGGTAGGTTCAAAGAAAACTATGACATTAATTTTCATAAGGGACAGGAATAACTTTAAACAATAACTTTAAATAGAGAAGACAACAAAACAGAAATTAATCACCTCAGTCAAGATACAACAGGAAACCACGTAACCTCAAGTTATAATCGGGTCATATCAATAATAATAATGGTAACAATTGGAAGAATAGTCGATAATTATAACTCGAGACATCGAGATAACAATGTACAATAGACCCCGACAACCGGATAGAGTTCAACTAATTATTCCTCGTAATCGTGTTCTCCATTCTCTCGTGGATCTTCACATTATAACCATAATACCGGGCAGCAGTTACAAATGATATCACCCCTAAGGTTCAGGTTCCACCTAACGATAATACAATGCATTCTTCTGCTGCATATGCTTGCAATAAATTATAACGTTGGGCGAATAGTTTGCCCACAATGCAATCTTATTTTCAAGAAGGCAAAGTGAGAGCAGTGCTAAACTGCGACACATTCCACAAAAACACAAGTAGGTCCCATGCGCAGCCAATGAATGGTGAACAGTCTCTCTGATTTTTAACAGAGGGATAAAAAATAGTTAACGGTTGTGTTCTATAGTTTCTGTATTGAGAGATATTCGGGGTCCACAACCATTGAGTGCGACAGTCGCTGGTACAATCCTAAGTCTGTGCAACGGGGGAATATGTCCATTGCATGACTTTTGGGGGAACTATTGAGTTTTACCCCACAGCTATTATCCATGTTAAAAACACCTTTTTTCACAGGGAACGTGAAGGTATGCAATGCTGAAAAAGCCGATTGCAGACCTTATGGGTGGGTCGCATACACGGCAGCAAGTATTGTTCACCAGAAGATATTATTGAATGGGAGAGACGACAATCTATGCACTGGAAATTGCCGTGACGACTATAGCTCAGACTATGCTCGCATGGAGAGATGTCCAATGATAATAAGATGGATGGCAGAGAAACAGGAGGATATTGAGTCAATTCACCTATTGACAGGGAATCATTTGCAAAACAAACAAAAAAATGACAAATCTTTAAATAAATTTTTATAAACCTAGTTAATAAGGTTGATAAATTTAAACATCAGGTAATAATAATAAACATTGGTTTATTATTAAAAATCATAATATACTGATTAGATGTTTTAGTGATAAATCACAGGTAAAAACAAAACAAGTGATGGGTACCGGCTGTGACGTACGTCTAAGTATGACAAATGAATTTCCCTGACTCGATGGATGATAACCAGAATATTGGCCTCTCATAACTTTTAGAACCCCTGATCATTCTGTTTTGTAACTTTTACCGCATGCAGCTTTTCCACACGAGAACAGCGGTACCATCAAAGAACAGGCTGATCTTCAGAATTCAACGTGGAGCTGCTGGCCGCGATCTAAAGAATCAGAACTTTCAGCTCACAGAGTTAGCTTCTCGGAAAGAAATTTTCGCACTCTTATGCGAGCAGCCTGAGACGGAAGGAAATCGGTTAGATACCCGGGGGAAGGGACGGGCGCGAAACGAAGGAATCGCCTTACGGTTTAACACCACGGCGAGGTATCTCGAATTTTTGCTCAAGTTCAAGAAAGGTGCGAAAATTTAACACACGCCCCCATTCAAGTTACATTCGGAGAAGTATATAAATAGAAGAATTCCGATAAAACTGCATTTTATCGTTCGCTCTGACAGAATCCTAGTTGCACTAGCATAGTCGGATTCCTGCTGGATTTCATCTACCTTCGTGACTATTGGAGTGTATTCTTTCTGTGCAGACGGTAATTTATACATTAGCTTCGAGTGATCAGTGGTCGAGTTATTCAATTGAATTCAATGGATTGTGGTGTAAATTTAACCTTATTAAATAAACCCATTTTCAAAGTTCTAGTGCAAACTAATGTTACAGCTAAAAGTATTACCTAATACAATTGACGCGTAAATTTATTTTGCAGACATTAATACAGTTTATTCTGTAAATAAGATGTTTTTAATTATTTTTAACTACAAGTTTTTCCTGATTTGTTTAATAAGTAAATAATACACGGTATTTTTTTTTTTTGTCTAACCTAGTTTCTTGGTATAGATAGATGTGTAATGCAATTTTCTAATTATTTTTGCTAACTCACGGGAAGTTTTCCTGATTTGTTAATTGACGACGCTAATAAGTAAATAGGCTAACTGTAATTTATCGCGTCAGATTATAATATGATTTGTAATGCATTTCTTGTTTTGATTATCTTTCATTCAGAACGATCATTCAACCTGCATCACAGCAATTATTAATTATATACAGAGTTCTGCCAAACTCAATTCGATAACTCCAGTAACATATGAACTTTTTAAAGCTAAACATGTGGCGACCTGTAATGGGCCCCGCTCCCCTGAACGTCACTGAAAAAAAAAACCATCATTCAAGAAACACTTTTAAAATACTAGTTCATATAGAGTCCTTAAAGGAAACTGGAAGCAGAACATATTTTATTCACTGCCCCTATTTGTGAAGAAAAAACATCGATCTACTTGAACACTGTCTGTCACATATATTCAGTGGATTTTAACCCCCTCCCCCCCCCCCCCCCATTGCCCTGTCGCACCTCCCCTCCCCAAGAAGAACTTACCTCAGTGTTTTCTAAACTTGTGACATTACGGAAAAAGGAAGTTATCTCCACCAGCTGTGCCAATTTTAGGAACCACACCATACCTCACGCCTAGCCAAGTGCCTGTGACATTCTTTAGGAACTTTATCTAATAAATAAACAGTACCGTTAAACTTCAACGTCCAGCGATTTCGGGACACTTTGTTAACTTCAACAAACCCCAAATCTGGGGCTGTACACGGAAGAAAAATACTTTTACCTAAGCCAAGGTTTAGTGCTGTTTTTTGATGTATTTCCTATGAAGTGCCAGAATTCACCTTTCGGTAAGTCTGCGTGTGTGTTTGTGGGGATGGCCAGCCCTAGTGTGTTTTTTTGAATGAAAGGAGATTTATCTTTTCTTTACCCTTTTAATTAGTTCGACCTTGTACTAAGGTGCATTATATTCCTTGTACGGGATCTCTCCTAGCGGGATTGGGTAACTGTGTTCATTCCCCCCTCCCGTAAAATTTGTTGATTTAAAGGGAGACAATTGAGAACCCTAGCTTTCCTCTACCCCCCCCCCCCCCTTCTTTCTGTAACCCCTTGCCTCAGAGTAATAACTTTACCAGTGGGTTAAATTGCCTATCTCTGATCACCCCCCCCCCCCTTTCTTGTCTTTGGGACCGGGTTTTGTCTGTTAGTAAATATAAACGGGAAACGGTGGATGGGATATTTCTCCTCCAAAAACCCTCGTCCCTTGTTATATTTGTATTCTGTAACCTTTGATTTTTGACTGTAAATGTACAATTATGTGCGAGTCCTTTATGATAATAAAGGTATTAATCATTAATTGTGTTGGTTGTCGGTTGGCCTAAAACTCCAAACATTTCCATCTGTGTAGGTTGTATTCATGTACGTTGAGCGACAGAATCACCAAATCGGTGAGCGCGTTGAGCGACTGGAACTGACAAACAATTGTTTGTGCAGAAGAGAGATAGGAGTAGTCTGTGAGAAAACAGATATTGTCGTAATAAGAGACTGTCCTTGCTCCTTCCCAGCGCTTGTGAATCTACTACCTCATTCTCCTAAATCCTTATTCTCACAGAGCCTTCAATATCACTTTACACTCTAAAGGGACCAATATTCATCAGCACCCTCTCAGATAAAAATTACGACAATATATGGTTAGCTCGTTCGAGATTCTGAACTTAGTTAAAATAGAGTGTGGTTGATTGTCTTTGTGAAGTAGGGTATAATCTTTAAAAGTATTACTTCCCCTAGACCAAGCCGTTCAGTATTTTGGGCCAACCACACAATCTTTAAGACAGGTTTGTTTTTCCCCAGGAACAGGCAGTTAGTGATCATACAAGATTGTCACAATTGTATTCTCTGGCAGAGAGAATTGAAAATTTTTGGTTATATAATTGCTGGGACTGCGTGATTGTTTTACAATCACTAAAGGTTATGAAGCGTTTGAGTTGAGCTAAGCTAAAGACGGATTGTTCTGATTTTTTAAAATTAAGTTAACTACGTCTCATCTCAAAAATTGTCTTCAGGGACGAAGAGTTTTCAAGTTTGTTGTTAGAGAATTAACATTTTCTGGGGAAAAAAAAAAAAAAAAAAAAATTTTTTTTTTTTCCTTTTATATTGTTTAATATAAATTTTTTTTCTACTGCTAGTAAGAGTAGATTCTTTTCTAGTGTAACTTACCATTTAATTGGCATAGTTGCTTGCGTTACGAGTCTTAAGTGACAATAATAGCGGCGATAAGTTAACACACGAGGTCATTCAGTAAATTTTTATTTTACTTTGTTTTTCTTGTAGCGGCTTTGAGTTTTTCCCCTTCTTGTTCTATCTTACTATTCTCTAGTCTTAGAAGCATCCAGTTCTTTGACAATGGCTGAGAGAATTAGGATAAGATCCATTTTGAGACAGGAAGCGAAAGACTCAGGATTAGACACAGAAGCCGCGAATCTGTTTATCAACCAGGAACTGCAAAGGTATGACGCGGAGGAAGAGAGAGCAGAAGCTAGGAAGAAAGAAGCGGACGATCGTCAATTGGAGCAGAAGAAAATTGAGGCAGAGATGGACGCCCGCAGGGAAAGAGAGAGAGACGAGGAAAAACAGCATGAATTAGCGCTCAAGGCTTTAGAGAGTCGGAGTGCCTCTACTTCAAATAATGGAGAGCCGTCTTTGCCCCAGTCTCAAACAATGGATCTCTCCAGCACTCAGTCTGCCCAATTAACTGCGATGTCTTTTGCTTTAGAGCCTTTTCCTAGCCCTAACGAAAAAATTGACAGCTACCTAGAAAAATTCGAAAGGCTCGCAAATCTGTATGGGTTAGAGAGTTCCCGCTGGGCACTTAAACTCTCGACGTCACTAAAAGCGAATGCTTATGACGTATACACAAAGCTGGGACCGAACCAACATGATTACGACATGCTTAAGAAGGCCTTGCTAGAGCGGTTCGAAATGACCGCCCAAAAATTTCTGCAAATGTTCAGAAACAGCCGAAAAGAGAGCACGGAAACATTCCCCCAATTCTCTTCACGTCTCACGGGCTATTTGACAAAGTGCATTGAATTATCTGACCTACCTCTTACATATGAGGGACTACTTGAACTTGTTCTTGTGGAACAGATAAAGGCAACTCTGTCAAACGAAACCCGTAGATTTTTGGCTGAACAGGGCGCAGTCAGGCTTGAGGACATACTCAATAAGGCCGAACGCTATACCAATGCAATGGCCGAACTTCCCAGCACTAAACGTAAACCCACAGATGAGCCATCTCGTAAACAAAATCTAGAGCAGTCATCCTATTCCTCTAATTCCTCTCAGAATTATAACCAACGAGAAAATAATACCCAGAGACCTCCCCAGGAAAAATCGAAATTCTACAAAACCCGATACCCCCCCCAACAACAATTCTGATCAACCCACCAAGCCTACGTGGCAGCGCGGCCACCAAGGTCAAGGAAAAGGGAAGACCCCTACACCAGGAACGTCTGATCAGGGCAAACAAACCGGTTCAAACCGCGTTGGATGTTTGCATACAGCCTCGAAAGGTAGAGTCAATGTCAGTGATTCTCAACCTGAGGGGGACCGACCCTCAACTCGAGGAACTGTAATTTTGAATGGTACCTCAACCACTTGTCTCTTTGACACTGGATTAAGTTTTAGTTGTATTGTTGCTAGACACCTAGTCAAACCAGGTCAGGAGACAGAGGAAACCGTCAAACTTAGTGGAGTTTTCAGGAGTGATGCACCCAGGACGCTTCCTATCGCACTGGTAGAAATACACTCTGACTTTGTCAGAGGAGTTATAAAAGCGGCCATTATGGATGATCCTATCTACCCAGTTATCCTGGGATGTAGATATGTGTTTATTGGGAGACCAAAGGAGCCGATTGTGGCAGCGGTAACCACAAGAGGGCAAGCCAAGAAGGAGAGGGAGCCTGCGCCAAATTTGTTGCCGAACGAACTGAAGGAGGCGCAACAAAAGGACCCTACTCTAGAGCTCTGCTTTAAAAAACTGCCCATGGCTAAGGACCCCAGACACAACGGAGACATCTTTTCTAAGGATGGCGTATTGTATCGTAGAACAGGCAACCCGGACACGGGGAATAACCAGCTCCTAGTTCCGACGCAGTACCGAAGCCAGATCTTAGAGATGGGGCACTCTCTTCCCTTTAGCGGACATATGGGACAAAACGCCACTATTCAGCGAATAAAAACCCACTATTGGTGGCCAGGAATGAACTCTGACATTGTCAGGTATGTGAAATCCTGCGCCCAGTGCCAACGGGTAGCACCCAAGCACTTGACACCCCCAGTACCTATGGGGCAAATGCCAATAGTAGGGACTCCATTTGAACGGGTTGCTGTCGACATTATTGGACCCCTGGAAAGGACCAAAAGAAGGAACAGGTTCATCCTGACCTTAGTTGACACTTGCACTATGTGGGCCGAAGCTGTACCGCTAACATGCATAGATTCCAAGCATGTTGCAGAAGCCCTCGTGCAAATCTTTACACGGTTGGGATTCCCTCAACAAGTTTTGACGGACAATGGATCCCAATTCCGTAGCCTGTTAATGGAGGAGATCTTTAAGATCTTGAGGGCCAAACATATCCACACAAGTCCCTACCATCCGGCCGGAAATGGGCTCGTGGAACGTTTTAATGGCAGCCTCACCACCATGTTACGTAAGCTGGGTCAGGAGAAACCGGAAGACTGGGACCTATATATATCGGCTGCCTTATTCGCCTACCGAGAGGTTCCCCAAGCGTCTACGGGATTCCCGCCTGCTACACTTTTATTTGGCAGACCTATAAAGGGGCCATTAGAAGCCTTACTTCGGTCCCTGACAGACCAAAAGGCTGACGAGACAGTCGTCTCTGCAAGCAAGTATGTATCTGAGCTCAAGGAAAGGCTAAAGCTAGGATGGGATCTAGCTACAACCAACCTTACGAAAGCCCGCGCTAAACACGCTAAAAGATACAACAAAGCTGCAAAAGAGAGAGAGCTCCAACCAGGGGAGAAAGTTTTGTTGCTACTCCCAACCGGAAGCAATAAACTTCGCATCGGATGGCAAGGGCCGTTTACCGTCCTTAAAAAGATCTCACGTACCAATTACATACGCTAAAGCGGATGCACTTCGCGGAGAAATAGACAAGCTGCGTCAGGCAGGAATTATCAGTGAGTCTACATCTCCTTACAGCTCGAGTGTAGTGCTGTTGCAGAAGCCCAATAAGGAAGTTCGGCTGTGCATTGATTACAGGTTGCTAAACGCTGTAACGGAATTCCAGCCCGAACCTCTCCAAACTGTTTCTGAGTTGTTCACCAAGCTCAGCAAAGCAAAGATCTTCTCCAAGATTGACCTCAGTAAAGGTTATTATCAAATACCAGTCAAGGAGGAAATTAAACCTTTGTTAGCTTTCAGCACTAGTGAAGGACATTACACATTTAATGTGATGCCGTTCGGTTTGCATAACGCACCAGGAGTGTTCACCAGGATGATGAGGAAGCTTCTAGAGCCTTTGCAAAGTCCCCATATCCATAATTTCATGGATGACATATTAATTGCATCGGAAACCTATGAAGAACATATTGCTACGGTTGCTATGCTCCTCAGGAGACTACAGGAAACGGGTCTCACAGCCAGACCTAGCAAATGTCTCATCGGGTTTGAACAGTTAGACTTCCTGGGGCATACTATTTCTCACGGATGCAGTTGGCCTATTAAGAAGAACGTGGAGAAAATTGTGGCAGCAAAAAAACCCCGAACGAAGAAAGACGTACGTTCCTTCATATCGCTATGTGCATACTATCAGAAATACATCCAGAACTTCAACGGACTGACGGCACCTCTGACTGACCTCACAAAGAAAGGTTGTCCTGATAAGGTCATATGGGATCAAAAGTGCGAACATGCATACAGCACTTTGAAAGGACAGTTGTCGGCATACCCCATCCTAAGGTTACCTGACCTTAAGAAACCTTTCATACTGAGAGTTGATGCGTCAGGTCAGGGCATCGGGTCAACATTGCTGCAAGCCGATGACAGTGACCTGAACATGCTATTTCCAGTTGCCTATGGCAGTCGGAAACTGAATAAAGCGGAACGCAACTACAGTGTCGTTGAAAGAGAATGTCTCGCTCTGATTCATGGCATCAGACGCCATCATGAGTTTCTGTATGGTACTTCTTTCACGGTGCAAACAGACCATGCTCCACTAGCTTTCCTGGGGGCCAAGAAGGAATTCAACGCAAGGATAATGCGTTGGGCCTTGCTATTGAGTGTTTATTCCTTCAAAGTGGAATATATTCCAGGAAAACAGAATGTCGGAGCTGACTTCTTGAGTAGAAACTGGACCACGGAGGAAGAGGAGAAAATCGACGATGCCAATCATCCTAAAGCTACCGATCAGGGCAGCTTCATTGTCATAAATGAAACATGAAAACGAGTTTCCATGTCTCAAAAGTGGGGACGATTGTGACGTACGTCTAAGTATGACAAATGAATTTCCCTGACTCGATGGATGATAACAGAATATTGGCCTCTCATAACTTTAGAACCCCTGATCATCTGTTGTAACTTTTACCGGCATGCAGCTTTTCCACGAGAACAGCGGTACCATCAAAGAACAGGCTGATCTTCAGAATTCAACGTGGAGCGGCCGCGATCTAAAGAATCAGGAATTTTCAGCTCACAGAGTTAGCTTCTCGGGAAATTTTCGCACTCTTATGCGAGCAGCCTGAGACGGAAGGAAATCGGTAGACCGGGGGAAACGAAGGAATCGCCACGGTTAACACCACGGCGAGGTATCTCGAATTTTGCTCAAGTTCAAGAAAGGTGCGAAAATTTAACACGCCCCATTCAAGTTACATTCGAGAAGTATAAATAGAGAACTCCGATAAACTGCATTTTATCGTTCGCTCTGACAGAATCCTAGTTGCACTAGCATAGTCGGATTCCTGCTGGATTTCATCTACCTTCGTGACTATTGGAGTGTATTCTTTCTGTGCAGACGGTAATTTATACATTAGCTTCGAGTGATCAGTGGTCGAGTTATTCAATTGAATTCAATGGATTGTGGTGTAAATTTAACCTTATTAAATAAACCCATTTTCAAAGTTCTAGTGCAAACTAATGTTACAGCTAAAAGTATTTCCTAATACAATTGACGCGTAAATTTATTTTGCAGACGTTAAAGAGAATTATAACTTTAATACAGTTTAGTTCTGTATAGATAGATGTGCTTTTAATTATTTTTAACTCACGGGAAGTTTTCCTGATTTGTTAATTGACGACGCTAATAAGTAAATAGGCTAACTGTAATTTATCGCGTCAGATTATAATATGATTTGTAATGCATTTCTTGTTTTGATTATCTTTCATTCAGAACGATCATTCAACCTGCATCCCAGCAATTATTAAGTATATACAGAGTTCTGCCAAACTCAATTTGATAACTCCAGTAACATATGAACTTTTTAAAGCTAAACTTGTGGCGACCTGTAATGGGCCCCGCTCCTCTGAACGTAACTGAGAATAAAGCCATTCAAGAAACACTTTAAAAATACTAGTTCATATAGAGTCCTTAAAGGAAACTGGAAGCAGAACATATTTTATTCACTGCCCCTATTTGTGAAGAAAAAACATCGATCTACTTGAACACTGTCTGTCACGTATATTCAGTGGATTTTACCTCCCCCCCCCCCCCCCCCCCCCCCCCCCCCCCCCCCCCCTCCCCCGAAGAAGAACTTACCTCAGTGTTTTCTTAACTTGTGACATTACGGGAAAAAGGAAGTTATCTCCACCAGCTGTGCCAATTTTAGGAACCACACCATACCTCACGCCTAGCCAAGTGCCTGTGACATTCTTTAGGAACTTTATCTAATAAATAAACAGTACCGTTAAACTTCAACGTCCAGCGATTTCGGGACACTTTGTTAACTTCAACAAACCCCAAATCTGGGGCTGTACACGGAAGAAAAATACTTTTACCTAAGCCAAGGTTTAGTGCTGTTTTTTGATGTATTTCCTATGAAGTGCCAGAATTCACCTTTCGGTAAGTCTGCGTGTGTGTTTGTGGGGATGGCCAGCCCTAGTGTGTTTTTTTGAATGAAAGGAGATTTATCTTTTCTTTACCCTTTTAATTAGTTCGACCTTGTACTAAGGTGCATTATATTCCTTGTACGGGATCTCTCCTAGCGGGATTGGGTAACTGTGTTCATTCCCCCCTCCCGTAAAATTTGTTGATTTAAAGGGAGACAATTGAGAACCCTAGCTTTCCTCTACACCCCCCCCCCTTCTTTCTGTAACCCCTTGCCTCAGAGTAATAACTTTACCAGTGGGTTAAATTGCCTATCTCTGATCACCCCCCCCTCCCCCCTTTTCTTGTCTTTGGGACCGGTTTTGTCTGTTAGTAAATATAAACGGGAAACGGTGGATGGGATATTTCTCCTCAAAAACCCCTTTTCCCTTGTTATATTTGTATTCTGTAACCTTTGATTTTTGACTGTAAATGTACAATTATGTGCGAGTCCTTTATGATAATAAAGGTATTAATCATTAATTGTGTTGGTTGTCGGTTGGCCTAAAACTCCAAACATTTCCATCTGTGTAGGTTGTATTCATGTACGTTGAGCGACAGAATCACCAAATCGGTGAGCGCGTTGAGCGACTGGAACTGACAAACAATTGTTTGTGCAGAAGAGAGATAGGAGTAGTCTGTGAGAAAACAGATATTGTCGTAATAAGAGACTGTCCTTGCTCCTTCCCCGCGCTTGTGAATCTACTACCTCATTCTCCTAAATCCTTATTCTCACAGAGCCTTCAATATCACTTTACACTCTAAAGGGACCAATATTCATCAGCACCCTCTCAGATAAAAATTACGACACCGGCTGCTTTTAGACGGTACATTCTTCAACACGCGCATGATTCGCAGTGTGCAGGACATATGGGATATACTCGAACACGATCTCGAGTATTGTCTTCATTCTTTTGGCCAGGAGTATCACGGGATATTTCGCAGTATGTACGTTCTTGTACTACGTGCCAGGAAGTGAAAGCACGTGGAGCTTTTCACACGGCGCCTATTCAGGCTTGCGATATCTCAGTACAACCTTTTGACAAGATGGCCATAGATATAATTGGTCCACTTCTACCATCTGCGAGAGGACATAGATTTGTTCTCACGTGCATTGATTTATGCACACGATGGCCAGAAGCCATTCCATTGAAGACCACCACTACCACTGATGTAGCTGATGCACTACATCTAATTTTTTCTAGAATAGGGTTTCCTAGAAAATTATTATCTGACCATGGGTCGCAGTTTATATCCGATACCATGAAGGAGGTAATGAAAACCTGGAACATTGATAGGAATTTGAGTAGCATTTATCATCCCATGAGTAACGGTGCAGTTGAAAGACTTAACCGTGCGCTTAAGCAACTTTTACATAAGGTTACTGTTAAACACCCTCAGGACTGGGACAGAGCACTCCCAGCTGTCCTGTTTGCTTACCAAGAGGTGCCACATGAACAAACCGGCTTCTCTCCCTTTGAGTTAGTTTTTGGTGCCCCTCCGAGAGGTCCTATGGGACTGATAAAAGATTTATTAATTGATGCAGAGATGACTCAGGAGTATGTGATTAATCTTCGGAATAATATTATTGAGTCTTGCCAATTGGCAACAGCTTCTTCTGAGGCTGCAAAAGCTAAGGCTCGATCTATACAAAATCGATCTAGACGATTACGCCAATTATTCCCAGGCGATGAGGCTTATGTATTACTCCCTCACAATAACAATAAGTTATTGATCTCATGGACTGGTCCTTATAAGGTTACTGATAAAATTTCAGACGTTGATTACGCCTTAGATATCAAGGGACACAGAAAGATATTCCATATTAATATGCTCAAGCAATTTCATACACGTCCTATACACTTACATACAATTTTTCATGAACTAGATGACAATACGGTATCTACTTGTCATTATTCTAATCTATCTGTTATACAGGAGGAAGAATCTTCTTTTCCTGAAGTGCAGATGCCTTTACCTGTACTTATTGTCCAATCTACTGAATCTTGGCATGATGTGACCATTTCTTCTACGGTTACACCGCAACAGCATCAACGCATTGCTGATCTTCTACAATCTTTCCCAGATGTGTTAACGGATGTACCGGGTTGCACATCTGTAATTAGTCACGATATTATTCTTAACGATGATACACCAATTCGTGTTCATCCTTATTCTGTACCTCTACACTTTCTGAGTAAGACTCTCAGGAACTCGAACAGATGATATCATTAGGTATTATTGAGACTAGTACATCTCCATTTTCTTCTCCTTTAGTCATTGTCCGGAAAAAGGACAACAACATACGTTTATGTGTTGACTATAGGAAACTTAATGCGCAGACAGTACCTGATAGCGAACCACATCCTATCCTTGACGATTTACTTCCTCGTCTATCCAATGCTACACTTTTCACTAAAATTGACTTAACCAAAGGTTATTGGCAGATTCCACTAACCGAAAGAGCCAAATACTACACAGCATTCTCAACTCCACAAGGTCTTTACCAGTGGAACGTGATGCCTTTTGGGCTAATGAATGCTCCAGCTACCTTTATTCGCATGATGCGAAAAATTTTAGCAGGTAGATCAGATATAATTACCTACATTGACGACATATGTTTGTTTAGTTCATCATTTGAGGAACATTTTTTGGGTCTTAAATCAGTTTTGAAAATATTGCGGGATAACCATTTAACCGCTAAACCAACTAAAATTCAAATAGCGTGTAATGAGATAACATTCCTGGGACACATTATTGGATCAGGACGTATCCAAACAATTCCCAGTACGGTTTCTAAAATATTAAATTTATCTGTTCCTCAAACGAAGAAACAGGTTAGGAGTCTGTTAGGGTTAATCCAATACTATAGCAGATTTGTACCTCATTTATCGTCCATCACGGCTGTCCTGTCATCGTTACTAAAGAAGAACATGCCATTAAGGATAAATTGGACAGACGAATGTGACAAAACTTTTCGCACTATCTTAAACATTTTTTCATGCCCACCTGTTTTAAGATTATCAGATGCCTCTAAAAAGTTTGTTCTACGTACAGATGCGAGTAATTACGGACTCGGGGCATGTCTACTCCAATATCATGATGATGTCCTTCACCCTGTACTTTATATCTCACGCAAGCTGAAACCTCCGGAGACTAAATATTCGACTGTAGACCGAGAATTGCTCGCCGTAATCTGGGCAATTACCAAACTAGAAAAATTTTTGCTGGGATCTCCATTTCTGATCCAGACTGATCAGAAATCTGTGGCAGCATTACGTCGTTCAAACCATAAAAGTGCAAAACTTGCACGATTTGCTATTGCGTTGCAACCATATGAGTTCGAAATACAGTCGATACCAGGAACTGAGAACGTCATAGCCGATACGTTGTCCAGACATCCTACGGATTCTGAATGAATATTACTATTTCAAGAAAATTTTCTGACTAATCAAGCATTACATTTGCAATGAACGGTATTAATGCCACGTCAGAATATACAACACTTCAGTTGGACTTCCTACTTAAATAAGGACATTTCAAAATAAACTATTGTGATCAAAATATCAAGTTTTACGGATCGTTTGAAAATTTGGACTTCACTTCCACTTTGCGTATCACTCATTTCGATTGAAAACTGTTAAAAAGGAACAATCTCTGATGTAGAAGGGACATATACGGTGATGACTTATTCAATTTACGTTCAAAGTTTAATAAAGGAACTAACGATGATTGGATAATCATATCATAATTCGATAATATGAACCTTGGATTTTAATGAACTTTCATACAAGTCAATAGGAGGTAACAACGATTGGATCTTCATGACCGATATTGTTAAATTTTCTAGTTATTAAATTAATATATAATAAAATAAAATTAAAGTGTGATGAAATAAAAAAATAAAATATACTAAGAAAAGATGAAACAAAATAATATCACACCAATTAATATTTTAATTAGTGTAATTATTAAGGTAATAGATATTACATTATGACATTTCATATTTATAGTTAAAATGTATGAATTTTTTCTGTTCTTTTCTTCTGATTGCTTTAATTTAATTAGGTATCTATCCTTACACTTCATTTTCACACGCATTCTAATTTAATGTATACTTTAATATTTAGTTTTAATTGTCCGTATTTCTCAATTTTTATTTCTTTTACTCTCTTATACTATTTCTCATTTTCTTCAATTAGATATTAATTAGTTAGTACCATACGTACATATTATAATTAATTATTTTAATTTTAATTAGTTAGAATAATTTTAATAACACCTCACATTATTAGTTATTCGATACATACAACAAATTAATTAGTTAATTAGTTAGTGACAGTGACATTTCCTTGTTTAATATAAGTTATATGTATGATATGACGTTGATTTTATTATAAGATATTACTGACATGACCACGACACTGTTCTAGATAGAACATCGTAGGTCATACGTCGGGTTTTGTTAAATTTTTGATAATTTGATTAATATTATTCAAAAAAAAAAAATCTATCTAATAGATTTTTTTTTCCCCCGTCTGACAGGAAATCTGTTACGGTGTTATTTTAAATGACGGCGTCTGCTGGGGTTTAGCCGTGCGCAACGTTTAGGGGTCATTAACATTTATAGAATATGTCGATATTTTACGGTATACTGAACGCGAAATATATGCGGAGATTATGACGCATTCGCGTTGGGAAGGTCACGCTGGGTGACTTGGTTACATGGCCCTTGTTACGCTATCCGTCAAGCAAGAAAGTCGTGTCTTGTATTTCCTCCAAGGAAAAAGGCTTAGTATATAGCCTATATTATATATATGAATCGATGTAGAACTCAGGGTCAGTTCGGATATTAATCTAAGTATGAGATTAATTAAATTAAATTAAATGATGGAAGGAGAATCGCATTATGATTCAAATTGTAGCTGTCAAGAACTCATGCGCTCATTTCTGGCTGTTGACTACAACAGCGCACGTATATAGCCACGATGTTCATCTGACATATTGTTTTGACACGGACGGATACTTACTGATATTATTTGGAATTCATTGTTATGCTGAACTGTACATGAAGTTTTGTGAATGTCGGATATCGTCTTTTGTATGAATACATGTGGACTCAGAACAGAAGGCTTGATCTTTACTTACGTTTCGGGTTTGGTTCACAGCTGTTAATGTTTATGTTTTCCAGCACGATAGCTCTCCCACAAGGGAAATCAGCTAATATATAATATGCAAATCAGAACGTCGAAGGGATGTTCTGATGGTCAGAGCTAACTATCAATACCAAACATTAACTACATCTAGAGAGTGACTTTACTCTTCAATCAATAATAGAAGAACGAAGGAACAGCAGCACACACACCAACCCAACCTGTCACAATCACCATCATCACCATCATCATCACCATCATCATCATCATCATCACCCATCAGCTCCCCAAGGAGCATAAGCCTTCAACAAAACTTGTGCCAGGTCCCCCTGTCCTGTGCCAGGTCCTCCTGTCCTGTGCCATCTGCTCAAGACCTTTCCATCTCATGTTTATCCCTTTTCATTTCTGTCTCCAGTTCTCATCTCCATGTGTTGTTGTCACTCTCTCTCTCTCTCTTACCTTGCTGCCCCCAGAACACAGACTGCCTTTTAATAATATAAACAGGTTTCCTCAGTGTAAAACCTATCAATCACAAGTGTCTTGTGCTCTTCTCATGTTCCACTAGAGGTTTGGTTTTTTTATAGATACATGTTCAGAATCCCATATACATGTAACATATTTCATAAAGATTATCTTGAGAGAGTCCATTGTGCTAAGGAAGTCATTGCAAGAGTTAAAAAAGACAGTCAACATTTGTGGAACAAGTTTGAAGAAGAATAAATTTAGAAAATATTGTGACACTATGCAGAGGTCATATAAATAATGGCGAACAACACATAAAAGTTATTAGATGATCAAACAGAATGACATTAGAGGGAATCAACAACAGAACATGCAGAGAATTCCATGGACCAGAAATTGTGGAGAGACAGTCACCTTTTAATGTTGATATTACAGGGATCAACTGTTTTCTGTCTTACAGGATAGTGTAAGTAAATAAATAAGGAGGGTGCTGTAAAACTGATAAGGAAATAAATATCAATCCCCTTTAGCTCCCCAAGGAGCATAGGCCTTCAACAAACACATGCCAAGTCTTCCTGTCCTGTGCCATCCGCTCAAGTTCTTTCCATGTTTTCCTCATCATTTTCACCTCTGTATCCAGTTCTCTTCTCCATGTGTTTTTTGGTCTACCTCTGCCTCTCTTTCCCTGAAGATTCCAGAACAAGGACTGCCCTGTAATGCTATCAACAGGTTTCCTCAATGTTTGTCCTATCCATCGCCAGCGTCTTCTTCTCAACTCTTGTTCCACTGGCACTTGTCTGGTTCTTGTCATCAATTCCACATTTGTGACTTTGTCATACCATTTCAGTATTCTAGTCTATGCAAGCACCCGTTTATAAAAGTCTGTAGCTTTTTGGTTCTTGTTTTCGTTGTTCTCCATGTTTCAGAGCCATACAATAGGATTGACTTGACATTTGAGTTGAAGATTCTTATTTTTGTGTTGGACTTGATTTCTCTTGTTCTCCATATGTTTCCCAATGCAATGAAAGCTCCTGTTGCTTTTTGTATTCTTATTTTGATATCATTGTCTGTCCCTCCAACATTGTCTATATTACTGCCAAGATATATGTACGATTCTACATCTTTTAGTGCTGTTTCTTCAAGCTCACCCTTGTTATCATTTCTTGCATTTATTCTCATAATCTTTGTCTTTTCCCTTTGTATTTTCAGGCCCACTTGTTGCGACATCTCATCGAGTATTTTCATTTTGTCTTGCATTTGATGCCAAGTCATCTGCAAAATCTAGATCTGTATTTAACTTGTCCATGTTTGTTGAAGTTTTTTGGTAACAGTTTTTTACAGGATGGGGTAACCAGCCTCATGCCCAACCCTCCTTAATTGCGTTTTACGACATGCATGGTAGGGTACAGTGTTACTATTCTTTGCTCCCCTTTTGGGCCTTGGTAACACACGGGTGTATATATATATATATATATATATATATATATATATATATATATATATATATATATATATATATATATATATATATATATATATATATATATATATATATAAACAAATAAAACGGTATTGAATCAGTTTTACAAATTAACAGGAAACACGATGTTGATGTTGATATTTTGTTTCGGTTTTGTAATTTCCTTGCTTTATTATTGCTCTTCACCTGTGTCATGTGTTGTTATATTTCATACATATATTATGTGTTTGTAGCGTCTATAGTACGAGGCGTGTTCAAATGAAACCCGACCGTGCTGCGCCAAGTGGACATTCGTAGGAGGAGCATGATGACGTCACATCTGACATAATAAGCACATACGAATGTACAAGTGTGTAAGTGTTCTTTCTCCTAGTATTCATTGGTTGTGCTGCAGACCGTTAAAATAATGGCCGATGTGATAAGGAATCCGTCCAAAAAATTCAAGTCACAGATTTCCGCCGGTAAGGTTATGCTGACCGCATTTTTTGACCATGAAGGGCTTCTATTGGTAGACTTTAAAGAGCCTGGCGTGAACATCAATGCCATCCACTACAAAGGACACACTAGACAACCTGCATACCGCCATCAAGAATAAACGACCCGGCATGCTTTTGCGTGTTGTGATTCTGTTGCACGACAATGCTCGTCCACATGTTGCGAACATTGTGCAGGAAGCGTTAGCAAGGAAAAGGTGGGAAGTTCTGCCACACCCAGCCTACAGCCCCGATCTGTCACCATGTGACTTTCATTTGTTCGGACCCTTACAAAAATCTCTAAAGGGACAACGATTCGACTCCGATGCAGACGTCAGGGCCTCGGTGACCAAATGGTTCAATAAGCAACCAAAGTCGTTTTTCTCGGACGGCATCCGCCGTCTACCCAAGCAGTGGGATGCGTGTCTGAATGCCTATGGTGACTATTTCTAAAGGACCCCAGTGAGTACTTGCTTCATAACAATTGCGGTATTTAATTCTACTACTCCTGCTGATGTACCTTACATATATTTGTTATAAAGCCACTGGGACGGGTTTCATTTGAACACACCTCATATTTTTCTTTAACCTGTCTAAATTTCTTGTCCTTGTTGCCTATTTGTAACTGTGGCTGACGAAGGGTGAAACCTGAAACGTCCCGTGTTTCCTGTGTACCGTTAATTTGTAAAACTGATTCAATACCGTTTTATTTGTTAATATATATTTATTATCTTACTGGATAATGTTACAGTGTTATTACAAGAATCAACTGTTTTCTATCAGGATAACGTTCCAGTGGTATTCTAAAAATTAACTGTTTTCTTCCTTTTTTACAGGATAAAGTTCCAGTAATATTAAAATAATCAGCCATTTTGTTCTGTTTAAAGGATAAAGTTTCAGTGATATTGCAAAAATCAACTGTTTTCTCAATTTTACAGGATAAAGTTCCATTACTATTACAGGCCTCAACTGTTTTCGTGTTTTTACAGGATAAAATTCCAGCAGCATGCATGTCTCCAATAGTCAACCTGACATCAGCTTCTACACTGTATGGTTTAGCTGAAAGAGTGGTAGCCACCGAATCTTTGTGAGTACTGTACAGTGGGGTTTGCTTGCGACAGATTCATATGGTCAGCTTTGTTTCAATTTCTGGCTCTTTGTCTGAAGTATAGTTTAGGAACCATAGTTGTTCTGAGTGCCCATTTTGTCTACAACTGGAATCACTGATAGCGACATTGGATTTTTCCATTTACATGTCATAATTTTTTAATGAGCGTCCAGCTGGCAAAGGCTTTAGTGCGCTTTCCTCTAGCTGCATATTTACCAGGTTCTGGTATCGATACCTGGTAGTGCCACACTATGGTCTACTCAGCTGTTAAGGGGTACCTGACCCTGCTCATGATTTAGGGAAGGCAGAGACAGCAGGGGCAAGAACTGGTCACCACTCATCATGAAAAGCTTGACCTAGTCTCTAACACTTCACTACCCTACAGCAGTTTATGCTATGAAACTAACTTTGCTGTATCATTGTAATCGTTAAGGATCGACTTCACGGTATAAGGGAAGTAACTGTAGATATCAGTAAATTAATGAAGCCTAAGAGTTAGTTCTCTTATGGGGACAGGTAAACATTGAACCTTCTAGTAGAAAGTCATGTGACAAGTTCAGGAAGCTTCGACATGGTGCCTATAAAAGGCCAAGTCAAGAGACATGAGGTCTGTTGGGCTAGTTTACAAGGTAGAGATGTAACTTGCAAGTTTTTACATGGCTGCCCATTATGCCATGTGGTGTTCAGATTTATAACTCAAGAAATTTGCTCAGATTGCTATTAAGTTTTCGATGGTATTGTCGACGAGAAAAATCCAGTATATTTCATGATCAAGCATAAGTTCTACATATACGATTTGTGACTTTGTAGAGATCAGTTCGTCGCACCACGTGTTTGAACAGGTGGCAGAAATTACCAAGTGTCTTTTAATGTGATTGCGCATAACGTATTAAAGTGTTGTAGTCTTGGAGAAAGCAAAACCCCTGGTGGTCATGCTAGTTTCATTAACTAAGTGACACTGATAAAGTTTTTAAAGTAAAGATAGACAATTGTAGAAGATAACTTATGAGTAAACTAGCTATGAAAGCAACAGTTCATAACCAGCAAAGATGTTAGAAGAGTTAAAGCCACACATGTTTTGATGTTGAAATCATCTTTTATTTATGTATACAGCAAGCGAGAGGAAGCTTGCTAGATTGACGAACTGTCTACTCAGTTCTGATGTATGATTACAAATGTAAATAAGTTAGACAAAATAAAACGTGAAAAGACTTTGCTAGTCGTCAAGATTTCTTCAGTCTTAATTGATGTGATGACATGTTTGTCAGCAATGTCTGTCAAGGTATAAGCTAAATCAAAGCAGCATGCAAGAGGGCAAGAGAGAAAGAACCAACCCTAATGATCACAACAGTTTGACTGTTATATGTGATACTCCAGCGGTCATATCATTCATGTTAATTTGTATGTATTTTACATAGTTCTCATTTTCTGTCTCATCTGTTTTAATTCGTGTGTCACAGATGAAGGCTTTGTGGCCTAATGCTAGATAATTTCATATTACTTTGTTCCAGTATACTTATTACCTATTTTCAAAAACCACACCCTTGTTATATTTTTGTATTAAAAATATTATGTGGTTTGTAAGATTGATTTGACTAATATAATTGTGACATTTGAATGTTCTAATTTTGCTATATTTTCCACTTAGAAGTCAAATTTTACCCATGATTGTTTTACCCATGATTTTAAAAAATTGATAAAATAAAATGTCTTGTTCGTGTTGATCTTGAGCATGTTTATTCAATCATAGGTTTTAACGTTTAGGCTAGTTTTGGTGAAGCATTAGTTAGTTTGATGGTAGCATTTTGGTGTACAAAATCAAACTTTAGTTGAAATATTTACTTTTGCACACCATTATGCTTTTTGAATGAAAGGGAAAAGAGGTTGCTAGTGGATAACATAGCTGTGTACTGTAAAACCTCTTATGAATGGATTTAAGAAATAATGGATGAAATCTGTTGATGCTGAAATTTTGGCCTACAATGTAAAATATCAGTCTCGACTGTTAATTAGAGAAGCAACGACTAGGTGGCAGATACAGACAGTGCGCAATCTTTTCTGACATGGTGGGGGAGGAAGGGGGGATGGTAGTAGGGTATTGCTCTTCTCAAACTTAGAAAGCACAGAAAAATCTGCATTATTGGACCACCCACTCACTTTATGAGACTGTTCATGAGAGGTTTTACAGTATTTACCTTGGAGAAGGGAATTTAGTTGATTACATTTTAGATAGCTGATGCCTCATGACTGATGGTTTTGTTTTAATTTCTTATCTGTTCAGAATGTTCTTGGCCAAGCAGCTTGACTACTTGCACCCTTATCTTGAGGAGCTGATACCCAGCAACAGAAAAGCATTCTTAAGCCAGTTTTATTCACAGGTATTTTCAGTTTGTAAATGATTGCTTGCATAGAATAGAAGATTGAATTTGTCTGACAGGATCACCGATGTGGGACTGATGACAAGAACTAGACTAGTAGCGGTAGAATAAGAGATGAGAACAAGATGCTGTTGATGGATAGGACACACAATTGATGAAACCTGTTGAAAGCATTACAGGTCAGTCCTTGTTCTGGAATCCCCTGGGTAGGAGAGGTAAATGTAGACCAAAAAAACACACAGATATGAGATTTGAACACAGAAAGGGATGAGGAGGACATGGGAAAACCTTGAGCCGAAAGCCACGGGACGTTGAAGGCTTGTGCTCTTTGCAAAGGTAAAGGGAGATAAAGAATGCCATAACACACCCATTGAGGCACATTGGGAATATGGTGTTAGGCCCATATTTTCTTGACCATCGACACATTATGGGTGATGAAGTCAGCATCACACCTCAACCTAAATCTTCCCAGAGTTGATCTGGTACTCAACTCATGATGCTGGGTCGACCCCAGAGTCGTTTGCGGTCTGAAAAAATCCCACCTCAACTGGGAATTGAACCAGGACCGCCGAGCTAGGAAGCCAGTGCCTTAACTACTGTGCTACCGTGGCTCTGCTCTTTGCGAAGCTGATGGTTAAGAATGATGTTTATTTTTCCATCTTTTTAATACATAAATTGAGGCATGATTGGGATAGGGAAGACAAGGTAAGGTCTTGATTGTATGTCATGTGACAGGAAGACAAGGTGGGTTTGTTGAAGACCTACGTTTTTTTGGAAAGCTGATGGTTAAGGATGATGTTTATTTTTCCATCTTGAATACGTACATACAAAAGTGATGGGGATGGGGAAGACATGGTAAGGTCTTGAGCGTTTGGCATGGGACAGGAAGATGAGGTGGGTTTGCTGAAGGCCTATAATCCTTGGGGAGCTAAAGGGGTAATGATGATGGTGAAACAGAAATGCAATTGACTGGAATTCAGAGAGGAAGAGATGAGTGGGGAGGCCAAACATTATGAAAAAGAATGACAGAAGATAATGCTAAAGCAACTGGACCTCTTGGGTAGAGCTGAAGAATGTCTGAAGAGAGAAGGACTACTGCTGATTGAGGCATGTCAAATTAGGCAACTAATATCAAGTTGTGCATGAACCTGGCAGCCTCGCCATACAAAACAGATAGCTACAGAAACCACCACTGACAGAGCACATGAATGTTTTTGTGCTGGCTTCCAGTAAGATGACTAACTAGGGGTGGCTGCATGCTCCATACGGAGCAAAAGGGAAAGTGATGATAAGGATTATTTCACCTAGCTACAATTTTTTATTATTTTTTTTAACAAATATAGCTTACTGTTTCTTTCAGTCAGTCAACTAGAGATCATTTGAAAAAGAATAACTGATTATTTTTAATTATGTCCTTTTTTTCCCCTCCTGAATTTTTCAGACAGTGAATATGGCTGGTGAAGTTCGCAAACCCGTATATGGTGTTGTGTCCCGTCAGTGTGTCAATTATGAGTTTGTTCTGCAGCAGATGAGTGTTGTCAAGTGGGATGTGAAGGAAATCATGTCACAACACAATACATACATTGATACTTTGCTCAAGGTAGGTTTCAGAGATATTTTGTCTTCCTTCTCACATCTGAATAGTCTGTTTAATAATTGGTTGCAACATTGGGTGTTTATGGCTGGTTATAAGAAAAGAAGGAGGAGCGCAGTAAGGCGGTGGTAAAAGCTGGGGGTAAATGGTAATAGGTAATGTGTCTTAGCAGGACAAAGAAAAGCTCGTTAGGGACAAACAGAAGAGAAAAGAAAATGAGAACTAAATAAAATACACAAAATTTAAAAAAAAAACATGCAATCTTCAATAGGAGATAGCCGATATGACTTGTGGATTCTAAAATGAACATTATGGCCACTCAAAAAAATCCAAGTGAGAAATGGCGCCTATGAACGCAGTTAAAAACTGGGAGCCATTTTTTTTTAAAAGGAATGGGGAGAGAGGCAAATGGCAAAGAAACAAATTAATAAAATAAGAAATTAATACATGCTTATAGAAGATCAGCTCAGAAACAGAGTGTTGGACATTTAAGCCTTTTGGTAAGAGGCATCCCATGAGGTAGATTAAACATTGTTCAAGATTGTCAAATTTTTTCATCAGAGAAACAGGACCTGATCACAGTTATCAGGATGTCTTGGGTGTCATGGTGGTCCAATTTTTTAAATGTATGGCTGCAGTTAATGGAGCATACGAGAGATTCATAAAGATGTTGGCGAAACTGATCACCAACTCCCTTACCAGTTTTGCCAATGTAAGTTTTACAGCAAAATGTGGATATGATGGTGTATATAATGTTGCAAGTTCGCTGGCTTGGCCATGTTCGCCGCATGGAAGATGGTCGCATCCCAAAAGATATCTTCTACGGACAATTAGCAGATGGCAAGAGAACAGTTGGGCGACCACAGCTGAGGTTCAAAGATGTGTGCAAGAGAGATATGAGGGCACTGGACATGGATCCAGCAACATGGGAGGATGAAGCTGCCGATCGCACTAAGTGGCGATGCTATTTATGGCGCCACCTCAGATTGGGCGAAGAGAGGCTCACACAACAAGCAGAGGAGGGGAGAAAACGTCGAAAGGAGCATCAGGAAAATAAGCAGCTGAGGGCTGTCACCTTAGGGGTGCATTCCCATAGTCAGTTATGACTGAAGGGGCTATTATTATTATAATGTTGCATGGCTCTCATTATGTAATGCGTTGTAGGGCAAAGGTGATCCTGATCACTATCTCACCTCTACCCTACAAATACAGGCTGTACATCTCTTGGCAGGAGGCCCTTAACCCCAGCCACAAAACTACTTCAGACAGAATTAAGTTAATCTTGACGCTAGTTAGGAAGATTCCTTTCCGCCATCTGCTTCTCCAATCTGATCCAGAGACCTGAGAAGTGTTCAGTGATGCACCTCAAATTGGTTATAGGTGTAACAAGAACATAAGGGACCTCCTGGTTCACAGTCAGCTGAACATCAGCATTGGCACAACACCATGCAGCCAAGCATGGTGCAGAACAATGTCAGTGTTATCCAGACACATAAGCTTTAATTCCCCAAGGCCGCGTTTACCATCACAAATCGCTTACACTAAATACTTGCAATTTTGTTTTTTACACATAACAGAAACTGTCTAAACAAACATAGTCACCCAGCTGTAGAGTAGCTGTGCATGCTGGACACTCAGAAAGTCATAAAAGGGCATCTTGAAGATGGAAACAAAAATTAATCATAAAATAAAAGAGGTTCTGGAAAATTTAATGAGAAATAAACATAAAGAACTAAAATGCTAAATATCATTTACAGTAATTGGGACCCAAAGATGCAGCAATAGAGAACGCAGTCAGCGACTCATAGCTTGACTGCCTGCGTCAGGACCAGCGAATCAGAGCTGGTCAAGACCGCACTCCACCTCCACATGGTGGTCCTGGAAACAGTCTGCAGCAGTGCAGTCTGGCTGAGCGAGTGTGGATCGCAATGGGAAGGCAAGCCCGGTCCTAAAAAATGCCGTGCAGAAGTTGGATGTGTCGACCGAAAGGTGCAGATATCACAGCTTAGGCGTAAACAGACACAACGCAACCACCGTCCTTTTCAGGACGAACGAAGAAGAAGAAGATTTACAGTAATTAATAAAGTTTTTGTCTGCCACAAAATGTGACTGTTTCTAAGTCTGTAAACAAAAGGTATGTGCTTTCTTTTAGAGTTTTACAGAATTCCAACAGAAACTATTGGAGCTGGATAGAAGAGTTCCACTGCCCAAGGTGGTCACTAACCTCATCTGGGAGCAATGCATTCGTCATGCCAATCGGATGTTTGTGGAGGGGTATGTTATGGAGTTTATCCTTTGTCCTTTTTACTGAGAAGTGGTTGAGCCAGATCTTAACATCCAAACAAATAACTGACAAATTAACTATATATGTATATAGAAAAGTGTGGTGCATCTCATGGAAAGAGAAGGAATTAGAGAAGTCCTAGAAAAACTAGAAGTGCAAAGAGAATTAATGAATGATATAAATTCTTTGGGAAAAAATAGACATAAATCATTGCTGAAAGCCATAATAGAATGACAGGGTGAAGGCAAATGAATGAAAGGAGAACAGCACTGTGTGTGATATAAATAACATCAAGAGAGGGATAAGACAGAGCCTACAAGAGGGTACCATCAAGGCAAGATGCAGAAAACAATGGACGAGATCCAACATTTGATGCAGAGATGGCAGCTGAGCTGATCTGACTTCATGTATTTGTTAAGTGTCATAGATTGATCATATTTGCTTACATATGAGTTATAATATATTTTTTCTGTGTTTACAGGTTTATTAAGTTCTACAAGTTGGTTTGCATTGTTTTATGTTTTGTCACAAATAGTCTCTGCTTATCACGACCATAAATAATTATATATTGTTTCGTGTTAATATAATCCTGAATTATTTCTTCAGTGTGACTTTAATTCAATTCCTGTGACATTCTTGCCTGTGTTCTGTAGGTATGCAAGTACAAAGAAGTGTAGCAATGAAGGACGAGCTCTCATGCAGCTAGACTTCCAACAGTTCCTAACTAAACTGGACCAAATTGTGGAGATAAGGTTGGAGAACATTTCATGCTTTATGAATGTTTACTGAGGTAGATTAGTGATCACAGATTTGTAGTGGTTGTACTTATGCAGCAGTCAGCAACCTAGGCGCCGTGGAGATCTACTTTAGAATAAACTTAGCTGTCTAAAGATCTGCCTTGATAAAATCATGTCTGTTTTCAGGTTTCAGAATATTTGGAATATGGAATAAGTGCAGCCATATTGTAACTTCATCTCTACTGTACGCTCTGCTTCCTGCAACTTCATCTCTACCGTACACTCTGCTTCCTGTAATTTCATCTCTATCATACACTCTGCTTCCTGTAATTTCATCTCTATCATACACTCTGCTTCCTGTAATTTCATCTCTATCATACACTCTGCTTCCTGTAATTTCATCTCTATCATGCACTCTGCTTCCTGTAATTTCATATCTATCACACACTCTGCTTCCTGTAATTTCATCTCTACCTTACACATTGCTTCCTGTAATTTCATCTCTACCATACACTCTACTTCCTGTAATTTCATCTCTATCATACGCTCTGCTTCCTGTAATTTCATCTCTATCATACATTCTGCTTCCCGTAATTTCATCTCTACCGTACGCTCTGCTTCTTGTAATTTCATCTCTACCGTACACTCTGCTTCCTGTAATTTCATCAACAGAGTGGTAGATAATTCACAGTAAATTTAATTTTACTAAATTTTAACTTCATTTCAAACAAAAAGATTGTTTCCTGTCTTATGAAGGTCACGAATAAAATGAATTTTAGTTAGCTAGCTTCTGGGTTTTCACTAGATATGTTGTGAAAGTACATTTAAACATGGGGACACTGCACTTTTAAGTGCCGGAAGGAAAGGGCTAGTCTGCAATTTACCTTGGCGAACAATTCTTGTTTTCTTCTTTCGCAACCTAGAGATCTACCATGTGAACCCTTGGATCTACCGGTAGATCAAGATCGACTGGTTGCTGACCCCTGTACTGGTATATACTGAAAGCTTTTTACAGTGAAATGATTGTCCATGTTATTAGTAAAGTTCTAAATTGATGCTTATTCTCACAAACCCATTAAAAAAAAATTGTATATCATTTTTATGGATAATTTTTTTTGTGTATCATTTTTATGTATATTATTTTCTTGTATATCTACCATGGACAGGTAAAAAGAGTAATGCGTATCGGCCAGTAGAAGCCATTGCACATTATTACTCACATTAGAAAGAAGCAGTTCATTTTCTTTAGGTAAGTAGTGAGAAGAAGAAAGCTGGAATATATCGTGTCAACAGGAAAGATTTAGGGAAAAATAGACAAGAGGATGACAAAGTGAGAAGATACTAGACGTTTTGACATTATGGGATGGAAAGAAGTCAGTACTGGAGATTGGAAGTTGTGGAGAGACATGATCACCTATGCCCCCAAGCATGGTACATGAAGAATATCATTTTTCTTTTCAGTCTGAATCCCATATGCATTTGAAGTTGTACAAGTTACAGTTTTTGAGAAGTTTTGTAATGTTAGTCTCCTGCTTTATCTGCAGGCCTATTCCTGAGCGGGAGTTTGTTGAGGCCTATATCAAGGCATATTATTTACCTGAACATGAGCTGGAACTTTGGGTGCATGATCATAAGGTAGGTCAGATTGTCTGAATGACCCAGGATACACAAATTGGGCAAATGAAAGGCAGTTAAGTTTTATATGATAACTTTGAGTGTGGGCAGTGTATGGTTCCCTCAGTCATAGTAAATCTGATGACAATAACAATTGTTTATGCGTGCTCAGATGATCAGCATTGATAAGACAACATGTATAGATAAGAGGAATGGAAGAACGGTTGTAATGGAATGTGAGAGATTTGCCACAAATCCATTGACTTGTACACTTCACCATTAGAAAATGATCAGTTAATGATACACCAGCGTAGATTGGTAGAGTGGGTCGAGTGCTAGCTTCTCTGGGCAAAGTTACCAGATTTGAAACCTGGTAGCATCACACTCCACTTTACCCAGCTGTAAGTGGCTACCTGGCTCTGCTGTTGAGTTAGGGAAGGCAAGAGCAGCGAGGTTTTTTTTTTCGCTCTGGAGTTAGAGAAGGCAAGAGCAGAGAGGAAGGAAACCAGTCACCCCAGCTCATAAAGCTGAGAGGAAGGAAACCAGTCACCCCAGCTCATAAAGCTGAGAGCTAGTATAGTGAAGTCTCTGCCACTTCACTCCTCTAAGGCAGTAACTGCTATGGCATTACCTCTACCCTTTGTTTTTACCTTTGATGCATAAACTCCACAGTTATAGGGCCCCCTGCCCCTGTATGAGATAGAAACTGGTGATGAGAAACAGTTGGGGCTTTGTGTTCCACGGAGAGATTCTTAAAAAGGATGGGATGATCATGATGTGTGGTAGTCATTGATAATTATGACCCTTCAGAGAGTCCTGTGTTCATTTCTTTGTAGATAAGTATTATTTTATGATGATCATGATGTGTGGTAGTCATTGATAATTATGACCCTTCAGAAAGTCCCGTGTTCATTTCTTTGTAGATAAGTATTATTTTATGATGATCATGATGTGTGGTAGTCATTGATAATTATGACCCTTCAGAGAGTCCTGTGTTCATTTCTTTGTAGATAAGTATTATTAGGTACCACAAAGTGATTTTTGTTTGCACAGAAACACCAGAGAAAACAATGCAGTTTGAAAGCTCTTGGAAAACCATGAAATTTTGTACTTTATATTTTAAAATCGGACAAAAAATAAAAAAGTTACGGCATTTTTAAAAGTGTAGGGTCTTTCGCAAAGTTGAAAAAGTTACATCACACCAACTTCAGAGTACTCCCGTTTTCTTAAATATTATCTTGGAACCTTCTCTGACAAACAGCGTACAGTCTGCTATACACTGATTACATAAAAAAAAACTGTAGGGCTACATCATGAATAATTATCAATATATTTGAGACCAAAAATTGCAAATCATTACCGAAAAATGTAGTATTTTGCATGAACATCAATATTCACATCATCATATTTCAAAAAATATAAAAGGTACAAGCTTTAAATATGCAAATATTAATCTGCATACTACACAAATACAACCCAATTTTTTTCAGAGGATTTGAACATCAGTTTGTTCTTGTATAATTTTTTAAAATATGTCCAGAGGCCAATTTGTCGCAGGGGAAGAAAAAGAATGTGAAAATTAAGAAAAATGTTTTTTTTTGAAAATACTGTCCATATCTCATTTTAAAAATCATTTGTAGGCAATAATTAACATCTAAACAATAATTAACAACATCTAAACGCTATTTTTTGATAAAACAACTGGTTAATAGCATTAAAAAACGTTTTTTTTATACCATCGTAGTATGAGTCATATGCAACAGTAAAATTCCAGAAGTGAATTTTCTTTACATGTATAGAGCATTACATGTACTATTATTATATCGTACATGTAGTGCATTGAAAATCAGGACGAACCTTAAAACTTGAAAAGTGCACAGCCAGCTTAAATTAAGATGTATATTAATTAACATGAATACGTGAGTCTGAACTATTTAAAGTGCATTTCATGAAAGCTGTTTATATATATTTATGTTCGAGGTAAGACTACCAACTAGTGCCTGCTAGTCCGGACATTTCAGTACACCGTCAGCTACTTTCGTCTTTAGTTATGGTAACAATTTTCCGGTTTCCTAGCCTTGACTCAATATGTCGGCCATTGGCATTCGGCCTTGCTATATCATTCGCTTTAGAAATCATAATTCACCCTATTATGTTGCAAAAGAAACCTTCATTTAATTACCAATTAATCAAAACATGCATTTTTTATTCAAATTGGTACCTTTCTTAGCTTTTCAAGTTCTTGAAAAAATTAGATTGATGTGCGAATGTCTGAAGTGGTGATAACAATTCAATCCACGTTGTTACACAAAAACTGTGCGATCGTGTTAAATTGCTAAATAATATTAAAACTATTGTAAAATTTAAATTTAAAGTTCAAAACATTGTTAATAAGTGATATACTTACATATAGTCAATCCCAAATCAGAAGATGTGATGATGTTTGAACATGAGCCTATAAGTGGCGTCTCGATCTTGATCGCAATAGGGAGTTATCACGGCCAATGGAACAGCCTCGCTCTCTATCCTTCGCTAAAATTCTAGGCCTAACTTGAGCGATACAGAACTTACTCAAAGTCAAATAGCTCCACCAGCAAATATCAGAAGTCTTTAAAATTTCACACGAATAAAGGAAAATGGCTCCCAAATCTTCTCATATATTGCAAACAATTATAACAACATTTAAAATGTCACATCTTGTAAAATTTCAACTTCACTTTGAGAAATCGACGTCTTCCACGTTGTTTTCTACAGCTTGCAATATACGAAATTAAAGATATGCATCTTCCCATCATAATGGTGAAAACAGTATGCAAATCAGACGTTTGCTGGTCAAGCGAAACCCGTTTGAATGAAGCGGGGTGAGGCAAAAACGCCGAGAGTTGGCCGCGCGCCCGGGCAAACTACGCGTAACGTTGCTGTTAGTTTTTATTAGTAAAAAAATACTTCAATAACTTTTATTATTCGGGAATTAATACATTTCAAAAGAGAAGAGGATAATGAGTATCGTGATATAAATTTTATTACAATCCGCTTAATAGCAAAGGGACAGCGACGACTTAAACTTGACGAATTTTCCTCAGTTTTCTCAACTTTCGTGTGTTGTCAACCAAAAAAGCGGGCGGTTTGTGGTACCTAGTATTATTTTATGTCCTCTTGAGTTTTATATTCCTTGCAGACTTTCAGTTTGTGCATTGTAAAAGATCTTAACCTTTTCTCTTATATTTTTAACCAGTTGATGTCTGATATTCTATCATAGTCTGTTTGAAAGATGAAAATAAAATAAAAGATTATAGATTATTTAGTTAAAAAATCAGCTCATAATGCATTTTAAAAACAAAAATATACATGTTTGAACTCCACAAAAATGAAATTCATGAATTACAAGATCACAGGACATTCAGGCAGTATAAGTTGACTACTGGATTGAGTGGACTAAAACTGTGTGTTGTAACAGTGAGAGAGGGAAAAGTGCAAGAGAAAGTGTATAACTGGCGCACGAGAGAGAGTGTGTGTGCATGTTCATGTATTGTTGTGGGAAGGGTGAGGAGAATGTTATGTTGGCATGCTTCATAAATTGGTAGGAATTTTGTTTTTTTTAAAGATGAAAATAGAAGTTTAATTAGCAGAGAAAAGGCAGAACAAGTTTCCTAAGACAAATTTTTATTATTTTATAAATTTATAGTTATATTATAAGCAGGAGTGTAGCCTCAGCAGAAAGGGTAGTATTTAATCTTAGAGCAGACAACAGTTTTCTTTGTTGATATTTGTCTGCCTCAATAAAACTTGAGCATCTAGTGGCAGAATGGTTAGAATGCTTGCTTCTAGATGCAAAGTTATCTGGTTTGAATCCTGCATCACACTCCTGTCTACCTAGCTGTAAATAGGTTCCTGACTCTGCTCTTGAGTTAGGAAAGGTAAAGGCAGTGAGGAAAGAAACCGGTCACCCCCATCTCATTATAGCTGAGACCTGGTTTAATGAAGTCTCTAACACTTCATTCCCCTACGGCAGTATTTGTTATTAGACCAACTTGACCTTTATCACTAAAACTTGCCAGAGTGGCTAAGAGGTATGGTGTCCGCCTCGCATTCTAGAGGTACCAGGTTCGATTCCCAGTTGAGGGTCACTCCATGGTGTGGAATTGTCATGGCAGGTTTATTTTAGTCAGGATGATTGTTGCACCATGAAGCACTCCTCACTGGTAGAATGAAACGTATAGTGCAGACTATATGACGTTCCAACACACAGTTACACGAGGATTCGATGTGTAGCCTTTGGGCTTGACAGCAGTGTTTACAGATATGTGGTATACCCACACTAATAAAGTGTAGTTGTAGACGAGATTTAAAAAGGCTTTGGAAAGACTATAGTTAAAGTGTTTAACTAAAGTGAGTTTATATTCACCGCAGTGTAATATAATTACTGCCTGCCAATTGAACGCTTTAGTGACAAAAACAATTTTAAGGACTCAGTCGTCCAAAATGGAATAAACGTGAAAATATTATGGCAGATGATTCTGGCTTGGAAAGCCAAAGGAAAAATATAATATAAATATAAGATTCAAATGTAAATCAAGTCATATCGACGAGAGATATATTTACGCAGATTAGTAAATCTGATGTAGAGTTTTCCATGAAGGAATAACTGTGTAAAGATGTATAGTCATTATGAGTTCCAGTAACTAGGTCGAGAATAAAACCTAAGTTCTTCGTTTAGCCAAAATAGAAGCAAATTTTAACAATGAACAAATCATATTATTGTGTTACATAACTGTGCTTGCTTCAGTTGATGACATTCATTGGAGTCTAACCGTTGGAATGTCTTTGAAATGTCAGTCAAATCTACATGTTGTCACCATCTTCAAAATACAGAGTAGATACATTTGAATACGCAACTAGATCAAACTAATATATTAATAGAATACAGAACTCTCAATAATAATGAAACAGAATAAAGCAAGCAACGACTATGATGGAAATAATATAACTTTAATGCAAGATGAACATAAATCCATGCAGGAGGCTATGTATCGTTCACTATGTCAGTATCAATCCTGACTCATGCCAAAGATAGAAGTCTACAATGTCATTAATCCTGACAAAAGCAACAAAACCCCCTAACAGGGAATACAATTTATGGAAATTTTTTTTCAGAACCAGTGGTCCTAATGATGTCATACTCCCCCATGGTCTCCTGGGTAGTGAGATCGGATACCTAGCCTTCTTGGATAAGGGTGAAAAAATAGAAGGTCCAGTGTGCAAGTTGCACCCGTTAAAAATCCCTCGGCAGTTGGAAATTGTAAAGAGAAGGCCTATCAGGCTGCTGCCCTGGCAAAATTTAAAAATTAGAAACCTACCCACCACAAAAGTATTTATAGAATGTGTGATTCCTATATACACACATCAGGATTCTCGCCGGTGCTACAGAGTTCATACACTGTGCTGAGATCCTCCTTGTGTGATCTAAGGGAGAAGATCGGAGCACTGATGGAGTTGTCTGTGTGCAATGAAGATAGTCCTTAAAACCAAACCAAACTTAACATTAGTCTTGTTACCTCCTGTGATTTGGATTTCTTAGAATGTCATCTTTTGTGTTTTCAATGACCTATTTAGATAGCCATTTTGATTTAAATGATTTGATGTTCGGATATAGTTTTATTGCCAGAGTTATAAAACTGAGTGAAAATATAGATAGCTTTGCCTCTGTTATAGCAGAATAAGAAGTGCTTTGAAGCACAGTTCAGGTAGCATGTGCACATTTTTTTATTTCTTTAACATTTGTTTCCTATTTATCCTTACTCAGGAATACTCTAACAAGCAGCTTCTGGCATTAGTGAGTTCCGTGGGGCATTTAAGTCGCAAATCTCGACAGAAACTGGTCAGCATGGTTGAGGAGATGGATAGAGGAAGAAGATCTTGAGAATAATTTCAGAAAGGGTGTGGGATTAGAACTGCAGTAACTTGGATAACAGCTTGTGTAATATTTATAATCAGATACAATTTATATTTTAGTTACGTGATGTATATTTGATGTATCAAACGTAAATGTGTATGGTGTGTTGATGAAATGTAAGAAATTGAACTTGATGCAATATTTTATAATTGAAATGTATATTTTATTATGTTATTATTTAGGCATTGTTGATCATATGTTGTGAATGTAAACTGTTGTACATGAAAAGTTGCACTCAGATCTTAGATAGTCCAGAGATTTAAGTAAATCAATGTCTCGCTAGTTCTTATCCCTACAATATTCCACTAAAGCAGAGTTTCTTAAATATTTTTTGTACCCCTTTGATTGTCCAATGAAGGCTGGACCTCTTTGATTGTCCAATGAAGGCTGGACCTCTTTGATTGTCCAATGAAGGCTGGACCTCTTTGATTGTCCAATGAAGGCTGGACCTCTGATTGTCCAATGAAGGATATGGACCGCTTTGATTGTCCAATGAAGGCTGGACCTCTGATTGTCCAATGAAGGATATGGACCGCTTTGATTGTCCAATGAAGGCTGGACCCCTTTGATTGTCCAATGTAGGCTATGGACCGCTTTGATTGTCCAATGAAGGCTGGACCCCTTTGATTGTCCAATGTAGGCTATGGACCGCTTTGATTGTCCAATGAAGGCTGGACCGCTTTGATTGTCCAATGAAGGCTATGGACCGCTTTGATTGTCCAATGAAGGCTGGACCCCTTTGATTGTCCAATGTAGGCTATAGACCGCTTTGATTGTCCAATGAAGGCTGGACCGCTTTGATTGTCCAATGAAGGCTATGGACCGCTTTGATTGTCCAATGAAGGCTGGACCGCTTTGATTGTCCAATGAAGGCTATGGACCGCTTTGATTGTCCAATGAAGGCTGGACCCCTTTGATTGTCCAATGTAGGCTATGGACCGCTTTGATTGTCCAATGAAGGCTGGACCCCTTTGATTGTCCAATGTAGGCTATGGACCGCTTTGATTGTCCAATGAAAGCTATGGACCATTTTGATTGTCCAATGAAGGCTATGGACCACTTTGATTGTCCAATGAAGGCTATGGACCATTTTGATTGTCCAATGAAGGCTATGGACCATTTTGATTGTCCAATGAAGGCTATGGACCACTTTGATTGTCCAATGAAGGCTATGGACCACTTTGATTGTCCAATGAAGGCTATGGACCACTTTGATTGTCCAATGAAGGCTGTGGACCGCTTTGATTGTCCAATGAAGGCTATGGACCACTTTGATTGTCCAATGAAGGCTATGGACCACTTTGATTGTCCAATGAAGGCTATGGACCATTTTGATTGTCCAATGAATGCTATGGACCACTTTGATTGTCCAATGAAGGCTATGGACCACTTTGATTGTCCACTGAAGGCTATGGACCACTTTGATTGTCCACTGAAGGCTATGGACCACTTTGATTGTCCAATGAAGGCTATGGACCACTTCGATTGTCCAATGAAGGCTATTGTTGGGAGCGACGATGCAGAGCAGATTATATTTAGTAATCATGGTTGTGGCTTGACACCGCAGAGCGCTCCCATAAAATAATAATGAATGTGTGCTATGCGTGGGAAGTGTGAGTGAGAGGTGTGATCCTTGGGGTTTTTCCATTGCTGTGGCGGGAAAGAGAGACGTGTATAAAAAGGTGGGAAAAAGAGATGGCGCTAGAGAGTGTCCTGTTTGGATTAGCCAGAGTGGCTGGTGTATGTGTTTCAATTGGGAAACTGTTATTAAAATGTGCAAGCCTTGGTAGGCAAAGTATGATGTACATCGTGAGAGAACTGTAAGTTCTCTGTGTTTGCCTCTGTGGTAAAGTTATGCATTCGTGACTAGATGAATAATTAGTCGGTTTAAGTTGGTAGTGACCAGATTGTACGTTTAAAGGCCATGTTGAAAATGGGCCGGTTTTGATCATGCTAGAAATGAAGCCTGGATAGAAGTTGTGTGCCTATATCCGATTTGTGCATCTATTCACTGACGTAGATTCATCGTATCGTTGTATTAAATGTGCAGAACCGTTGACCAGAGTTACAGGAGCGGCACTCGAGCTTTCCAGCCCTTTTGGCCCAATGACATGTCATTGCGAGGCTGGGGGGTCAGTGGACTTTCCTTCCAACCCGGTCAGGAGCTTCGCTCCTTCCCATCCACAGGGCATTTATGTGCAGGAGCCGTTCAGGTTATTCAGTCAAATTCCCGGTCGTAAACATTCCTTCAAACGCTGACGCCCGGGCTTGAACCTTGAAAACCTGGTCGCCAGTACAACGTTGTAGCCATTACACCAGCGTGGCTCCCGATTAAGTGACATAAAAAGGTATAACCACCTATAAATCATAATCGCACTTGAGATATTTGCACTAATGAAAATATGAACTCGGGAAGAGCTAAATATGACATCTGATGTCTAGACCATCTAGAGCAGTGTTTCCCAAACTTTTTCGGTTCACCGCCCCCTTGGCTCCCAGGACATGTCCCCAGAGCCCCCTACATTTCCCCATAGTACATAAAAAACTATAAAGAGTGAAAGATAAAAGCAACTGCTAATTCAAAACAGTGACAACTAATTGCTTTATTTATTACATTGTAATATAAAGCTACAGATACCCTTATTTATTAATTTAATTTAAAAAGAAAAACTTAATTACCTAATCCAGTATTACAAACATAAGTCTACGAGAGTATATTAGTAACAAACCTCCTTCATTGTTCTTTTAACTTCAGTGAGATGGATGTTCCTGTGGCAGTGATATCAGCTTCTCAACATCAGGCTGAAAGTTAGGAGTCTCAGATCCCCCGTTCAGTAATTTGCAGTCTGTTTCTTTGCTTTGAAAGAAGTTGGACAACCATGCTGAAACCGCGCTCTACTAAATACGATGTTGGAAAAGCAATACAGAACATTTAAATCTTTCCCCCACACTGCAGGATAGCGTTCAGGGACTTCTTTCTGCAACTGAAAGTCTTGATATGATTTTGTGAACATTGGCTTAAGCTCAGCGTCATTTTGCAGCGATATCAGTTCCTCTTCCATCCTTCCTAGTTCCTCACTGCACGTGTCTAGGAATGGATTTATTATCTAATCTGGAATAGTGATCAAAAGAAGATCCTGAAACCTCTGAGACATGTCTTAAAGCAGCATCTCTAGGTGTGCACAATATACTTGAAGATTATCCTCTGGTATATTGTTTTTCTCTTCCAACTCAAAGAGGCTGGGAAATTGGATTAGCTCGCGACGGCCAATATTACATTTGAATAGCGTTAATTTGGCCAGAAACGTGGAGACGACAGATTTGACTTTTATGAGATTAATATCATTTCCTTGCAGTTGTTGATTTATTTCGTTAAACTTTGTGAATAAATCAGACAAATATGCAATTTCATGCCTGATGTTCGTTAGTTCTGTACTGAGCAAAGCATGCGAACCTTTAAAGAATTCTACCAGTTTCAAGCAGAGCATAAAAGCGTCTCAGACAATTTCCTTTTGAGAGCCATCTGACTTCTGTGTGCACCAGCAAGCGTTCCAATTGTTCATCATTCTCAGTACAAAGCTCTTGAAATAGTATAGAATTGAGAGCATGGGACTTAATTCTATTAATCGCTGTTACAACAGTATTTAATGATTTGTGAAGCCAATCACTTAAATTTTTTGCAACAAGATGTTGTCTGTGAATTACAGTGTATTGTAAATATACCAGGTACAGCTTCTTTTAATACCACGGTAACAACCTATAATTGAAACAAAGCAAAGTCTGTCCTTTCTGAAATACAAGCAGGTCTCTAATTTCGTCTACTGCCAGATGAAATACGCTCAGACACACCTCGCGAATTCCACATTTAATATTAAACTAGTAAACACTACTTAGGACTGGTTTTCACCTTCCAAAGATTCTGTGATTCTGTTTTAATCTTAGTGAGCCAATCACATACTTCCCGTTGTTCGTTTCAGGAATGACCTAATGGACAATATGTGTTTTGTTAACCCCGATTTTGCGGTAGTTCCTGATTACAATTTATGATCACCGATGGTTACCTGAGCTCAGGATGGCACATAAACACGAAACTATGCCTTGCTTAATGATCCTAGTAATACCCTCATCGGCATCTTTCCTATCTCGTTCCCGCCTCATTGATGTCTCTCAAATCTATAACTGCTTTCCCTGCACTAACACTACTGCTTTATTTTTCAAATAGGATAATGCATTTAGTTATCAAATATATACCGAATTTAGCCTGTCATATCCTCAACTGTCCCTTATGACTGAACGCCCCTTGTTTACTACTGAACGCCCCCCAGTGCCCCCTTTTTTCAGTATCGCCCCCTTGGATCCTCCCAACGCCCCTAGGGGGCGCGGTATCGCCCACTTTGGGAACCACTGATCTAGAGCGACATCGTGCATCAATCAAACACACACACACGCAAAGTGTAGCCTTCAAGTAAAAAGCATTAGCTCTTAACAGCTATGGACCGCTTTGATTGTCCTATGAAGGCTATGGACCACTTTGATTGTCCAATGAAGGCTATGGACTGCTTTGATTGTCCAATGAAGGCTATGGACCACTTTGATTGTCCTATGAAGGCTATGGACCACTTTGATTGTCCAATGAAGGCTATGGACTGCTTTGATTGTCCTATGAAGGCTATGGACCACTTTGATTGTCCAATGAAGGCTATGGACTGCTTTGATTGTCCTATGAAGGCTATGGACCACTTTGATTGTCCTATGAAGGCTATGGATCACTTTGATTGTCCTATGAAGGCTATGGACCACTTTGATTGTCCTATGAAGGCTATGGACCACTTTGATTGTCCAATAAAGGCTATGGACAACTTTGATTGTCCAATGAAGGCTATGGACTGCTTTGATTGTCCAATGAAGGCTATGGACTGCTTTGATTGTCCAATGAAGGCTATGGACTGCTTTGATTGTCCAATGAAGGCTATGGACTGCTTTGATTGTCCAATGAAGGCTATGGACCACTTTGATTGTCCAATGAAGGCTATGGACTGCTTTGATTGTCCAATGAAGGCTATGGACTGCTTTGATTGTCCAATGAAGGCTATGGACCACTTTGATTGTCCAATGAAGGCTATGGACAACTTTGATTGTCCAATGAAGGCTATGGACCACTTTGATTGTCCAATGAAGGCTATGGACTGCTTTGATTGTCCAATGAAGGCTATGGACTACTTTGATTGTCCAATGAAGGCTATGGACCGCTTTGATTGTTCAGTGAAAGCTATGGACCCTTTTGATAGTGGACCCCTTCTTGGAAAAATGTACATAAAAGCACGATAAAAAATGTGTAATTTTAGGTTATGTACACAGACCCCCTAGATGGACCTCCAAGAGGCCTGTGGGCCAAAGGTAAAAAAAATAGTAAGTACTGGATGACTTTGCAACATGTGAACAGATAACAACATGTGAACAGATACTTAACAACATTTGATGTGGTCAGATGTGACCACCTGCCCTTGTAAACATAACAAGTGATAATGGTTTCATGTTTATTCTCTTCAAATGTATGTTGATGAAGGTTTAATAATAATAATAATAAATTCTTTAAGCACCAAACACGGCGCATAAGGCAGAAACCAGTGCTCTCCAGGTTGTTCGTTGTGACGCCACTCCTCTTAGCTCTTGCACATTATTTAGGCCCAACGTTCTTCCTTCTCTTATTATTGTTCTTCTGAGTGTTTCTTTTGGTCTTCCTTTTTTCCTCTTACCCTCAGGAACCCAAGTGAGCGCCTGTAGTGTATTCTGTTGTTTTGCATTCGTAGGACATGACCGATATATGACCATCGTCTTTTCCTTATATAGTCGGAGACATATTTCTGCCTAGAGTCTTCTCTTATTTGTCGATTAGTCTTGAATTCTTTCCAACTGACGTTCATGAGTTTTCTAAGACATTTGTTCTCGAATGTATTCAGCTTGTTCTCCAATGATTTTGTTATTTTCCAACTCTCACAGCCGTATGTTAACACTGAGATAACATTTGAATTAAACAGACGAAGCTTGGTATGTATATTCAATGATCGTAATTTCCAAATGTTAGATAATCTATTGAAGGCGCTAGCTGCCAAAGCAATTCTAGTATGGATTTCTCTTGTTGTGTCACCATCCTGAGTCATTTTACTGCCTAAATAATTGAAACTTTCAACTTTCTGTAGTTTTTCCCCGTTCAAGATGATATCAAAGGTCTCGTTAGAAAAGTTCATAGCTTTAGTTTTAGAGGCATTTATTTAGAGACCTATTTTAACCGAGAGATGACACAAATTATTTATTGCTTCTTGGGATTGTCTTGGTGTTGAACTTAAGAATGCTACATCATCTGCGAAATCCAGGTCCCCCAGGAATTTTCCATTTGTCCATTTTATACCCAATTGTTCATTGTGGGTATAGTTTCTCATAACCCAATCAATAGCTATTCCAAAAAGTAGTGGTGACATAATACAGCCTTGTTTAACCCCTGTTACGAAGGTTTAGTTATCTATTATTTGATTGTCTTCATCATCTTTTTAAGCATTCTAAGACCTTGACGTTTTATGTGATTTCTCTGTTCTTCTGTACTTCTTGTTAACTCTTCAAAAAGCTTTAAGATTCACCTGTGAGTAATCTGCCCTTCATAGTTATGGTCATGCCCTTTGTCTGGTATCATCTATCTACTTTACATAATCCACATGTTCTCATAAAAAATATATATTTTCACTTTTTTTTTTTTTTTATATAACATCCTGTCTTGTGACTTATACATCCTTATTTCTCTGTCTTTAGAATATCATTCATGATCTATAGTAAGTTGTAAGCAAAGTTGAAGCTTTGTGAAAGGTCTCCAGTTATGTAAGACTTTTTGTTGTTTTTGGAATGATGTAAGTTAGACTGTGTGAACACATTGAGATAGGTATTGTCTGTTTGTATATATAAAGTCATGAATGAATTGTGTGTGAAGTAAATTATTAGCCAATGATTTTCAGCTTCTGATATAGCCAGTGTATTTACCTCATTTGGTGTGGCTTTTAAGGGGAGGAGCTACAGTGAAATGCTGTTTTCTTAAATAATTTCAGTTAAAATTCACACTTCACCTACAGCAATACTGGTTGGTTTGATCAAATAGTCTGATGTACTGTGCTTTGTTTGTTATGGAAATGGCAGCCATATTGGATTGTAATGCTATATTTCAAATTGCCTAGGCTTGCTTTATGTTGTCAGTTATGAAGACCAAATGTGAATATGAGGCTCAAGATATTTTAAAACGGTTTTCTGTTGTTTTCACATCAGATTTTTGATAATTTTAGTACATCAAGAGTTGTAGGGCTTTGAATTTAGTGTTAAAAAATAGTAACAGTTGTTGCCAGATTTTAGCAAAATTATTTGCAATAAATCAAAATTTTGATAATTTATCAGAAATCTGATTTGACAAGTTTTATAATGCAGTGGAAAGTTTATGTGCCAGACCTTCTTTATCAAACGGTGCTCTTCTCATAAAGACAATGTTTCATTTTTCACAACCTTGTTTTCTAGTACTCATTTTCTCATCGCTTGCTTACTTATTGAAATTAAGGTTCTGTACACAATTTCTTATCACCTGCTTATTTATTGACCAATCAACTATGTTCTAAAGGAGTTCTGAAAACCAATTTTGATATTTTTAGATTCTGGAGAACTTAAATTATCAGAAGATGGACTACCTTCTTTGTGATATATATATATATCTCCCCTGAAAGTGTTGGTAAAAAATGTGGTTGGGTTGTGGAATTGTTCAGCATTATAGGAACATATTGGGAATAAGGATAGTGGTCCTGCCTTAGAATTGTATTATATTAAAACAGACACGTTAAAAAAATGGAAATGCAGGAATGAAAATGTCAGTTTTTCAGTCAATAAGGCCTTCCTCAGGGTAGAAGTATTGAAGTGATAGACATATTTTCTGTGTTGTCTTCAGGACAGTTTTTATTGGTCAGTTAAACCAAGTAAAGGTAGTCCCAATGCAAATACTGCTGTAGGGGAGTGTCCAGTTTAGAGAGGCAGGGTGACCAGTTCACCTCCTTGCTGCCTTTGCCTTCCCTAACTCAAGAGCAGTCAGGTACCCATTTACAGCTGGGTAGACTGGAGCATGCCGTCACCATGTTTTGAACCCAGTACTTTTGCTGCAAGAGGCCAACGCTCTAACCACTCTGCCAAATCGACACTGTTTGTCAGGAGGTTGGCAGTTTTTATATTCGTCATATAAAACTTATCATTTTTGTATGTTGGGAGTGAATGAAGGTGATATGTTTGTTGGGAGTGAATGAAAGTGAAATGTTTGTTGGGAGTGAATGAAGATAATATGTTTGTTGGAAGTGAATTAAAGTGATATGTTTGTTGGGAATGAATCAAAATGATGTGTTTGTTGGGAGTGAATGAAGATGATATGTTTGTTGGGAGTGAATGAAGGTGATATGTTTGTTGGGAGTGAAAGTGAAATGTTTGTTGGAAGTGAATTAAAATGATATGTTTGTTGGGAATGAATCAAAATGATATGTTTGTAGGGAGTGAATGAAGGTGATATGTTTGTTGGGAGTGAATGAAGGTGATATGTTTGTTGGGAGTGAATGAAGGGGATATGTTTGTTGGGAGTGAATGAAGGTGATATGTTTGTTGGGAGTGAATGAAGGTGGTATGTTTGTTGGGAGTGAATGAAGGTGATATGTTGGTATGTGTTTGCAGTTTTGTGGAGGGCATGGTCTTAATGCAGACAAAATATGTAACAACATTCCTTATCTATGTATGATCACACAACTTGGTGTATGACTACTTGTCAAGTCAGTGAGAGACATATGAAGTAGTATAATTAGTATGTATACTATATAATTTGTACATATAGGCTCCAAGTCTTTTGCACAAGACAAATTAAATGGACTGTCTAATGTAAACAACAAAGTGTGTTACCATCTTTTTAGACAAGCAGCTTAGAAAATGTGATGTTTTGTTGTTTGAGAGTTTTTCCTTCAAGAACTTGTGATACGACTGTTAAAGAAATAATGACAATTAATTTTACAGTGTATTTAGTATTCGTGAAAGGATGTGTTTGAAGAATCTTGACAACTGAATGACAGAAGAGACAAGTGAAGACATGCGAGACAGAACCAAACAGTTGCACCAAGCAACAGATTGTGAGAGAATAGAAGCAGAGATGAACTGGTCATACCATAGTAACAGTGTTAGAAATGAGGCTCACATCAGGACAAAAATGAATGTAGTAGTTGTCCACACAAACACACAGTCATGGAAGATAGCCCCTAAATAAATGGGCAGGTCAGAAGATAGGGAGTGGGGAGTAAAATTGGAGCGTGTTAAAGGAATGAAACATATAATGGTTTGGTTAGTGGATACATAAGTAGATGGATGGGAAAGAACCAGGTGGATACACTCATACATTGATGAATACATAAATTAAGGGATGGGTAGAGAAAAAGGCAGACAGAATAGATGGAGGAATGTTACTGGGGCACCATTGTTACTGGTGGTCGTTCCCAGTTGATGCGAGAGTTTGCTTGTTTATACAAGGGGGTCCTTCTCAGTCAATTATGATATCGTGCTATTGATGGTAAATTACGCGAAGGTGGGATAGAATATTGGTCGACTTCATACTATAATCAAATTCCAACGTTAGAGACTTGATAAGTCATTCCTTGAGTCCACATGTATTTATTATATCACTTCCATACACGAACAGTTCACACATGGTCATTATGAAGAATTATACATAATAAGTTGCAGTTCATACTTCATATATTATTCCTTTACAAATCAGTCCTTTGTCTCGTAGCTTGAAAACATAATAGTCAGAACAACATAACTGTATGCACGCGTGGTTGGTAATTCCAACGACCGACAGTGAGATTATGCGTCTGGCACTAGTAGAACTAAGACGGACTATAAATTCATCTTGACAAGGTTTAGTTACTTACTAACCTGTAACTTCATCTTTCTTCATCATCACATTGGACTGACCCATGTCCATTATTTAATACAATATAATCTTGCGGCAATACATGCCCGGCAATATAACATTCCAAGGACACGTCTTCTCGGTTCGACGGTCGTCTAGAAAAGGGTCCCGTCTCTTGGTCACCGTGCGTGACTACTAACCTCTGAAACGTCACAGCGTTCACTAGACTAATAATACTTTTACATTACATTACACGTTGTAACCCCTAAAATCGCATGCTGCTAACCTCTAGCAGACCATGCCAATTAATCTACCGTAACAATTCCCTGTCCACCGGGGGGAAAAAAATCTATTAGATAGATTTTTTTTTTTTTTTCAAAAACCTATCTGAATGAATATCAAAAAAATTTAACAATATCAAAAAATTTAACCAAAATGCAGCATATGGCCTACGATGTTCTGTCTAGAACAGTGTCGTGGTCATGTCGACTTACTAACAGTCATCTAATATATTAATCATCATATTATACATAAATGTTATACATAAATTTTATATGAACTAAAAGAGAATGGATAATGTTGATATCTAATTAAATAATTAACTTAAAATATGTCGCAATGAAATGTCACGTCAGACTAATCTAAAGAGTTAAAATTAAACTAATTAATTATATTGAGTGTGTAATAAGAATAAAGTTGTTGAAAATCTAATGTAAGAGAAATGAAAGGATATGTTAAGGAGAGAAATAAATAAATGAAGAATAAAGTAGCGAAAGAAAGTAATGTATAAATTTAACTTAGTTATGTGTGTTGGACATCAATTAAGTGTAGTATTAAAACAATGTTCTGTTAAGACGCCACTAGGCGTAATGGCCACTGACTGCTTTGACGGTCGGTGGCTAAGGACGGAAGAAGAAGAATGTGTGTTGGACATCAATTAAGTGTAGTATTAAGTTGTTAAGAACTATCTAACTAATTTAAACAATAATATAGTATGTAAAGTATCAACATAATTAATAACTATATAATATAATAGTTACATACAATAATAGTATATAAGAATCATGTGAGTTCTTATTTTTTTTTTCTTTCTTTCATTTTTTTTTCAAATTTCATCTCTTTTTTTTTTCATATTCATCTCACTTTTCATTTTAATTTTCATTATTTTAATGTACTTAATTAAAATTAATTAAAGTTGGATATGATGCTCCATACGTAGGCTTGATCCTTGTGAATTCCGATAAGAGCAGACTGTTTAAGTGTTCTGATTCAGAATAAGTATCGATATTCTTAACGTCCAAGAGTTCCTATCACAAGCTTCAATTAGTTCGAAATGTCATCAAGTATTAATTTCAAAGTTCTTTCAACCAGTTTTATCCGGAACGGACACTAGCCAAAGTCCTGGCGTAAAATACGAACATACTGTCTCTTGATTTAGTTCATTTCGTTTCGCACTTGTCTGTACAAGTTATTTAGTTGAATCGTAAGCAAAGGTTTATCTCCATGTTAAGAATTTCGCGATAGGGTTCAGTCTTCTGTGACACGTAATTTCGGTTGACGTATTAGAAAAGTGTCAGTGTTGATTACTCGACATCCAAAGGATTTCTGGATAGTGCGTCTGCGACGATATTGTCTGTCCCAGAAATGTACTCAATCGTAAAGTTGAACGGTTGAAGGAGAATAGCGAATCTGGTGAGCTTTGGACTTTTATGATTCGCTCGTCGTAGTGATGCTACGGCCTTCTGGTCTGTTTGTACTACGAAAGGGGCTCCCAGCAGGAACTTCTCTAATTTCGTAATTGCCCACACCAATGCCAAAAGTTCGCGGTCGACAGTGGAGTACTTTACTTCTGGTGGTTTCAGTTTCCGTGAGACGTACAAGTTTGGATGGAGGATGTTGTCATGATATTGGAGCAAACATGCGCCAATTCCGTAGTTACTCGCATCTGTGCGGAGAATAAACTTTTTGGAAGCATCAGGTAGTCTCAAAATTGGTGGATTTGAAAATATATCAAGTATTTGACGGAAAATTCTATCACATTGATTAGTCCATGTCACCTTCACTGGCATGTTCTTCTTTAATAATGAGGACAAGACAGCCGTGATAGATGACAAGTTAGGTACGAATCTACTGTAATATTGGACTAGACCTAACAAGCTTCTAACCTGTTTCTTCGTTTGAGGAACGGAAATGTTTAAAATTTTTGAAACTGTACTGGGTAGTGTTCGGATATATCCTGCTCCAATAATGTGACCCAAAAAAGTTATTTCATGAAATGCCACTTGTAATTTTGTGGGTTTAGCAGTTAAATTGTTACTTCTTAATGTATCCAAAACGTATTCAAGACCCAAAAAATGTTCCTCAAAAGATGAACTAAATAAGCATATGTCGTCTATGTATGTAATAATGTCTGGTCTACCTGAAAAAAATGTGTCGCATCATGCGAACAAAGGTAGCTGGAGCGTTAACAAGCCCAAAAGGCATAACATTCCACTGGTATAGACCTTGCGGAGTGGAAAACGCTGTGTAGTATTTAGCTTTTTCGGTTAGTGGTATCTGCCAATAACCTTTAGTTAAGTCTATCTTAGTGAATATAGTTGCTGTCGATAGACGTGGCAGTAAGTCGTCGAGAAGTGGATGTGGTTCGCTATCAACTATCGTTTGTGCATTTAATTTTCTATAGTCGACGCATAGTCTAATGTTATTGTCCTTCTTTCGGACAATAACTAATGGAGAAGAAAATGGGGAATTACTAGTTTCAATAATTCCTAAAGATAACATCTGTTCAAGTTCCTTAGTAGTTTTAGTAAGAAAGTGTAGAGGAACAGAATATGGATGTACCCGAATTGGAGTATCATCATTAAGAGTGATGTCATGACTAATGACTGATGTGCGACCTGGAACGTCGGTCAACACATCTGGGTAAGATTGTAGAAGTTCAGCAATCTGTTGATGCTGTTGCGGTGTAACCGACGAAGAGATGGTTACGTCCCGCCAAGATTCACTAGGCTGTACTACAGGTACAGGTAAAGTTAACTGTACCTCAGGAAAAGAAGATTCTTCTTCCTGGATAACAGACAAATTAGAATAGTGACATCTAGGTACGAAAGTGTCTTCTAGTTCATGAAAAATAGCTTGTAGATGTTCAGGTCGAGTATGAAATTGTTTGAGCATATTTATGTGAAATATTTTGTGATGTCCCTTAATGTCCAGGACATAATCAACATCAGAAATCTTATTGATAACCTGGTATGGACCGTTCCATGAGATGAGTAATTTATTATTGTTATGTGGCAATAACACATAAGCTTGATCTCCTGGAAATAATTGACGTAATCGTCTACTATTGTTTTGGAAAGTTCTAGCTTTCGCTTTAGCAGCCTCTGATGAAGCTGTTGCCATTTTACAGGCATCAATAATGTTATTCCGGAGATTAATTACATACTCATAAGATGACTGGGTATCCTGAGTCATCTCGGAGTCAATCAATAAGTCTTTTATTAGTCCCATAGGACCTCTTGGCGGAGCGCCAAAGACTAATTGAAACGGAGAGAAGCCAGTTTGTTCATGTGGCACCTCTCGATAAGCGAATAACACGGCTGGTAGTACTCTGTCCCAGTCCTGTGGATGGTTAACTGTAACTTTATGTAACATCTGTTTGAGTGTGCGGTTAAGTCTTTCTACAGCACCATTACTCATTGGGTGATAAATGCTGCTGAGATTTCTATCTATTTGCCAAGTCTTCATTACTTCAGTCATAGTCTCAGATATAAATTGAGATCCATGATCTGACAAAAGTTTTCTAGGAAAACCTACTCTAGAGAAGATTAGGTGTAGTGCATCAGCTACATCTGTGGTGGTGGTTGTTTTTAATGGGATGGCTTCTGGCCATCGTGTGCATAAATCGATGCACGTGAGAATAAATCTATGTCCTCTGGCTGATGGTAAAAGTGGGCCAATAATATCAATGGCCATCTTGTCAAAGGGTCTCACAGATATGTCACAAGCCTGAATAGGCGCCGTGTGAAAGGCTCCTCGTGCTTTCACTTCTTGGCATATCGTACAGGAGCGTACGTACTGTGAAATATCTCGTGATACTCCCGGCCAAAAAAAAGAAGATAATACTCGCGAACGTGTCCGAGTATATCCCATGTGACCTGCGCACTTAGAATCATGTGCGTGTTGAAGTATGTACCGTCTAAAAGCAAAAGGTACCATGACCTGTTGTCTTACATGAGTTTTATCCATAAAACATCTTAATAAAATGTCATTTTTAATAATAAACCAATGTTTATTATTATTGTTCATAGCAAGATTGTCAACTTTGTTGACCAATGCAAAAAAATTTTGTTAATGACCTGTCTTCCCTCTGTTTTGCAGCAAAGGATACTCGGTCAATAGCAGAATGAACCTCGATACTTTCATGTTTGTCTGTTTCCTTGTTTTCCGTGTCCATATTCTCTAATTGTTTCGTATGTGCTCTGGTTATTACTGCATTTCCTATGCATAGATTATCTTTTTCCCATTTGATAATATCTTCAGGTGTGCAATCTTTACTTCCGTGTATACATCCCACCATAAGGTCGGCAATTGGGTTTCTTAACATGCATGCTTTAACGTTGCCTGTGAAAAAAGGTGTATCAATATGTATAATGGCAGTTGGATAATATTCTATAGTTCCACCAAAGGTCATACACCTGACATGTTCTCCAGTTGCACAATTTGGATGAACAAGTGTCTGACGGATTCCGATCGTGGTCGATCCCGAATCTCTTAAAACTGAGACGATGGATCCATTAACTTTTCCTCTGTTGAAGATCAGCGAGCCTGTTCCGTCATTGACTGCTAGACTGACTTCTGGTAGAATGTGTCCGCAGTTCAGAACTGTCTCTTTTGCCTTCTGAAATATAAGATTACATGTTGGGCAACTATTTGCCACGTTATAATTCATTGCAAAACAAGTAGACGAAGACTGTATTTTGTTATTAGTAGGTGAACTCTGAACCCCAGGGGTTGTAGCAGTAGTAACGGCTGCCCCTGTATTATGATTATAATTTGTCGATCTACGAGAATGAGAACGATGACGAGAATAATTAGTTGAATTATCCTGTTGTCCTCTATTGTAACTGTTATCTCGATGTCTCGAGTTATAATTATCGCTATTGTTCCACTTGTTACCATTATTATAATTATATGACCGATTATAACTTGAGTTACGTGGATTACTGTTGTATCTGGACTGAGGTGAATAATTTCTGTTTTGTGGTCTTCCTCTATTAAAGTTATTGTTATAACTATTACGCCTCTTATGAAAATTAATGTCATAGTTTCCTTTGAACCTACCTCTGTCCACACTGTGTGTTCTTAGTTTGTTATTACTATGATATGCCATATTGGAGGCTACAGGTAGAGGTTCTCTTATTAACGAGCCAGAAATGTTAGCATTCGGATGAGCGGTGCAGTAATTTAAAGAAATTTTTTCTAACTCATCAATAGTTTCTGGTTTCCGTTCTTGCAGATAAGCAAAGAATGGTGGGCTGACAGAAGATAACACTTTATCCCTCAATAACAAATCGACTAACTTGTCATAAGATTTGTTGACACCTGCCAGTTCAACCCATCTGTTAAAAGTATTGCGTATGTTAGCAATAAACCCTGTGAAGTCTTTATTATTATCAGGCAACAAACTTTTGAAACGTAATCTACATGCCTCTTCGTTCAAATGGAACCGACGTAATAACAACGTCTTAATGGCCTCATAGTCTGTGGCTAATGTCGGATCAATATTTTGTGCTGCACTTGCAGGTTCGCCATCCAGAAATTCTTTGAGTTTAAGTGCCCATGCAGTTTTGTCAAGGTTATTGACCTTACATATATCCTCAAAGCGCGCCAGCCATGATGATAGGTCGTCCACGTGTAATTTGAACGGTGGTAGTTTAAAGTAATAATTGCCCTTAAGTCGGTTGGAAGAAGATCCCGATTGAGCATTATCATTTTGGCTTGCTGCAGCACCCTGCGAATTAAGTTTTGCTGTTTCCAATTTAAGCCGTTGCAATTCCATTTCTTGCTGCAATATGATTTCCTGTCGTTTCAATTTATTCTCTGCTTCAATCCGTAGGATTTCATCTCTTGCTATTTTTCTTTCTTCTTCTTGTCTTAATTCTTCTTTCTCTGCCTTAGCAATAGCTTTCCTTTCAGCCTCTTTTCTTTCAAGTTCTTCCATCTCTGCCTTAGCAATAACTTTCTTCTCAGCCTCTTTTCTTTCAAGTTCTTCCATCTCTGCTTTATATTTTGCAAGTTGTTGTTCCGCAAATTCAAGGAGTGCATCTCCCTTTTTATTACAATCTTTTCCAATTTTAATGAAATGATCCAAGGTAAGCATTCTTGAAGTTGATTTATTTAAGTATTCAATTACTTATGTCTAGTAATCACTACATTAATCTATGTCGATAATTCTAATTACTCAACGAATGAATAGTCAATATAAGAAATTGCAATATTCCTGTACTGTTATTTATAAGTTACACAAATCTATAATATTTTGTAAAAATATTATATATATACCCACTAATATCTATCATAAATAGTTATGATAGTTAGTTATATAAGGTGCTGAAATTATATCATGCACTTAATATTAGTATTCAATAATTATGTGTTATATCCCTAAATAATTAGGTTATTTAATCTTAATAGTTATTAAGTTCACACTGTAGTACTGAGAAAGTGTACTAATTAACATTAAATATGTCTTAATATGTTATAAAGTTTTAATAATTAATCATTATATATTATGCCCTAATCATGAGATATAAAGTGCATTGCCCATTTCTTGGACTACCACTGCAAATTGGTGCAAAGTCCCCAATTCCTCATTAAAACTCATAAAAATTTAATCATATTATTCTACACTCTTATTAATGAATAAATTATAGCATTAATATTAAATTATAAATGGATGAGATGAAAACAAACAATACAATGTGTTAACCAAGGATTACAGAACAGTATTACCATACAACAAAGACATTTTCACAATAAAACTGCATTAATAAATAAGGTGACTAAACCGGAAGTGAGAGATTAAAGAATGAACTGAATAGAAAGTTAAGCTGCGTACACAACAATTAGTGACGTATACATGGACTCATTGACGGTTGTACAAAAAAAAAATTAAACTGAATGATAGTAAGGTCAGAAAAAACACGATAGGTTACAAACATTGTTACAAAACTGAATAAAAATTAGAACAAAATACACTAGAATACCCCAATTATAACTAGACTGGACATCTAACATGCAAGGTCAATTAATTGCAATTACGAACGAACGAAAATCATCGGAAGGTCGTCGATGGGTTCTTCGTTAAAAGCAATTAACTAACGGCCTTAAGGAACATTCAGAATGAATATCGGCATCCTTAGAGCCATGTTATTCATTCCGAATCGCCACCCATCCATACCCATAAATAAAGGACAATATCAACGGACAAAAAAAAAACAGATATAACATCGATAAATAATTAATAGAAAGGACATGCCTGCAAAAAAAAACATGGACTCAGTATTGTGCTAATGAATGACAATCGTCCTAAGTCTAAACTTATCTTTAGAAGGCTCCGGCGATGTCAAGTTCATCAACGGACTAGACTAGTGCCTAGTACTGTTTGCTCATGATTGGCTGATGACAGTATTATCTTGTCTGGTCTTCTTGATTAAGCAAATATTAATCAAAACTGAAATGAGTTGACGGTTGTTCTTTTCGAAGCGCTGCATCCACGCATGATGTAGTGACGTCAGATTTGCATTCCGTAGTCATGTGTTCAACGTAGTATTATGCAAATCATGTGACTTGCTTGTAATCGTAAACAGTTGGCAACACATGTAAACAAGAAAAATTTTTCCTTCTTCTTTCGTCCCCGCGATGGCCAACCACTGTTACTGGGGCACCATTGTTACTGGTGGTCGTTCCCAGTTGATGCGAGAGTTTGTTTATACAAGGGGGTCCTTCTCAGTCAATTATGATATCGTGCTATTGATGGTTAATTACGCGAAGGTGGGATAGAATATTGGTCGACTTCATACTATAATCAAATTCCAACGTTAGAGACTTGATAAGTCATTCCTTGAGTCCACATGTATTTATTATATCACTTCCATACACGAACAGTTCACACATGGTCATTATGAAGAATTATACATAATAAGTTGCAGTTCATACTTCATATATTATTCCTTTACAAATCAGTCCTTTGTCTCGTAGCTTGAAAACATAATAGTCAGAACAACATAACTGTCCAACGACCGACAGTGAGATTATGCGTCTGGCACTAGTAGAACTAAGACGGACTATAAATTCATCTTGACAAGGTTTAGTTACTTACTAACCTGTAACTTCATCTTTCTTCATCATCACATTGGACTGACCCATGTCCATTATTTAATACAATATAATCGTGCGGCAATACATGCCCGGCAATATAACATTCCAAGGACACGTCTTCTCGGTTCGACGGTCGTCTAGAAAAGGGTCCCGTCTCTTGGTCACCGTGCGTGACTACTAACGCTGAAACGTCACAGCGTTCACTAGACTAATAATACTTTTACATTACATTACACGTTGTAACCCCTAAAATCGCATGCTGCTAACCTCTAGCAGACCATGCCAATTAATCTACCGTAACAAGGAACAAATAGATGGACAGATAGTCTGGCAGAATGAAAGAAGGCAGATAGGAAACATATAAATGTATGAGTGAAAGCTGCATGCTGGAGTTTAAAAAGAGAAAAGCAGGAAAACAATGGCAGAGCGGTACTGAGAGGTAGTTCCTGTGTTGGCCTGAAGGTGAGTTTCTCTATGGCTTGTACTGTGGATCCATCCATCGTAAGGCCTCATCAAAACTTGCCCTGGATATATGCATTCTTGGAAGAAAGCCATCATTTAATATGCCCTTTTCCAGAAGTCAAGTCCTATCATGGCATAGTTCCTAGATGCTGAGAAGTTTGGAAACAGTTCTGGTTGTATATTTTTGTAAATGATCACAACATTAATAATGTTACCAAACATTCGTGCAGAAACAAGCCACAGATGCAAATATGAACCAACAAATTCACAAATAATCTGATTGGATTGCATATGATACCTTTAATATGAAAATAATATATAATATGTGTGTAATTATCAACAATTATAAAAGTACCTTGCTTTCACAGATGTATAGATCAATTCACGACTACATCAAATTTGTATGCTTGGTTGGAAATTTGTCAAATGAAAATCAAGAGAGAAGTACTGAGGTGCTATCTTGTACTCTTGTACACTACCAAACTTCTACTAACATCAATTATTAAGACACACAATTTTCAGAAAACTCAATCATTCCTTTAAGACAAGAACTGACATTAACTATATTCTTAAATCTGGTAGGCAAGGTGCCAACGACGGGGGGGGGGGGGGAAGAGAGAGAGAAAGAAATGATCCTTATAGCTGACAAATAAAATAAGAATTCAACCTTCCAAGGCATGTTGGAGAACTCAGGCCGACTCACGATGCAAAATTATGAGGAAAGTTAAAGAAAGGAATGAGTGAGACAGATGTAAGAAAGGAAGTTTTATTTGGATACAAATAATGGCAAACTTAGCTAAAAAATGTAATGAATTCTGTGAGCTACACAAGGTAATTGTGGTCAATAATGTTGGTCAGAATGTTTTGTTTCAAAAGTACAGACTTCAATTATAAGACAAGAGGCAGAAGTGAACATACTGCTGTAAAATGACATGAAATATGTACAGCTGAATGTACATATACGTTATGACAGTGACATAATGTTTTTTTTTTTTAAATTTTAATTTCACGTTTAACCATAATGTTGAACAGAAATCCATCAATTGTTGTTATAACAGGTTTAGTGTTTCAACAATTGGGGGGGGGGGGGGGGCGGCCACATATGACATCACACATTTTTAAATATACCCGTCATAAGATTGGGAAAGAACTAAAACTTTTAACCTTTCAGCACCTGCAGCATATTTAGAAGACTGGGGAACTCCTTTAGTGATTCTGAATGAAGTTATTTTACTAACGTTTGTAAAGTTTTGGAGAAACAATGTTGGCTGTTATTTTTCAAGGGACATAATGAAACAGGAAAAAAAAAAATTACAATAAAAATGTATTGTAGATTTTTGACACATAACTGTGTTTTATATTTATTATTTAAAATATAACTGCAACTTTTGTGGTGGAAAAAAAGATGCACATTACACTGAGTGTCATGCAGTTTAGTGCAAAGGCTAGAAGCACACGACTTTTATATAATTTCCAGACTGTAACTTTGGTGTGACAAAGTTTGTGACTGATGTCTGTGACAGTATGTCTGAGAGAATTAAATATATAAGGGCTATAAGCCGTCCACAAGGGAGTGTTATCTATTATGGCAAAAAGTTAACTATTGCAGATAAAAGTTAACAAATGCGGATAAAACTACTGGGGATAAAAGTACAAACATAATTTATATAAGAAGCGAGTATGACATTTATTTTTGTGTGATGTCACATTATTCCAAACAACCCCTCCCCCCCATTGTCACACATCACAATATTTTGAGAGCCCCCCTCCCCCCCCCCCTCCCCCCCCCCCGGGCAACCCCAGTGACAATCAATTTCAAATATCTAAAGATTTATATACTTAACATCAATTGATTTAAAGATTTTTTGGTAACATTACAAACATAACAAAATTTTAAATCATTCAAAGATTTGACTATATATATTTTTTTTTAAATGGCAGCACTAATAGCCTTGTAATCATCTGGTAAAAAAATCTATTTCCAATATTTATGACATAAATGTTGTCCTATTTAAAACTATCTGAGCAGAAAGCTCATCTTGTTACAAAGTGTTACATTAGCTGTATAATCTCTAAAATTTATGTAAGTAAATGTTTAACTCTGATATTAACATCTGTGCATCAAAGTAGAGTTGAGATAAACAAAGGCTATGACCATAATTGAAATTTCTCCATCATATGTGTATCCTAACAGTATCCCTGGCATTTCTACGACCCACACGCACTAATCACTTACCATGAAAATTCAAAATACGGAAGACCAGACAATGATTGTCCACAAATTTGCATTTTCAACCAGAAAATTTACAACATCAAGAACACTAGCTGAGGAATGACAAAGTGAATAAGATACCAACCACTTAATGTCTGAATAATGTCCATCTCATTACGCACCTCTTTACAGAGGAGCCCCATTCTTTAACAAAAATATAGCTGTTGTCTCCCTATGACTTCTGTAACAGAGGTTCGGTCAGTGAATAACTAGAATAAAGTGGGTAACTGTAATTAAAAGCTGTCAAGTACAGACATTTCAATTAACTCGTGCCAAGCTATCCTGTCATGTGCCATCAGCTCAAGATTTTTCAATGTCTTCTTCATTTAGTTTTTGTGGCTACATAATGGGGCAGCTGGCCACCATGCCCAACCCTCTACAGTTGCTTATTTTTTTAAATAACAGGCATGGTAGGTTACAGCATTACTATTCGTTGCTCCCCTTTCAGACTCTAGCAACACATGGGTGAATAAAAACCTATAGCAACCGTTAAATGTTACACAAATCTGTAAAATTGTTACATAGTGACAAAGACCCAATGTTCAATGCCTGGCTTACAGAAACTAATAAAACACTTCCTTATTAGTTGTGTAGTATTTTAACGACAATCTCCACGTAACCAAATAAACTGTCAAAATAACTAGCGTAAGTTCAACAGGTTTACAACATCAGAGGACTGCAGTCAGCATTTGTAAGTTTCATCTGAATTTGACACAATGACAAATTTTAAAATATACATATTATTTTTTTGTTTTGTTTTAAAGACAATCATCAAAGTGAATAGAAATATCCAAAGACAATGAACTTGATCACACGTTGTGCTAGTGAAAGTGTATTAAAAGATACAGTAAAATATGAAAAACTACCATATTATCAATTTTGTAAGTGCTTTCATAAAGGACAGTATCCCCATCAATGCATTATAACATGATAGAAAAAAGTTAACTCCCATTAGAGATAGTATGAAAGTAGAGGACACAGCATAAAAAATACAGATCAATTAGTTTTGTAATCAAATTTTATTCATATATAAATTGTCACTGACAACAATATAACAGTAAAGCCATTTGTCACAATCCTAGAGTGTAGAAATGCATACAAATCTGTGGTGCAACTTTTTTTATAACCATCCTTTACATTTCATGCCTGGGTTTACTCACATAACAATAACTGTCTTTAAATTTTGACCAAACTGTTCAACATGTCTTGAAGTCGTCAGAATTTTACACGGAACTAAAATAACACTTTCAGTACCACAAATTTATCTTTATGACAAGGCATCTAACCCTTTAATTTCAAAAAAAAAAAAAAAAAAAGGATCCTATAAGATTTAACTGCAAGCAGTGGCTTAAAGGAAAAAAAAAAAAACATATAAAAACTGTTTAGATTGTTATTTACATTCATCTTTAAAAAAAAAGAAAGAAAAAAAAAGCAAGCAATCAATATTTACTTTTTTAAATTAAACCTTCAGATGCCATAAACTTTTGGAAGCCTTAAGATTATTTCAAAATGGACAAGCATACATGACAATGATAAACAACGAGAGAGAGGGTTGCAGATGTCTTCATAATTCAATAAGGCATGAAAACATTATGCTTGGGGAATGAACGTAAGTCAGGAGGTCTTACCTACTAGGCCATCTAATGCAGGGGTTCTCAACCTTTTTTTGCTCATGGCCCCCTTCTAAGCCCCACTTACCTATTTGACCCCTCTCATTGTCGCTGTCAGCTGGTACTTTACCATCTTACTGTGGCTACCTAGAAATATGGCACAGTCCGGGGGGCGGGCGGCATATTGCTCATGTTGAGAACCACTGGTCTAATGCATAGTGTTATAATCTACACATATTGATGTGCTTGGTATGTCTGTACAACAACAACATCTGATCATGGCAGAAAACTTTAGTAACCTAATTTAAGTAGAATGCTTTTAAAACATCACTTAGGCTTCATAAACAAACAATATCTGCTAGTGGACATACTCACGAAAAATGCTAACCCTCTGATAAACAGAATATCCACTACAAATGCTAACCCTCTGATAAACAGAATATTCATTATAAATCCCAACCTTCCGATAAACAGAACATCCACTACAAATCCCAACCTTCCGATAAACAATATCCACTACAAATTCTAACCCTCCGATAAACAGAATATCCACTACAAATCCTAACCCTCTGATAAACAGAATATCTACTACAAATTCTAACCCTCTGATAAACAGAATATCCACTACAAAGCCTAACCCTCTGATAAACAGAATATCCAGTACAAATCCTAGCCCTCTGATAAACAGAATATCCAGTACAAATCCTAGCCCTCCGATAAACAGAATATCCAGTACAAATCCTAGCCCTCTGATAAACAGAATATCCACTACAAATCCTAGCCATCCAATAAACAGAATATCTCCACTAAAAATCCTAACCCTCTGATAAACAGAATATCTCCTCTACAAATCCTAGCCCTCTTATGAGCAGAACTTGCTGACAATGTGTCAGGAGCTGACTAAAGTGTGTACTTGTGGTGTACAACAAAAACTCCTGTTCAATGTCCATCAATATTTTCACCACTACATGTAGTCCCCTTGCAGGAAGTCTACACCAAACATTCACATGTTCTTGTAGTGGTCATCTCTGAGGTTATTTGTTTTATATGATGAGGTTGCTAGCCCCATGTTGTGTACAACATGCATGAGGAAATAGTAGTACTAATTTTTCTTTGTCTTTTCGTGGAACTAAAAGGATCTATGATAATGATGCTATCATTAAAAAGCAGACACAACAATGATTTTATTTAAAATACTGACCAGATTAAACAGTTAAATAACACCAAATTTATCAAATACATGCAAGCCAAAAAGCTGATTAGCCAGGATTCTGCAGTAACATCATAAGAAAATATACCAGATCAAACAGCAAATAATTAAGGCAGTATTCAATTATCATTACTACCAGAGTATATAATTTGCTTTTTTTCTTCTGAAATATATTTTATGCCCTTCCCCGTCCATCTACACTCGCTGACACCCAATAAGTCCAACTTATAATTATCCATTTCTTTAATTACTTCTTCCAATTTTCCGTCTTGATACATAGTTCTTACATTCCAGTATCCAATTTTAGAAATCTCCTTAGCCCCCAAGATATTAGAGTGAGTCATGTTTACTGTCGAGCCTGGTTCTGTTTCGGTAACAATAGCTTGTTTTACGATAGTGAATTGTTAACTCACTGATCAACCCTCCAATCCAACCGACCGATTCAAGGGTTTCGAGGTCAGTTATAGGAAAATATCTACACCACTAGATACTCTGGTGTATCTCTAATTCTATAATTTAACATAACATGGTGATATCCATCGAAATATACACATTCCTGATGTTTTTCTTCCGGCGTATAAGGTGAGAAACGAATTTCACCTCCATCTTGGAAGGGTAGATAACTCCAACGTTGGGCCTAAATAATGTGCAAGAGCTAAGAGGAGTGGCGTCACAACGAACAACCTGGAGAGCACTGGTTTCTGCCTTATGCGCCGTGTTTGGCGCTTAAAGAATTTATTATTATTATTATTATTATTCAATTATGATAATACTAACACTCAAGTCTGAATGTCCAAAACCCAAGAGTGTGATTGATATATTAGTCTTCTGAAATTTCAGTATTACCTATCTAAGTTTTGCCGTGACTGATTTTAGACACTCTTCTATCTTTATTTTTTATTAATTGTTTTCTTTGTAGCTGTAATAACTGGCATGATATCATTGCATGAAGCCTATGTTCAACAGAACATACTGGTAAAAACTTTATTTATCACAGAGATAGGACAGAAACGCTCATGTCAAAGCATGGACAGGATTGCAAAACATCAACATTCGTCGGCTAAACAGTATATGATTTAGACTTAGTAACTTAAGCAATCAAAAGCCAGTCAAATCCTACATACTTCACGACTGCAGATAATGCTCACTACCTGGGCCACATATACTGCTGAATAAATCCCTCAGAAATATAAACTTTTTTTTTTTTTTTTTGCCCTAAACTATTTTCATTCAGGCACTGTGCATTGAGTGGTAATGTAGTTAGAGCGTTTGCTTCTCAAGGCAGAGTTAGCAGTTTAAAGCTTGGTAGCATTACTCTACAGTCTACCCAGTTGTAAATGGGTACCTGATTCTACTCCCGAGTAAGGTAAAGCAAAGACAGCGTGGAAAGATGGTCACCCCATCTCATATGCCATCTGGTATACTGGAGTACCCCACCTCATATGCCATCTGGTATACTGGAGTACCCCACCTCATATGCCATCTGGTATACTGGAGTACCCCACCTCATATGCCATCTGGTATACTGGAGTTAGTTAGTTGCTTATCCTTTACAGGACGTGGCAATCAACCCCAGCTTTTACTGGCTGTTTGTGATTTTTCTAGGCAATTTTTTTCATTCAGTAGTTTGCCATTGCTTTCTGAATGGTACGGCGCTTATACCATTGTTAAAAATCCACACAAAGCGATCTGCTACCAAACCGCCTGCAGCAGGTTTCGAACCTGGTATATCTGGATTATGAAACTGCGTTCATATCCATTAGGCCACAGACGCCGACTGGAGTACCCCACCTCATATGCCATCTGGTATACTGGAGTACCTCACCTCATATGCCATCTGGTATACTGGAGTACCCCACCTCATATGCCATCTGGTATACTGGAGTACCCCACCTCATATGCCGTCTGGTATACTGGAGTTTCTAACACTTCACTCTCCTAGACAGTATCTACCATAGTACTATCTTTTTTTCTGACCAAAAAAAAAACAAAACAAGAAAGCAAAGTACACTAAAGAACAGTTTCTATGGATACCTCAAGGAAGCTGTTAACAGCAAAACTTTTGGAAGTGGAAGAACTTTTCCTATTTGCCAACTACAAGTTTGTCTAATGTGATTTAATTTTCAGATAAATTTGTTGAAACTGGGTTCATCACAGATTATGTCAGGGAATGTTTAGACTTCAATTTAAAAGAATATGGAACAAAATAAACACTGCTCTGACGGACAGATAGAATCAACATTCCGAAGATAAGTAACAGACAGATACAATCAACATTCTGAAGATAAGTAACAGACAGATACAATCAACATTCCGAAGATAAGTAACAGACAGATACAATCAACATTCCGAAGATAAGTAACAGACAGATACAATCAACATTCCGAAGATAAGTAACAGACAGATACAATCAACATTCCAAAGATAAGTAACAGACAGATACCATCAACATTCTGAAGATAAGTAACAGACAGATACCATCAACAACATTCCGAAGATAAGTAACAGACAGATACAATCAACATTCTGAAGCACATAGTGAGGACAGGCAATGAAAAAACAGCAAGTGCATTTCCATACTTGAACCAGTGACTTCCCCTTTTGGTAATTTTACATTGCTGCTCAATACTATCCAACTTTTCTGCAAAGCTAATCCACTGAAATGCAAATGTGGCCTCGAGTCTATGAAAATGCACTAGCTATTTATTAGCTCAGCAAAGCTGCTAAGACTGTACATAATCAAATCTAATTTACCACACAAAATAAATAAAATAAGGAAAACTATAACGTTTATTTATTTTTTAAGCTGGTATAATTTATGGGGAAAATATATGTGAACTGTGAGAAAAGAGCTGTGCGTTACATGCCGAATATATACAAGAATATGTTGCAGGTTTCAACTTTACATGAAGCCAGGCAATTAAATACTATTCCTTTGCAAATTCTGTAAAGTATGGTCCCTAATTTTAACAAAGAACAAGACAGATTCATCACGTAACTAACTACAAATGGCATGTGTTTGGAATAACAGGATTTACATGAAAACCAAAGATATAACATTTTTAATCAAGCAAATCCATTAACTACAATTCATTTTTAACATTGTCTCTTCAAACATTGGTCAGTGGATCCCAGTTCAGAAGCTTTACCTATGGATCCAAACAGGAATGCTATTAATTTGGTACAGTAAGAAAATATGATGTTTAATGGCTTGTTTCTCCATAACTGTATCTTAGACCATCAATCAATCTTCTGCTACTGACATACTAGTCAGGACGGGCTCTACAGAATTAGCACAAACTCTCAAGCAGTCCATCTCAACTAAAACATTGAAAAGGCTTACAAGACACAGTAACAGGTCTAAATCACTACAGTGTTACAGTGGCATGTGCATTTATAGAAAAGACATAAAACTAATTTCCCGTGACAAAATATGAGAAAAAGTGAAAGGCTTGAATAATATTTCAATTAAAAGGTTGGAACCTGTGGAATAAATGCAATTCTTGAGTTCATTGGGAGGAATGTTGAAATTTGGCTGCACATGTAACAAATGTGAACATAGGCACAAAGGATTTTATCCACATCACCCAAGGTCAGGGTGCAACAAATCCTTGGGGACGTGTCGTTGTGATGTCTCAAATTTTCATCAATGCATTTAGTACTTTATAATGTGTTCTACATTTCATTTTTGAACGCTATACCAAACAAGAAAATAACAATCAAAGTTCCAGCCTGGCTGTCTTAGGTCTGGAAGTAACTTGAAAATGTTTTGTGCCTTGGATTAGCCGATGACGTCTTATAACAGTGTCACAATAAAGATAACACAAACAGCCAGGTTATTCTTTATCTGATGTCCAGACATGACAAGCTGCGGTTAAGTTTACCTATTTACACATTTATAGAAAACACTATATACTTGTTTTTAACATTACACTTTTCAAATTTGTTTTTTTTCTCCAATAAGTACTTAGGTAATTAATACAATGACATACATTATTTTAAAATTTAAATATATTTGGTAACAATAACTTTTCTTTCCTCTGTGACTCACTAGGTAATAAAATATTCTTTACTCGATCCAGTCAACAGGCATATGAATTTTCCTGTCTCTTTAAAAAAAATGTAACTCTCTATTCTAATATTTATTTTTCATAAAGATTTTCAGCATTACTTTCTTTAACATATGAAAGGGTATTTCATTTGATTAAACTGCAGGCTCACACAAGGTTTCTAGAAAAACGTACTGAATCCATCATAAAATGACACTCATTTGCTGTGAAGAGATGCAGCAATTCAGCAGACAATATAAAACTATTGAATACAGCATTGACAACAACAAATGGCTTCAGTAGATCTCCATAAAATATTACAAATGCTCTTAGAACAGCACGGACAAGCATTTGTAAGATTATTTAAAATGAATAAACAGGTAGTACACAAGTACATTTGTAAAAAAAAACAAATGGGCTTTGAATCATGCCATAAACAAGCCTATTGCTATGTTAACAAAAATGTTATCAGAGTGTGATGTCACAAATAAATATTACACAAATCATATTTTACACAGTATAGTAGACATTAGATTTTCTTTCCTGGTCAGATTTGTTTTAATCTTCAGTAGAGAAAGGGAAGAATAAAATCACTGTAAAACAAAGTTGTCATCACCATGTCTGACATTTCCATACGCTTTTATCAATCACTACTAAATTTAGCACAGCCCAAAAATATATTAAATCTGGTTTACTAGCTACATCTGGGAAGAAAATTATACTTAATTAATGATTTATTCATCAGCGATCATAATAAAGAGATTTTAAAATTGAAACTATTGTTTTTCCAGACGTCAGCAGATTGATTCTTTCATCAAAGCTGATGATGTAGTGTGGAGGTTCATACGCTGCTCATGTGTAAAGTTTTTTATTTTTTAGGTGTACTGAAATTGCAAAGCCCAATGGGCTGATCACCCGTTGGCTTGTCACACCGATTATGGAAACAACGGCAGATGGATCTATTTGTTGTTGCCCTAAAGACGCCGCTAGGCGTGATGGGAAACTACAACAGAGAAAATCAATCTGCTGTTGCCCTTAAGACGCCACAAGGCGTGATGGCCTCTGACTGCTTGGTCGGTCTTTGGCTAAGGACGGAAGAAGAAGAAGAAGAAATTGCAAAGCAAAGTTGCAAAGTTTTAAAACATGAGCTTACTAGAACCTATTTAGGTCTTTTGCAGACTTCCAAAAGATTTTAATAAGCACAATACTTTCAGCTGTGATGGGTTGAAAAAGACTGTAACAGTTTTTAGTTTTCCAAATAGGCAGAAATCAAAGATGAGCTAAGGCATTTCCAAAATACTATGATCACAACAATTTAAAGGCAAGAGTGCTAAAAACAAAACTTATAAACCATGCAGCAGTTTTGTATTAGATGTAGTCCACTAAATAGCAACTGAAGAGCCCATACGCCCTATATTTTTATGGCTAGGAAGAAGAATTACATCAGATCTCACAGATGCAGTCATTAGTGAGTGCAGAAACACCTTAAAATTATTATATATAAAAAAAATTTAGTACTTAAAACACTGATTCGTGGTAATGTAAACAAACATCTCCATGCATAAAGGAGTGAAATTCTATTATATGAATCTCTGGTAATCTTAATGGTGAAACCCCAACTGTAAAAACTGAATTCCATCAAAAGTTGTAAATGACTAAATACTGACTGGATATGTAGTGATCACTTCATTCCTTTAAACTCTGTATTTCAGCTGTAGATATTTTGTTGTTGTTGTTTTTTTTCAATCAAAGATAACTTTTTTTATATATACTTCAGTGGTATATGAGGGGGTAAAAAGACGCCCATTCTCCCCTCCACCCACCTTTGTTTAATGGGTTAAAAAGTCTAAAACTGGTGGTGTAAAATTTAGTTAAAAATGAAGAGCTATTACTCTTTTGCAAAAGTGAGAACAATTTTCAAATTTATTAAGTTATTATTGGGATAATAGCATAAAAGTGTTAACCAAAGGGAAAGTACTATCACGGATGGATGGAAGATTTAATGTCTAGAAAGTTAAGTTTGAAAATCTTCAGACGTGACATTGATGTAAAGACTGAACTAACTCTCAAGAAAAAGGGGAGTGGAGGTGTAACATAACCATCTATGCCTGACATCAATCGTGACTTCAGTAATGGACCTGTAAAACTCTTACCTAACACATTATGCAGTACCTCAGTCTATATATGCTGTGCAAAGAGCCAATACTTCTGAATACTTTATAATTTAATGAATAATAAATTACTGAACAGAATAAAATTCAAAGGAACATTGTTATACCACAGAAAAAAATTATTTGACCTAACACACAACTTTCAGTAGTGCCAACTGGTGCTCACATCCTCTGAAACTCCTTGAATTTCTGCTCAAAGGGTACCTTGCTCAAACGAGGGTCTTGTCGCTTCTTGGCCTTTAACCTTTCTTTCATCTCAGCGACAGACAGGTTGAGTTCAAGGCCATCTGTTTCCTTTGATGCTGGAGCTGAAGCTTTGGCAGAGTCCTGGCGGGCTGGTGGTGCTACAGCAAACTCATATTCAGGTTCTGAAGTAGAGTTCTGCTGAAAACAGAAATAAAATAGGCCATGAATAAAACATTTCAGAGACAAGCTATAAGTTACCATTAACAGAAATGAGGTCTTAGCTCTTCCATATACCTGACAATGTATTCTTCTCCTTTTTCACTCCTTATGTAGCGTGGAACCACCATTGTAGTGTGTCCTCTTGCAGGAAGCCCACAAGAAGCATTTGTGCAGGTAGTTTCTGTTGTAGTGTTTTACATGATAAGGTTGCCAGCCACATGCACAATGACATGTTAACTGTTACGACATGCCTGTTCAGGTATACATAATCTTAGATCTTCCATCAATCCCAAAATACTTGCTCATTCTGACATGACACTTGATCAATAGGTACCATTCTACTTAAATGTTGGCGCTTAGTTCCTGGTGGGGGGTCCTCTCTGTAGAGACAAAGATAGAATACGACAACTGCTCCCTCAGGCATGTCATACAAGGTGACAAATATGAGGTTGTACATGCAGCTGGCAACCTCATCATTTAAAACAAACTGCCACTGAAAAAAAATGTCAAGCTCTTCATTTAAAAAAAAAAAAAAGAAATGGGAGGAGAGTCTTCATATGGTCCTACAGCTTTTCTAACCGTGTATCTTATCAGTTCACTTGCTATTCAATCCATATGTGATATTCCGAGGACCTTTCTATAATACCTAATTTATTATTCTACATAGTTCAAAATATTGGAGGTATAACAGGTTTTAAGAACTTCTATATAAAGTTTACTGTCTGGAGCTGTTTCTCAAGCTTTTTGGGCATGCAAACCCCTTGAGAAGTACCATTAATTATATACATTCTTGTCCCAACAGGGTACTGCCAAGCTAAAATACAGGTAAGGAAAAGTAAGCAACTAAAATGCCCCATCAGCAGATATGATAACATATCAATGATCTAATGACAGCACTACTCAAACTCATTAATCAGTCTGAAAATACTAGTTAACACAAGAAACCTATTACACTCAGTCTGTGAAAACCAGCTAACATGAGCAACCTTTTACACTCAGTCTGGGAAAACTACCTGACACAAGAAACCTATCACACAAAATCTGTGAAACCCAGCTAACAAGAGAAACCTACTACACTCAGTCTGGGAAAACTACCTAACACAAGAAACCTATTACACTCATCTTGGAAAACTAGATAACATGAGAAACCTATTACACCCAGTCTGGGAAAACTAGCAAACATGAGCAAGATATTATACTTAGTCTGAGAAAACTAGCTAACATGGGCAACCTATTACACTCAGTCTGAGAAAATTAGCTAACAGATGAAATCTACTACACTCAGTCTAGTATAAGCTCTGTTAATAAACTTTGACAGAAAAACAAAATAACATCAAATGTAAGCAAAGATCAGCTGTCTTGTCCAGACAGACTGTAATAACATTGTATCACTCAAATTACATTCATAAGCTAAACAAGTATAAAATAAGTAGAGGTTCTAAAATGACCAATTCTTAACCAATCTAAACCTAGAATATATCAAAAGACCCAGTTTTGCAAATCAGAGTAAAAATATGAGGAACATCTGAAACGTACATGTACTGTAACAATCATTTATATGTGTGCTGTCCCCTTCTTATATCTGCTTTATTGCTAGTGTCCTTGTTCTTGCCCCCCTATAGTTTCCCATCTCTAATACGAGTATGACACCGCTCAGGCATGTCGTACAAAGGTGAATGATATGAAGTTGTACATGGAACTTGCAACCTCATCAAATAAACTCAGGCATGTTGTACAAGGTGAATGATATGAAGTTGTACATGGAACTTGCAAGTGCACAGGGAAAATATTTTCTAATGTCCTTGTTTTTATCACAATATACAGTATGTCTAAATGAGCATTTGTATGAAGTATTCAGCAAATGTAAGCACCCCATGGCCCACCACTTCATATATTTTCATACAAGGATGTGTAGACAAATTACCTATAATACAGAATATAATAGAGAACATGTCTACACTAAAGGCAATGAGTCCATTTACAGTGTTGTCATAGTGGAAGAATTTTAGGGTTGAAAATAATGCTATTGACAAGTAAGCCTAAATGTGGGACACACTGCACTATTATCCAAGATATGAATACTGATAAAGATGAACAGGTAGCTGCCTGCAGGTGGAACAAGAGGGCAATTATTACAGGAACAATTTGGTCGTTTGAATGTGTAACTGTAAGTGGGTTACCATATTGTAACAGTGGAACTAGGCACCAGTCATGAGTGGGGTAGACACATAGTGGGTTCTTAGTACCGATAAAGAAATGAAATAAGACTTGTCAATACTCCCGTACCCCACAAATACTTGGCTAAAAAAAAAAAGACCTAATGTATGCTTGTGAAGTGGGCAGGGGGCTCAAACTTACATGTATCATGTGAAGTGCACTACCTTAATTTCTATACAGTTAGAGAGTAGTTTCAGTATTTGGTCAAACTCGCTGTATGTTTCCCATAGTTACAATAGTCTCAGTATTTGGTCAAGAGTAACCTCAGTATTTGGTCAAGAGTAGTCTCAGTATTTGGTCAAGAGCAACCTCAGTATTTGGTCAAGAGCAACCTTAATATTTGGTCAAGAGTAGTCTCAGCATTTGGTCAACAGTAGTCTCAGTATTTGGTCAACAGTAGTCTCAATATTTGGTCAACAGTAGTCTCAGTATTTGGTCAAGAGTAACCTCAGTATTTGGTTAAGAGTACGCTTAGTATTTGGTCAAGCGTAACCTCAGTATTTGGTCAAGAGTAGTCTCAGTATTTGGTCAAGAGTAGTCTCAGTATTTGGTTAACAGTAATCTCAGTATTTGGTCAACAGTAATCTCAGTATTTGGTCAACAGTAGTCTCAGTATTTGGTCAACAGTAGTCTCAGTATTTGGTCAACAGTAGTCTCAGTATTTGGTCAACAGTGGTCTCAGTATTTGGTCAAGAGTGGTCTCAGTATTTGGTCAAGAGTGGTCTCAGTATTTGGTCAAGAGTGGTCTCAGTATTTGGTCAAAAGTGGTCTCAGTATTTGGTCGAGTAATCTCAGTATTTGGTCAACAGTAATCTCAGTATTTGGTCAAGAGTAATCTCAGCATTTGGTTAAGATTAACCTCAGTATTTGGTCAAGAGTAACCTCAGTATTTGGTCAGGAGTAGTCTCAGTATTCGGTCAAGAGTAGTCTCAGTATTTGGTCAAGAGTAACCTCAGTATTTGGTCGAGTAACCTCAGCATTTGGTCAAGAGTAATCTCAGTATTTGGTCAAGAATAGTCTCAGTATTTGGTCGAGTAACCTCATTATTTGGTCAAGAGTAGTCTCAGTATTTGGTCAAGAGTAGTCTCAGTATTTGGTCAAGAGTGGTCTCAGTATGTGGTCAAGCGTAACCTCAGTATTTGGTCAAGAGTAGTCTCAGTATTTGGTCAAGAGTTACCTCAGTATTTGGTCAAGAGTAACCTCAGTATTTGGTCAAGAGTAACCTCAGTATTTGGTGGTCAAGAGTAACTTCAGTATTTGGTCAGGAGTAGTCTCAGTATTTGGTCAAGAGTTACCTCAGTATTTGGTCAAGAGTAATCTCAGTATTTGGTCAAGAGTATTCTTAGTATTTGGTCACACTTTCCATTTATGTTTCCCATAGTTATAGTAGTTTCAGTATTTGGTCAAACTCTCCATTTCTGCTTCTCATAGTTATCTTCTTCTTCTGTTTCCCATTTCAGATATCTACTTGAATGTTTTCAAAGAAACTAGTAGTCGGCTTGAAGCTATTTGCATCTCCACAGAGCTTTTCCACGAATGGTACTGGTGTCGGCCATTTGCGCTTTCTCTGTTCCACATTGTTGTTGTTGATTAACTAGGGCTGCTGAGCTTGTCGCTCTTTAGCAGTCAATGCCAAGCTGAAGAATTTGCTTGTGTTCTGTAGCTGTTGAGTGGTGCTGTATAGAGTGTTTGTGATTGTTGGGGAGCACGGCAATAGCTGTCATCTCTCTGTGGAGAGTCCTGGGCAAGTAAGCAGCACATGCTGAACTGTCTCATACGGATGGGTACAGCTGCAGCAATTAGGCTCATGTGTTGGGTTTAATTTGTTTAAGTGCTTGTTGAGTCTGGTGTGTTCTGTTCTTAGTTGGAAGAATGTGCTCTGCTCCATACGTCGTAGGTTATTAATGTTGTTATTAATGTTGTCATTTTTGTTGGGATGGGACATTTCTTTACTGTTCCACATATGTTGGGTATCTTTGAAGCAGATGTTCAGCAGTCATTTTATTAGTGCAACAGTTACACTCATCGGTTGTTCCTATCTTTAGCTTGTTGAATAGATGGTATCCCAATCTGTTGTGGCCAGTGTGGAGTCTGAAGATTACCACTTTTTCTCTTTTTTTTGAGCTGGTAGTATGCATCATTTTGTGTGTGACCTGGATGCTCTACATCCCATTTGTTTGTATCTGATTTTGATAAAACCCTTTGCCTCCTCGAAAGTTATGCTTGCATTAGGCTGAGGTAGCTTACCACCTTCCTTTGCCAATCAGTCAGCCTCTTCATTGCCGGTGATATTACAATGAGATGGGATCCATTGAATCACAATTGTGACTACTTCATAGTTAGAGTAGTCTCAGTATTGGGTCAAGAGTTGTCTCAGTTTTTGGTCAAAAGTAGTATCAAGACTTTGGTCATCATCTCAGTTTTTGGCCAAGAGTCATCTCAGTTTCTGGCCAAGAGTCATCTCACTTGTTGGTCAAGAGAAGTCTCAGTATTCGGACAAGAGCAGTCTCAGTATCTGGGTCAAGCTCTCCATTTCTGTTTCCCACAGTTGGAGTAATCTCAATACTGGGTCAAACTCTCCATAACACCTGTTTATGTTAGAATTTTTGTAATTTCTTTTAGTTATTATTTTTGTTGTTCTCCATAATTTATAGCCATGCAGTCTTGACACAGGACTTGGGTTTCATATCAAAATGGGACAAATCTTCAGCTAATATTTCATGTCAACATTGCCTGTACCCCGGTGACCTGAAATCTGATTCAGACAACAGAACTACTGCACCCTCAGGCTGTGACTTACATGAGGTTGTGTATGGTGTGCATGGGGACTGGCGACCTGATCATGTACAACTAACTGCTACAGACACCACAGCTGCAACAGCATGTGAATGTTTGGTGCAGGCTTCCTACTAGGGGACCAGCTGTCACTGGTGGCTTTATGCTCTGTAGAGAGCCAACAGAAAAAAGATGATGATGACATTCATTAAGTACAAACAAAGTATATCAAGTCATGAATTACTCACCAGTGATGATGATTTAAGCCCATTCACAACATCTGAGGGGAGAAAACAACAAGAAAGAGTGAATTCATTCACTAACTTAAAAGGGCAGAAGACTAAGTAACGACAATAATTTACAATGAACAACTGTCCTGTTGGATGAATAAAAGTTTGAACAGATACATGTGATAATAAATGTAGGCAGCAAAAAAAAAAAAAAATCATATAGAAGGATTTTCTTTTAATTAAAAAATTAAAAAATGTTATTAAAAAGTGGTCAAAATAGAAATTTAGAAAGCAAAGTTATTTTTATCCCCATAGACTGTGAAGTTCATTTGAAATATTAATGTGTGCACTTGTTGTCCCTGTTGTCATACAGAGAATGTTGAAAGTCATGTAAGACTGGTACTGTGTTACAATAAATACAGATTAACAACTAATTTAATTTTTATTTGGCATAAGTAGAATTCATGCAGCCAAAATCTGGGCAGGGAATAAAAGGGAGGCAATGGGGGGGAAAAGCAGGGGGAGGAGCAAAGGCAGAGAAGAACACATGCAAACTGCATGACATTATTGACTCCAAATTTTTATAATATCTACTATTAGTACTGTAGTACGTACTATCAGCAATTTGAAATGAAATACCAAAAATTTAATTTACAATGACATTAATGTAAATATATATTAATGACAAGTGAATATGTAATGCTGAAAATGTAATATTGCAACAACGGTAATTTTATAAGTCATAATATAGGTTCTTGTGTTCTTGTGCTTAAAAAAAAAAAATGTTATAATTAAAATTTAGAAGACAGAAAAGTCTTTGCACTCAATTTATTATTTCTAATATGTAAACACTGCCTTCACTTGTGCCTAAACCTTGAAGCGGTAAGGCGGCTTGAGTACTCTGACAACCCCCAGTGTTATGTCAGCGGGAGTTTTACTTCTGGCAGATTCTACCAAGCTGGACAGGTCTGTGCGGGTAGGGGTCAGACTAAAGCTGGCACCCTGGTCCTCCAGGTTGGGGGTTTTAGCACAGGGCCAACATCCTTGTCTATGTTAAAAAAAACAATCACATTACAGAAACAGCAACAGATCAAAGACCAAGCAAAGTGGAAGCAGTTTGTTGCTGCCCTACAAGACACCATCAGACGTGATGGTCACTGACTGCTTCGACAGTCGGTGGCTACAGATCAAAGAAGAAGAAGAATATGTAAACAGAACACAAGACACGGCTGAGTACTGAAGTAATGGGGTGCAAAGGAATTAGAACTGCTCTCGTGTGAAATCCAGGGTTAGATCTCTAACAAAGACCCTGAAGCACCTCTACATGATGTATCCTGGACACAGGCAAACTTCAAGTTGCTTGGCCAATGCTTCAGGGATCGACTAGCCACACCCAAGTGGCCTAGCATCACGATTTGCCTGCGGTGAAACATGCCGAGAGCCCAACATTGCACACTAAGCTTGAGGGAGTCACTTGAACCCCAGATTTAACTCCGGTCTTTACCTGGTTGGCTGCATGCAGGAGAATCTCACAATGAATAAATAACAAGTGAGGGAAGCTGAGGTGGCTTTGTGCAGGAGGTAACATTCCTTGCAACAATTCAGAATCACAATAGAGCATGGGTGGTGAGGAATGCACAGTAAGCCACAACCCTACACCATTCCAGACTGAAAATAGATGTGAGGATCCCTTAAATGTACGCCAAGCAAGGATAGAACACCTAAGACATGAAACTGGAGCTCATGACTCCAACGCAACAAGTTTCAGCTTGGCAGAAAATCCACAGGCAGAGCCTAGATCTGCAATGTAGCTTTTGTCAAGGATTCTTCAGCTTGGAATTGCCTGTAAAAGTGTGACACAAGCTCAGCAGCCCTAGTTAAACAACAACTAAAGTAATGACCCATATCATTCAAGAGCACAGGCCACAAGTACAGATGGTCTCCATGCAGGAAGTCTGCATCGAAGCATACAGCCTGTTCTTACAATGGTGGTTCATGTAGCATTCAGATTTACATCATGATGTATCTAGGCCAATGCACAATCTCATATTTATCAGCCTCTTATGACATGTCTGAGGGAGCAGTGATTCTATTTCTTCACAGACTCTCCAGACCAGAAACCACACAGGGTGTGGTGGAACAAATTAACAATACAATTCACGTGGCAGCACATTTACCTTCTCTGCACCACTTCATTGCTGCTCTAGGTGATAAAAATTATGCCCAAAACTTGGCTGACATTAATTTATTGTTCCACTGTAAAAAAACTGGCATACATTTTGCCTCAACAATATGTACAGCCTGTGTGTTACCGGGGCCCGAAAGGGGAGCAAAGAACAGTAACACTGTTCCCTGCCAAGCATGTCGTAGAAAGCGACTAAGGAGGGTTGGGCATGGGGCTGGTTACCCCATCCTGTAAAAAATTTAAACCACAAAAAAACTTCAACAAATATGGACAAGTCAATTAAGGAAAATAAAACACAGCCATCCAAGACAGGGGAAGGTGAGATGATGGCACGTGACAGGAGGACTTGGCATGTGTTTGTTGAAGGCCTATGCTCCTTTGGGAGTGGAGGGTTATGAATGAATGAATATGTACAGCAGATAACAAAAATGTATGACGGAAAAAAAAGAGATACAAAGACTTTTCAATTTACCATCATAATATGTAGTGCTGTTAATGTGAATTGTAATAATCATGTACTACATAACATCAATAATGCAATATGCAATATTGTAACTGTAGTTTGCAGTACTGATAACATCATCGTAATGTCATGCAACATTTAGCAGATAACAACCTGAAATTAAATTGTCATAAGACTGGTAATGCACCATGCAATGCTAGTAATGTAACATGCAATTCTGGTAAAGTGACATGAAATTATAGCAATGTAACATGCGTTGTCAGCAGTGTACTATGCAAAGTAGGTAATGTTACATGGCATAATGATACTTAAGATGCAATGTTAACACGGATTTGTAGTGTGACAAGAAATGCTGGTAGTTTTAACACCCAACCATAATTACTTGAACATGCTTAATTACATACACTAATTGGAACCGTCTACAGATAATAGGGTGGTGTGAGCATGTTCTTTTATGTATGTAGTATGTGTATGTTATTGTATGTATGTAGTATATGTACGTTCTTGTAAAGGTAGTCTGATAGAAGATACTGTCATAGGGGAGGGAAGTGTGCGAGACTTCACTATACCAGGTCCAGCATTGACAAGTGGGGTGACCAGTTCCCTTCCTCGCTGCCTTTTCCTTCCCTAACTCAAGAGGAAAGTCAGGTACCCTAGAAGACGGTGTATAGATAGTGATTGTGAAATCAGAAATATGGTCTGACGCTGACCACAGCAACATATCTTGAAGAATGAAAACTGCTTCTGTCCCTTTATGATATGCGTGGAGGAAAAAAAAACTAACTAGTAAAATACCTATAAGAAATATCGTTTACAGTTTTCAATAATAATATGTTGCATTCATGTTGGTAGCCACGCAGCCAAAATCATTACTGTTATATTGGGAGGAAAAAATAATCAACGTGCTATGTCTTGTATTGTCTGATAAGTTAATGGCCCCTCATTAATTCCTTCTACTCCTTATGTTTTCCCTCATGCATGATGGCTTGCTTCATCCGCCCACTCAGCTATCGTCAAACACTTGACAAACATAGCATCCTCTCATTATCATTAATTAACAGCAAACACATACATACAGAATAACATTAAATACGCGAACATAAAATGCTGCCTCTTTACTCTGTCTTTGGTCAACCAAATACAGTAAAACCCGATGTATACAATTGCAAAAAATGTAAGAAAAAGGTTAATGGCATACGTGAAGAGGACCATAGAGATGTATGTGGGAGTGACACATTTAGTGAAGGGCCAGTGTGGTTTGTCGTAACGTAGCTACATCAAGGCAAGTAAAATTGTTCCATAAGGAGATGGTATTTGCTCAAATCCTATAAATGTTCCATAAGGCGATGGTATTTGATCAAATCGATAAATGTTTCATAAGGCGATGGTATTTGACCAGATCTTATAAATTAGAAGTTAATGTGGTGTAAAGTTTCTTACGACGATTTGAAGGGGTGCAAGGCATCTTTAGATGCTATAATGGGGTGTTGTTTAAGAAACACTGGTTTCGTCCAATAGTTCTCAGCCTTTTTCTAGGATACCCTAACCACCTTAGTACCATCTCCGAAAGACCTTGAGAAGTAAACAGCTCACATAACAAGAACTAGTAGCAGCGTTACTACTGACTGCACTCATATTTCGCCTACAGGTGATATCGACCTAACTTCAGAAACAAAAACATTGCTTTGGTAAGACTTCCCACGCATACCAATTCGGGATATGATAACTCATACAGCTACTTTGAGTTCTATTCACAAGGCTTACGTCTGGAAAGTTCACTTTTACAGTGTATGTACGGTACTGCGAAGAAAGTAAGCAAATATTGACAAGGAACGACGCGAATGTTACCATTGACGTTCAACGTAGTGTATAACAGTTTCTATATAAGGCACATGCTAGTATTTGTAATAACCGACCCGAACTAAGAATTTTGGATTGGGGGTGGGGGCAAAAGAAACGGGAGCAACTAAAGAAATGATTAAAAAAAAGTAGAGTCACAGAACATGAAACGAAATATTTTATTCATTATTCATTTGCCTTCAACACAGGCCTTCAACATATTCATGTCAACCTTCCTCCCCTGTGCCATCCTTTCATGGTCTTTCCGTATCTTCTGTACCCCCTTTTTATTTCAGTATCTAGCTCTCATCTCCGTCTCTTTGTCGGTATCCCTCTATCTTTCTTACCCTAGGGATTCTAGAACAAGAACTGCCTTGTCATCCTATCACCCGGTTTCCTCAATGCATGTTCTATTCATCACCAGCGTCTTCTCATCGCTTCACGTTTGACTGACACGTGTCCGATTCTTGTCATCAGTTTCACATTGGTGACCTTGTCATCCGATCACCCGGTTTCCTCAATGCATGTCCTATTCATCACCAGCGTCTTCTCGTCGCTTCACGTTTCACTGACACGTGTCCGATTCTTGTCATCAGTTTCACATTGGTGACCTTGTCATTGGTGACCTTGTCATCCTATCACCCGGTTTCCTCCATGCATGTCCTATTTATCACCAGCGTCTTCTCATCGCTTCACGTTTCACTGACACGTGTCCGATTCTTGTCATCAGTTTCACATTGGTGACCTTGTCATTGGTGACCTTGTTATAACTACAGTACTTCAATCCTTCTATTGTACACAAGCGCCCACTGATGAACGTCTCTAAGTTCTTGGTTGTTGTTTTTTCTTGTCGTCCTCCATGTTACACAGCCATTCAATGGGACTATCATGAAAAATCTGAGCTGAAGATTTTGATTTTTCTGTGCTGCACTATTTGTTTTCTTTAAACGCCCATATACTTCTCAATGCAATGAAAACTCATTCTAACTTCTGTATTCTTATTTGGATATAACTGATTGTTACTCCAACTTGTTTATATATTGTTACCAAGATGTATGTATCACCCGTGTGTTACCGGGGCCCGAAAGGGGAGCAAAGAATAGTAACACTGCACCCTACCACGCATGTCGTAAAAAGCGACTAAGGAGGGTATGGGCATGGGGCTGTTTACCCCATCCCGTAAAAACTTCGCACAGTGGGCTGATCACCTGCTTGCCAACCAATCTGATTACGGAAACAATGATAGATTGTTTGGTCTGTTTTTGTTCCACAAAGACGCCACTAGGCGTGGTGGAAACAGCGATAGATTGATCAATTTGTTGTTGCCCTAAGACGCCACTAGGCGTACTGGCCACATACTGCTTTGCCGGTTGGTGGCTAAGGATGGAAGAAGAAGAGAAGATGTATGTATGAGTCAACATTTTCTAGAGATGTTTTTTTTTCCAAGTGCAACCATGCCAACACTTGTTGCATTTATTCTATTAATCTTTGTCTTTTCAGACCTCTCATTTATTTTCATTTTGTCTTGCGTATAGTTACGGTTAAGGGCAGCGTTGCCACTCTGTATTTGGAAGAAAAACCTAGATATCGGCGACATGGGCTATTTTGGGCAACATCTAGCTGGCGTTCTTCAACTAATGAAGGAAAATGACACCTAGACGGGACCAAAATAACCTAGTTCTAGGTGAATCTACCTAGGAGTGGCAACACTGGTTATGGGACAGAAGAGCCAGGGGTCATCGCGAAAGTCTAGACTGTCCAGCTGTTTTCTTCTATCAAATAAATTCTATTTCTGCTGGCTGGTGTCCATGTTTTGATAACCCAATCTATGGCCATTACCAATAGAAATTGTGACAAAAGGCATTCCTTTTGCACTCCAATTCTTATCTCCAATTCGTGAAGAATTCTACACTGCATGTCTTTACACATTTATATTATTTAGTTAGTGAGTTTCAGGGGGAACCACATGATGCCTCACCAGTTTCCAAAGCGATTGTCAACACTGTCAAATGCCTTTTCAGAATCCACTAATCCAACGTAAAGAGATGAGTTCAATTCTAAACTTTGTTTGGCTATTATTCGCAATGTGGCTATCTGGTCTGTATAGGATATTTTTTTCTCGAAGACCTGCTTGTTCATTTCTGAGTTGTTTATCTCTTTTAATCTTTCAATGATGATCCTGTTTAATATTTTCCAAGGAACTCGTAGTAACATGATAATAGTTAAACTGTAAAAGGCAACATTGACGACTCTTTCCCAACAAGCACCCGAAATGTCTATATACAGATGGCGACAATTCTAATTCTAATTATATGAACCAGTTGAGAATTATAGTATGTGGTGGGGGGCATAGACACAACCACGCACAGATCCAAGCAGGCACACACACACAGACAGACAGACAGGCAGGCAGACAGACGGATGGATGGATGGATAGACAAGACAGACAAGCAGGCAGGCAGACAGACAGACAGTGACACTTTTCTGTAGGGTGAAGGGCAAGGTTGGGCAAACATTCTTTTGACAGGCAAATCGAGACGGTAACTAAATGATTAACAAAGCAAAGACTTCTCAGGAACCCACTACCATGTAGAAACATCTCTTCTTGTGAAGTTAATCAAAATTATGCTAGAACGAGTCAACAACAGTATCTGGGCATGACCAAACTATATAGGTTCAAGAGGGCCCGTGACAACAGTAAATTATGACCGTCACGGTGTGTGTATGTGTGTTTGTGTGTCTCGAGCAAGCGCTCAAGTGACACACAGGGCAATAAACCCACACAACTGTATTCATATCACATATCGACATATGTGTGCAGAAATATGGGCTATAGATCTCACACTGGTGACCTCTTCCGTTTACAATACTTTAGTGGGGGGTTCACTGGGGTATTTTACCGTGACGGGTCTAAAGGTTAAATGAAACGGCGTTACCCCTAAATCATTCAGCGGCGTTACCAACTTATCAGTAACAACGCGGGCGCTAGAACATACATGCCTCCTACTTCATGTTCCATCTGATTCAGAAGGATAAGGGATGAGAACTGGTGGGAATGAAGACATCTTCCATGTGCACTTATTTGTCAATAACTTAACCTCTTGTAGAGACACCAACAATATGCACCGGACTTTTTCTTTCATACTGTCATTTGTTCAATGTATTCTATCCATACCAAAGGTTGATAGTAAGGGATCTCTAACACAACCAGAGTGCCAGCCATAATGAGAGACGCATGCATCCGCATGATGTATTCACTACTACATCTTCTTCTTCTTCCGTCCTTAGCCACCGACCGTCAAAGCAGTCAGTGGCCATTACGCCTAGTGGCGTCTTAGGGCAACAGCAGATAGGTTTTCTTTGCCATTGTTTCCCATCACGCCTAGTGGCGTCTTTAGGGCAACGGCAAATCAACCCATTTGCTGTTGTTTCCGTAATCGAAGTGACTGGCAAACGGGTGATCAGCCCGTTGTGTCACTACTACATAATGTAGTTCAAATGTCACCGCTTCCACACTTTCCGGCAAGTGGCAAGTAGCGCAGAATTCCGGCAAGTGGCAAATAGCGTAGACACGATACCCGAAGACCCCACGGTGCCGGAACCTCGGATGTAATGTTTGCTAAGCATTATAGGGGAGGGGCTATGATTACTGAGTCTCAGGAGGGCCCCGGTCAAGATATCTACGTTTTTTTTTAAATTATTAAATATAATTTTGCCTCGTTTTGGCGAGGCGCGTGCCGTTCAACCAGTCAGTTATATTAGGGCGCATATCCAAATATATAAGACCTTTAGGTCTGATTACGTAATCTCTCACTTCTCGGCATTAGCTTTCAACGTTACCGTTAAGATGGAATTTGACCTTACATCTCTCCTGCCCCCGTCAAATACTTTTTCTTTAAATCCTTATCTCTATTAGCAGCTTATTTCGTACTTTGATGTCTTAAAGTAATTCTAGTTCCATTTCTTGTGCGTCCATGTTATCCGACGTACCCTCCTGTACATTTTATCTCGTCCTATTCTGACTGCTCAGCGTAAGCGTTAAAACTCGTTCAGACTTCGCACAGGTCATAACAGATTGAGATACCATCTATTCAACAAATTAAAGATAGGAACTACTGATGAGTGTGACTGTGGCACCGATACAATGACTGCCGAACATCTGCTTCAAAGGTGCCCAACATATGAGGAACAGAGAAAACGCATATGGCCATCGCCAGTACCATTCTTGGAGAAAATCTACGGAGATATCAACAGCCTCAGGCTGACCACTGCTTTCTTTGAACTTATTCAAGTTGACATCTGAGGGTGAACGAAGAAGAAGAAGTGTTCGGTACGAAACATGCACTAACGTGTAACCGTAAATAAGCGTTGCAATGTCGTGAAGAATGTGCTACAACGCATTCTATAACGTTGTGTAATCTATTACAATGTCATGTTAACATTTACGACATTGCCATAACCTGTTGCTCAGTGTAACTCCCCCGGGGGTCTCTGAGGAGGTGAAGATTGAGTACGACTACTGCTCACACATGCGTGTCGTAAAAGGCGACTAAAGTGAAGTTGTGCATGGGTCTGGCAACGTCAACACATAAAATAAATTAAACGCAAAAACCAGTCTTCTTTCTTTGATCCTTAGCCGCCGACCGTCAAAGCAGTCAGTGGCCATCACGCCTAGTGGCGTCTTGTAGGGCAACAACAAATTGATTCCACTTTGCTCGGTCGGTGGCCATCCTTCGTACAGTGCTCCAACTCTGGTTCATTCTTTGCATCTCAGCCTCCACAGTCCTCCGCCAGGTTGTTTTTGGTCGGCCTCTCTTTCGTTTTCCTTCAGGGGTCCAAAGCATAGCTGTTCATGTGATGGCATCGGGGTCTCTTCTGAGGACATGACCAACCCAGTGCGTTCCATATGATGGTGTGCATTCCTTGCATCAGATCAGCAGGAGAATGTGCTCTCATGCAATGGGGGGCGAGCTGCAGGGGCGCTACCATGCTCTGTAGGGAGTGAAAGAGTAGACGAATGAATAACATTATGTATGACAACCACGTCAGTTTTGACGACAGGCAACTGTTTCATTAGTTTTATACAATTGTTTAATGGCTACTTGGGACACGAGAGACAGACAAAGAAAGAAAGAAAAGAAAAGAAAAGAAGAAAAAGAAAAGAAAAAAGAACGAAAATTGAAAGAAAGGAAGGAAAAGGACAGAAAGGAATGAAAGAAAAAAAGGAAGGAAAGGGAAAGGAAAAAAAGGAACGAGAGAGCGAGAAAAAAAAGCCGTCACGAGGAAAGAAAAAGAACATTAGATCAAACCAATGAACCAAATTGTCTCGCAGCACAGCTTCGGTACTCTATGGGACACTGATAAGCAATCCTGGGGGACAATAATATTTTGGTATTCAGTTTGGAGAAATACACTGACAAACAGACTAGTGAGACAAGTCAACAGCTTATTATCCTATCAGCCCTTACCCGGATCCTTTCCGAGTCCTCATTCTGTTCACACTAGAATCGGTGACAGCGACATCGGGTATTTCTATGGGTCATATAATATATATATATATATATATCTGTGTATGTATGTGCGAGCTTACTTTTTTCTTTTTAGTAAGTTTGTCCCCGACGAAGGCCTTGTGGCCGTAACGTAGGAATGTGCTTTGTCCTACTAGTACAGGCGCATTACCTGGTTTCGGTTACCCCCCCCCCCCCCCCCCATTCCTTTCAGTAACTTTCCTATTGTTACACTACTTATCTGTGACATCTAACAGTTCAGTTCTATCGCTATTGCGTACGTACCGGGTCTACTTGCTCCAGATGTTATCTACACATCCGCAAACAAAAAGTTTCTCCTTCTCAGTTCTTCCTTGTCGTATCAATTATGTTCGGTAACATGACTACCACTAGTTATCAGTTGTTCCTGTTAACGGTTTCTCATTAGCAGGAGACCCTGTTGACTCAAGAACTGTGTTTACGAGCTCTGTGCGTTCCTGCGCTAGCTGTACAATCCCCACAAATTAATGAAGACCCACTAGAAACGGTGTGTTATGAAAAAAGACAAAACGACGGAGGGGGCGGGGGAGAGAGAGTGTGAGATGGTGACAAAAAAGGGGGGGGGGGGGGGGATATGTAGATAACATAGTATATACCCTGTATAGCAAGGGATGGGCATCTTAAAGTTTGCATTCCTTTATACACATATGCGTTCCGGACTAAAATAGAATTTATGTTGTTCAGTGGCATTGCGCATATGAATGAATTATACACGCAATTAAACTCGTAACTACAGGCTTGTGCAGGTAATTTTGCCTATATTAATGGTGGACATTATCAAAATTAATACGTTTAAAAATAAGCACGCGATTGCACATATCTCGTCACCCTTGAGTACCCCAGAGATTCTCTTCTGTCAACCATGAAAGCCAGAGTTCAAGATGTCAAAGTTCGACCACGTGGAACGGAATATTTGTCTTTTTGTGGAAGTATTGACAGAAGGACGTACCAGTTACTCCAACTCGAGAAGGGATTGTGGGGGGGGGGGTTGTGAAATCGTTCTGACATTTTTCGCGTGCCTTACTCTGATGGGCGTCCCCCACACAGGGCAGGAAGTGAGGTTAATCGGGACGGAAACGACGCTTATGTGCGAATACAAGCACTGAACAATAAATGTAATAAAGATGAACTCTGGGATTACACGCGATCTCTACTTTAAAGCACTCTTAAAAACGGTAACGTTAGTCCCCCCTACAAGATACATTCCGTTGAGGAGTCAAGTGCTAGAAGATTTAGGAGATGGTGTAAACAGTTCCCTTTCTCAATTTAATTTTCCAAGATTAGGAAGTTTTCAGGCACACAGAATATACCCAGCACAATTAAAAGCGCCGCACCACACCTTTTTTTTGGGAAGCCCGAATGGGATAAAAGAAAGAGAAAACATACAATCAGCACTGTGGAAGCGATCAATGCATGGGTCGTCATTACTTTTCCATGGTATCAAGCAAAACACACGCGAATTAAACAGCCCTGTAAAGTGGTGACTCACCTGTCACACACAAAATGCAATTTCAAAATATATCACTTAATAAAGGTGCAGTTAAAAAAAAAAAAAAACTGCTGTCACGCAATAAGAGTGGAATTATACCTGGAAACTTTCACAGATCAACGACAAAAAACGATGATAACCGAAGCCACACTTAACGGATGAGTCAGTGACAGCTATACTACTTTGTAGCTACTTCAGCTTAACCGTCAATCGATGTCTGTGCAGGCCTGAGAGGCCGCTTACCATGTCAGAAAAACTACCCTTCTTTGAGATACTACTCGTTGACCCCCACCGATTTAACATAATAGCAAAAGATACCGTACTGATTAAAACAATCAAGTCTGACATGGCTATTCACGAGCAACATGCCGTGATTCAGTTACGAGTTCAGCAAGATTTATGTTCTCAATAAACCTTGCTGCTCCTACTAAATATATTTCACCTACTAACTTACAGACGTATAGCTTCTAAACAGAACAGAAGCATCACGTCCATACACAACAAATGTGCGGCGGATTTGACTGTCTCCTCAAATATGCACACAGAAGATATCAAAAATGCCTTTTCGGGCAGGCCCTACGAGAGGGGCGAAACCAGAAGGGCAATTCGGCCCGGGCCTCACCTTATAGTGGGGCCTCACCTCAACCAAAGATGTACGATCCCCACTTCTTAAACATTAGAGGCCTCAGAATGTACATTGACCCGGGCCTCATCTGAGTTCTCGGATGGCCGGTTGAGAAGACTCGTACGCATGAAACAAGAGGACTTGCCATTAGTTCGCTGAATGCCTATGCTCCTCGGGCAGCTGAAAGACAATGAATGAAATGTCACATGACAAAGAAAGACAACGACTTCTGCTCCATCAGGCATGTCGTAAGAGGTGACTACTATTAGAATATGTACGGGCGCCTGGCAACTTCATCAAACCAAACAATCTGTTACAGAAATCAACTCCGAAGAGCACGTTGAACGCTTTGATACTTGCTGTTTGTAAGGGCACTAGCTGCCGTGGTGACTCCATGCACCCAAAAAAAAAATAATGTACATAAAAGAAGTTCTTGAAAGCAGTCAATAAAAAGAAAAGAAAACTAGAAAGTTCCCCCCCCCCCCTTTTTTTTTGTCTGTTTGCCCCTGACGAATGTCTTGTGGCCGAAACTTAGGTTATTTTGTCTGTGTAGGACCCCCCCCCCCCCCCCCCATATCTTACCGTTAATACAAACTGAGAATTTATAATAATATTATTTCCAAAAGAAAGGAAGCAGATTCTCTCTAGTCCTTCCCGCCTACAAAAGGAACAAAAAATAATAAGTTATTTAAGAATCTGCTCCCCACAGAACTTTCGAGAAGGAAACAAAAACGTACATTTCCTAAATATTTTGGTGCACGCAAATCTAAATACAAATTTGGATGACTGCACAAAACATATCCACAAACGCTGGAGCGTCACTTAAAAGACGCAATCCAAATGACGTAAGCTACTATTAAACCGGTTATAACATCGGAGTCGGTCATGAACAAAGGCAGGTGCCATCCGTCTTCCTTATTACAAAAATTTACCGTATTAGCTACCTAACAGGTAGGTGATCTTGACACCGTTAATCACAGCTGTTGTTCCTGCAGTATCAAGAGCAACGAAAACTGTGGAAAGTTTCACACAAGGCAATGTGCCGAGTTTCAAAGTCAAGCCAACGTAAACTACACGACCACAGTGTCAAGCTGGGCGAAGTCAAATAACAATATATATATATATATATATAATGTGTTTTTCCCTTTACAGTGCGGTGGCACTTTAAGCGAATTTTAATTACGCGAATTTGAAATAATGTGATATAAAAATATTAATAAAGACTCACTTTTTTGCGCAACATTTGAAATACTGAGGAGCCCTAATTCACATTTACTATACATAGAACATTAATGTTGAATTCTGCGAATTTTGAATCAAGCGAGGTCTTCAGGAACGCATTCATAGCATAAAATGAGATCTCAATGTATATTAATAATAGCCCCTTCAGTCATAACTGACTATGAGAATGCGCCCCTGCGGTGACAGCCCTCGGCTGCTTTTTCCCTGGTGTTCCTTTCAACGTATTCTCTTTTCTTCTGCTTGTTGTGAGAGATTTTTTTCGTCCAATCTGAGGTGGCACCGCAGAGAGCATCGCCACTTGGTGCAACCCAGCTTCATCCTCCCAGGTTGCTGGATTTATGTCCAGTGCCCTCATGTCTCTCTTGCACACATCTCTGAACTTCAGCTGCAGTCGCCCAACTGTTCTTTTGTCATCTGCCAGTTGTCTGTAGACAATATCTTTCGGGATGCGACCATCTTCTATGCAGCGGACATGGTCAAGCCAGAGTATCTGCTCTGTCTAAGCAGTTTATACATGCTTTGAAGGCCAGCATGTGACCGCACCTCGACATTTTTCACATTGTCCTTCCACGGAATACCAGTGATGTGGCGTAGGCACCGTAGATGCAAGGTATTGAGTCTTCTTTCTTGCTCAGCATAGGTTGTCCATGTCTCGCTGCCATATAGAAGTGCGCTGGTATGCAGGCATTACATACCGCAGCATTGGTTTTCATTGTGAGTTTGGGGTTTCTCCAAACACGCGTTGTGAGGCAGGCAAAAGTGGCTGCAGCTTTGCTAATGCGGCTGTCAATTTCTGTGTCCAGAGAGAGTTTGTCGTTGATTGTAGACCCCAGGTATGTGAAGTGGTGCACCACTGCCAACTCATAGTTATTGATAGTGAAAACTGGTGCAACATCCACATCCTGACTCAGCACATTTGTTTTCTTTAAGACTTATTGTGAGGCCCTCTCCAGGGCGCGAGCTTGGGCAGTTATATGAAGATCAAAGGGTTGGTCATGCAGCATATTCCTCCTCTCCAATCCCGCTCACTGTACTTAATTTATCATTTAAAGTTATAAATGAATATAAATTTCCCAGAGCCGTTGTCACCCCCATCGAGTTAATTTATATCTGTCTATAATATACACTAGTAAGCTTAAGAACCTAATTTAATGCTCACGAGAAAGCTGTTCATAACGTGTAGGGTATCGCCTCCACAGGGGAGGCGCAGATGAGATATATGGGAGGTGCGAAAATCCTCCATGAAAAATTTGTCGCTACTGTTTCTCAATGGATATCATTATAACATTATCAATGGATAACATTCTAACATTCTCAATGGATAACATTCTAACATTCTCAATGGATAACATTCTAACGTTCTCAATGGATAACATTCTAACATTATCAATGGATAACATTCTAACATTCTCAATGGATAACATTATAACATTCTCAATGGATAACATTCTAACATTCTCAATAGATAACATTCTCAATGGATAACATTCTAACATTCTCAATGGATAACATTCTAACATTCTCAATGGATAACATTTTAACATTCTCAATGGATAACATTCTAACATTCTCAATGGATAACATTCTAACATTCTCAATGGATAACATTCTAACATTCTGAATGGATAACATTCTAACATTCTGAAACATTCTAACATTCTCAATGGATAACATTCTAACATTCTCAATGGATAACATTCTAACATTCTCAATGGATAACATTCTAACATTCTGAATGGATAACATTCTAACATTCTGAAACATTCTAACATTCTCAATGGATAACATTCTAACATTCTCAATGGATAACATTCTAACATTCTCAATGGATAACATTCTAACATTCTGAATGGATAACATTCTGAATGGATAACATTCTAACATTCTGAATGGGTAACATTCTAACATTCTCAATAGATAACATTCTAACATTCTCAATGGATAACATTCTAACATTCTCAATGGATAACATTCTAACATTCTCAATGGATAACATTCTAACATTATCAATGGATAACATTCTAACATTCTCAATAGATAACATTCTCAATAGATAACATTCTAACATTCTCAATAGATAACATTCTCAATGGATAACATTCTAAAAGTTTAAAATCAAACTAACTGCCACCTCATTAAGTTACTGATTTTACTTTTTTTTCCTTTGTGTACACGCGGAATCGGTTAAAAACAAAGCCCATATAGTACACCATAATTATATCTTAACTGATTCATTGAGTCATTTGGGGAAGGACGGGAGGTGTAAACATTAAAGTTCACTCTCCAGGAGAGGTGTGAGGGCAGAAAGGTTAAGAACCTGTGCCCTAGATGGATAAACCGTATGACGACGAGAGAAGCTCGGGATAGACCGCCCGTATTATATGAGATAATGGATATATCTACACGAGACTGTGCTAGGAACTTTCCATAAAACTGCCATCCTAAAAGTTTTACTACAATCACAGCCTTGAGAAGCTCAAAGACATTTACTTGGTGTATCCACTATGCCTAGCTGCCCAGTGAATAATCAACGAGTTCACTTCAGCGTCATGATAAAATAAATCTTACACATTGGTACCACAGCACACAAGTCCGTGCATGATCTGAGTCGACGAGGGTATGTGTCACACCATGCCAAGAGCCAGCAGGGACTCTTAACCTTTCTTGTGCCATGGGGTCTCTTTGATTGTTCGGTGAAGGATACGGACCCATTAGATTGTCAGATGAAGGCTACGGACTCTTTTCATTGTCCGGTAAAGGCTACGGGCCCCTTTGATTGTCTGGTGAACGCTACGGACCCCTTTGATTGTTCGGTGAAGGATACGGACCCATTAGATTGTCCGGTAAAGGCTACGGACCCCTTTGATTGTCTGGTGAACGCTACGGACCCCTTTGATTGTCTGCTGAAGGCTACGGACCCCTCTGATTGTCTGGTGAACGCTACTGACCCCTTTGATTGTCTACTGAAGGCTACGGACCACTTTGATTGTCTGGTGAAGGCTACGGACCCCTTTGATTGTCTGGTGAACGCTACGGACCCCTTTGTCTGCTGAAGGCTACGGACCCCTTTGATTGTCTGCTGAAGGCTACGGACCCCTTTGATTGTCTGGTGAAGGCTACGGACCCCTTTGATTGTCTGCTGAAGGCTACGGACCCCTTTGATTGTCTGGTGAACGCTACGGACCCCTTTGATTGTCTGGTGAACGCTACGGACCCCTTTGATTGTCTGCTGAAGGCTACGGACCCCTTTGATTGTCTGCTGAAGGCTACGGACCCCTTTGATTGTCTGCTGAAGGCTACGGACCCCTTTGATTGTCTGGTGAACGCTACGGACCCCTTTGATTGTCTGGTGAACGCTACGGACCCCTTTGATTGTCTGATGAAGGCTACGGACCCCTTTGATTGTCTGGTGAAGGCTACGGACCCCTTTGATTGTCTGGTGAACGCTACGGACCCCATTGATTGTCTACTGAAGGCTACGGACCCCTTTGATTGTCTGCTGAAGGCTACGGACCCCTTTGATTGTCCAGCGAAGGCTTACGGGCCCTTTTGATTGTCCGGTGAAGATTACGGACCTCTCTGTCTGGTGAAGGCTACGAGCTCTTTCTTAGGGGAAAAAAATGTTTACAGACGTATGGTTAACATTTGTGCATACAAAGACTACCTTTATTACAATAACAAAATCGCTGCTTACATACAATCATACTGAAAAGAAAAAAAAAAACAATATATTAAAAGAATATTTTTCTTTAAATGCAAAAATCTATGATAATTTTCCGAGTAAAACTTCTGGTGAAAATAAAATAAAATTTTTTAGGTTTTCGACATGGACACACACACCGCCCCCCCCCCCCCCCCCCCCGCCCCCCGCCCCCCCCCCCCCCCCCCCCCCCCCCCCCCCCCCCCCCCCCCCCCCCCCCCCCCCCCCCCCCCCCCCCCCCCCCCCCCCCCCCCCCCCCCCCCCCCCCCCCCCCCCCCCCCCCGCCACCCCCCCCACCGCCCCCCCCCCCCCTCCCCCCCCACCCCCCGGTCTACAGGCGTTATACCGGGTGAAGTGACCTAATAGTTTTGAGTGCTTCCCAATGCCGGAATGGCAAAACACTGGTTCAAGGTTTTAGACATGCATATATTATTGTTGTCCTTCTCCTCTTATCACTTGTGTTATCTGTCCTTCCATTATCCGTCCTTGTATCATGAACTGTTTTCCGCGAGCTGGCAGAATGGATAAAACCAGGAGCGAAGTTGTAAGTTGTAACCGAGGTGCAGTGGATTCTACCAGCGCAGACGGAAAATCAATAGGCTTGCACATGACCCCTGTGGATTCCCCACCCCCATTAACAGTGTAAAGGAGATAAAAGAGCCAAAACACTAGTCTGACGGGGGAGACATCATCTGATGATCTGATTACCTCCTGTTGTAACTCTTTGCATAGTGTTTCCTATAGTCTCCCCCCTCCTCCTTTTCCGTCTACATCATAGGTGTATCTTGTCCTTTCAGTGCTGAAGTAATCTACCTGAGCAATCCTTACTGTTCCCCACACTGCGCTTTCCCAGTAATGAGTTTCAACATATTTTTACATTATACCCCACTTTTAAGAGCAAAACGAATTGTTCAAGATGATCACTATTCTGACAAAATCGAAGAATTGATTAAATGCGTCACGGATGAATCTGCCAGCTCTTTTATCGATCTGCGACTGCGATTCGCCATCTTTTATAGCACTACATGTTTTAATCGAACCTAATTCTTTTTTAATGAAACACTAGAGGATGAAAGTTTTTTTTAGTTGGTTAAAGCACAAAATGAAAGTGAGTGCCACCACTGCCCATGGCACTCTTGAGGAAGGCTACGCCAAAGCTCAAACTCAGCGGTGGTTTTTTTGTAGAAATGTTCTTGACATGATGAGTTAACTCCTTGCATAACTTCGTTTAAGTCACCTTTTATGACAGAGGTAGCAGTATGTCTGTTTCCGGGGACTTGCACGCGGTGTTGCAACTGATAGAATCAGCATTCTACTAAAGGATCTTTGCTATAAACAAGAATCGTTCACTTTTGAACGTAACAAGGAGTGGGTTTGATATGGTTTGGTTTTTTTAAGGACTATCTTCATTGCACACGGATAACTCCATCAGCGATCCGATCTCCTCCCTTAGATCACACAAGGAGGACCTCAGCATAGTGCACGAAATCCGTTAGCACCGGCGAGAATCCCAATGTGTGTATATATAGTGTGATAGGGTGGGCGAGATGATGATGATGATTATATTGTGATTGTGATATCACTCTCTTATCACACTCGCACCGACCCGAACAACAATAAAACTCTTGATTCTAGAGGCAGGGGCTATATTTATTTTTACAGCCCATTCAGTGACAAAGCAAACATTAAACAAATAAACTAGCGAACATCACAAAACCCAACAAAACAAAACACCCAACAGTGCCCGATGCTAATCTGAAGAAGCAAACAAAGCACAGAATAGTTAAAATCATAATATAATACTGAATGAGAAACACCACGCTCTCACCTGTCAAACTGTCCTACGCCGCCACCTGACACACTCAACTATCACACACACACACACACACTCATGTGTGTCATCCAATGCGACTAGTAAGGTGTTGTGCGTGGGGCTGGCAATCTCACCATGTAACACAGGTTGCTACGGAAACCACTACTGCAAGAGCACACACTCAGCTATCACACACACACACACACTCATGCATGTCGTCCAAATGAGACTAGTAAGGTGTTATGCGTGGGGCTGGCAATCTCACCATGTAACACAGATTGCTACCAAAACCACTACTGCCCTAGCATATGAATACTTAATATGAAGGCAAACCACACTGTTGGCCCCATGCTCCCTCAGGAGCGGAGAAGAGAAATATATATCTTGAAGTGAGCCCACGTGCTCTCACAACCATTCCTCACATAACCATAATTAAATAATCATAAAATGGACATAAAATAATATTCAACTATATGTACAACAAATACTCTCAGAAATGAGAATAAGCTACTACCTCGTAACTGATCTATCTCAATATTCGTTACTGCATTCTGAAGCATGTCGTATGTGACGACTGGTGCGACTGAGAATCTCATCACACGAAACACATCGTTACCGAAACAAATCACTGCCATAGCATAAAAATGCTTCTTGTCGGCTTGTGATAGACACCAGCCACATTGGTGTTTCCATGCTCCGCCGGGAGCAACCAGAGAAACACATGTCTCAACAAAGGAGTGGCCTCGCGCTCTCCAGAAATCTAAATACATATTCTCACCTCACAGTAACCCATTAAATATATACAGTAGAATTATGATAAGTAGGCTATTGTGAAATACACTCAATTACTTTTACATTAGAAAAATAAAATATAATTATTCTCGACTTAAACCAAACTGGAACTAAATACACAACGTGTCACATGGCGTAACATTATAGGTTTACCACGCGGGGCGTGTTATTCGCCGCTTTTTATACAGTCCTCGCCACGTGGCTACAATCTTGCTATTGTTAATCTTATCTACATTCCCGTGAAATAGCTTCATACTATATCTGCCTTTCTGATAACATTTCTGTCCAGTTTTTCATGTATAAATACTCTCCTACAAAATTTGCCCGGTCTGATGGATGAAATACTTGATACTAAATTCTCACATCTGGATTTAGGCTTTGCGTGCCTAATAAAACCTATCAAACATTATTTTCACTCATCTATCATTATTCAAGAACTAAATCATAATGTCCTAAAAAGACATTTCCTTTGGAAACACATCTATCTAAATCACTAAACAATAAACCAGACTCGTGCTGAAGATAATTCCAGAATTATATAAAATTAGTTCTAATGTAAATTAACGGACGTGCTCAATGCATTTACAGTTTGGCTCTGTCGTCTGTTCTCTCTGGCGGCTGATACTAGGAAAGGTCCGCTGGTAGCTCGCTACCTCTTTTTATAGGCACTAGGCAAATCACTCACTTTACTGCGCTCTAGGATTAATCTTGACTACTTAATTATCACACGCGATTATCGAGCGATCCTACAGCTATTTAATCACCTTCCAGACCTACAATTTTACAATGATTATTATGGACATTTTCATCAATCTTCTAGTCAGCACGAAATCTCGCGTCACGTGATCTGAACCGGCGAGAAACAAAATTGTGTGTAACATGCCTTGAACTGAAGTGGGGGTCACTGTCTTCCCGGCCCATTCTATTCTATAAATATTTTTGTGGTTAATACTCTAAACTAAACAATGAGTGGGTGATCACTGAACAAAACAAAGAGTGGACGACAACTTACACAAAGCTATCGAGTGGACGTTCGATCTGAACAAAACAAAGCAGCGGACGATCACTTTAACAAAACAAAGGAGCGGACGATTAGTTTAACAAAACAAAGCTGCGGTTGATAAGTTTAACAAAACAAAGGAGCGATCAATCACTTTAACAAAACAAAGGAGCTATCGATCACTTTAACAAAACAAAGCAGCGGACGATCCACTTAAACAAAACAAAGGAGCGGACGATTAGTTTAACAAAACAAAGCTGCGGTTGATAAGTTTAAAAAAAAACACAAAGGAACGATCAATCACGTTAACAAAACAAAGGAGCTATCGATCACTTTAACAAAACAAAGCAGCGGACGATCAGTTTAACAAAACAAAGGAGCGGACGATTAGTTTAACAAAACAAAGCAGCGGTTGATAAGTTTAACAAAGCAAAGGAGCGATCGACCACTTTAACAAAACAAAGGAGCGATCAATCACTTTAACAAAACAAAGGAGCTATCGATCACTTTAACAAAACAAAGCAGCGGATGATCAATTTAACAAAACATAGCAGCGGGCGTTCAGTTTATCAAAACAAAGCAGCGGATGATCAGCTTATTAAAACAAAGGAGAGATCGATCACTTTAACAAAACAAAGCAGCGGGCGATCACTTTAACAAAACAAAGGAGCGGACGATTAGTTCAACAAAACAAAGGAGCGATTCATCACTTTAGGAGAACAAAGGAGCAGGCGAACACTCTGAACACAAAAAAGTAAGGACGATCGATCTGAACAAAATGAAGGTACAGACGATCGCTCTAAACAAAAACAGCAGACGTTAACTTTGAACAGAAAAGGATTCCTTTTGAATAAAACAAAGGAACACAAGATATGTCTGAGCAGATACGCTGCTTGGGAACGCAACAACAAGGAAATACAAGAGAAGGGACTGTAGCCATTCATTTCAATAGTTCGGAACACCAAGGTGCCCTTGACATCCTGGTCACAGAGATGATATCCTCTTCCTCGGATAATAAAAGTCGATCTTATCTTGAAAGCCGATCAATCTACCTTCTTGGACATCTTAAGCCCGACGGTTTAACACAAAACACTCTTTTGTCCGACAGAAATCTATATATCTATTTTGTAATTGTCTGAGAGAAATCTATATATCTATTTTGTAATTGTCTGAGAGAAATCTATATATCTACGAGGGGCGTTCAGAAAGTAATGCACCACATCGTTTTTCTCAGCTAATAATGAAGATAGAAGCATGAAATTTTGCACACTTCAAATATGGCATGTGCCAATTGTGTGCACCTAATTGCACCGCAACCGGCCAAATAATACGGCTGCCCTAAACCGTTGAAATGGAGCGTGTTAGCAACTTGCGTTATAAACAGCGAATTGTGATAGAATTTCTCGTTGCAGAGAAGGAAACTGTTGTGAATATTCACAAGCGTCTATGTGATGTGTATGGAAGTTTTGCAGTCGACAGGAGTACAGTCAGTCGCTGGGTTCAGAGAATCAAAGAATCAGGAAGTGGAGATACGGAGCTGCTTGATCGGCCGCGCTGTGGACGTCCTGCCACAGCCACCAACGCAGAAATGTTGAAATGCGCTGAGGGCATTATTCTTACTGATAGGCGAATCACTACTCAACAATTGGCTGTCGTAGATTTTTCAATAGGAGAATTAAGACATAGATTGGTCCCTTCTGAATAGAAACAGAATAGGTGATAGTTCAGTGTGAGATAATAGAAATAGATTTTCACGAGATGGTAGAAACTAATAGAGGCTGTCACTGAAATCGAGAATCTTCTCTCTTTCAGCCTATCTTCTACAACAGATTTAGAGGAGTCAGACAGTCTATTATGATATATATATATATATATATATATATATATATATATATATATATATATATATATATATATATATATATATATATATATATATACATACATATATATATATATACACACACACACACACAGTACTTTGCAAAAAAAAATGGCAGTCATATTTTCGCAACGCAGCACACTCATAGAAGCAAATAATAATAAAAACTGTATGTCCAGAGGAAGATTGGTATCTCCCCTAAGTATTAACAGTGGTTTCAGTACAATATAATGTTGCCTTCTCCAGCAAGGCAAGCCTGAATGCGGCAAGGCATACTTCCCGCAAGTGTTTGTAGGTAATTGTGAGTCAGACTGTCCCGGTATTTTTCAGCTACCTTCTTCAATTGTTCAACGTCTCTGAGTCCACTCTTTTTTAAATGATTCTTGAGTAGTGCCCAAACGTTTTCAATTGGGTTTAGGTCGGGACTGTTGCTGGGCCACTTCAGCACTATCACATTCTTCTCTTGCAGCCATGCTTTGGTGGTATGAGCTGTATGCTTTGGTCATTGTCATGTTGAAATGTGCACCCATCGGGGTACATGACCTGCATAAATGGCAGAAGGTGTCCCTCTAGTATGTCGATGTACCTTTCTTTCGTGAGAATTCCTGTGAAAACACACAGTGGGGTGGCACCTCTTGCTGCCACCCCTCCCCAAAGATGGAATTTATGGGTATGTTTCGGTCGCTGGTACACAGGCGTTACAGAGTCTTTCATCCAAATATTTATTTGAGCAGGATAAGACCAAACAGAACATTCATCTGACAAAATCACAATGTCCCATGACGAATTTTGGTGTTCGTGGCACCAGTTCAAGTGCATCTGTTTGTAAGTCTCTGTGAGAAATGGTGACGAAATTACCCGCTTTTTTGTGTAATTCATCCTGTGTAGCTCCCGGTTGAAGGTAGCATTAGATACTTCTGGGTTTCCCAAATCGATCATGCGCTGCCGTATGTTTTCTACACTCTTCATTGGCCCAGCCCGAACGATTTGGGCGAGACGCCGATGGTCCTTTGTGTCCAAAATTCTTGACCCCCCACTACCTTCTTTTCGCTCGATTCCATTACCTGCTTTTAATTTACTCACAACTCTGTAGACAGTCCGCTCAGGAATGTTCAAGGTTTTAGAAATGTTGGAACATGTTTGATTTCCTTCATTCCAAAGCTGTGAAATTAACATACACTTTGACTTTGTGTCCATTTTCTGCCACTAGCATTAGAAATTGTCGTCTGCTCTATTATCAAGGGACTTTACTCTACGCTAATTTTTTTTTTACTTTTGGTTGTGTTTGCTCACTTAAGTGGAGTGTAAATTTGGGGCAGAACATGCATATTTAATTAGATTTCAGCATATTTAGCTGAGCAATATGACTGCCATTTTTTTTTTTTTTTTTTTTTTGCAAAGTACTGTATATATATATATATATATATATATATATATATATATATATATGTATTTATATATATATATATGTATTTATATATATATATATATATATATATATATATATATATATAAATACATATATATATAAATACATATATATATACCACTCACATGCACACACACAAGTGACGACAGTTAGACGCACAGACGTGAAAACTATAACAATGGAATATAGGTATTTGGGACAAGCTGACTAACACACTGGTATAAGTTTATGTAAATTTTATTAACATAAAGAACATTGTCCACAACAAATAAGTTTGCTTATCAAGCACATATAATTACACATAGGTTAATGAATTACTAAAAGAATAGACCCATAGGTATAATCTTTTCCCCCGATGTTTAGCCCACGATCCTGTTAGAAGAAAAGTGATAGCCCCAAAGAGTCACGGATTCATACGCTGTAGTCTAAGATTTCCCTCTAAGGTTAAGAACAGAGTTGATACATTAATCTATTCTACGAGGGAAATATCATTAGCAACAAACTTGCATAAAGAAATTTCAAAGTGGGTGCATAAATACAAACAAATTGAAAGAATCACTCGTTCCGCTTTCACTCGGTTCATTAAGCAGGGGCCCCTGTCGTACTTTCTTACCTACAATCTGGCTGGCGTTCGCCGTCTGGCGCAACTTCAGGACACACACACCGTAACGTAAATCTGTATTTCGTTTAGTAAAAGTGGAACCCAGCTCTGCAGATCAGGTTTCATCCAATGGTCCGGGGAGCTTCCACTTTAACTGTATTTTCAGATTTCTGTTAGTGTCACTTGACTCAGGTCAGATAAGAAATTTTAAACGGGCATACAGTGTCAGAACTCGAGGTTTCCAGTACTTCGGAAATGCCCGGTTGATAACTTCTCTCAAAATGTATATATGTTCTTGGTCACACCACAATAAGTCAAAAATGTCGGAAATGTTATTGTTTGTAATACAGTTCGCCACAGGGCTGCATGTACTAGAGATTAATAGGAAGAATGTAATCTGGCACGATCGGCCCAGTTACTTCATTTAGCCTTAAAGTTTGTGAAAATGGGTACTCTGTCGTTTCTGGATGCAAATGAACTGCCAGACAGGTTTTACTTTGTAAACCCACGTATTTAAGGACACAAATGTTTTTGTTTCTTCTCAGATTTACTCATATGTACTACACCGCTGGTAGAGGTTGGGCTTACCCCAGAATACTTTATAAGAAAAAAACATATATAATACATAATATTATACACTTATCCTATGTCTACCCCGCGTACAATAACATATATATTCACTTTGGTTATTTAATTTAAACCAGAAACTATAAGCTTAAAGCTTGTCTCATCGTTTAAAACTCCCGTGAAATAAATTATAGTCATTACCAAAGATCAATCCTCATGAATTAGAAATAAGTACATATTTCGTCAATACTCAATGATGACTTAGTGCATTAATTTAGTTTAGTTAAAATATTCTCTACTAGTTATTAGCAGTTTAATTAAATTTAGTTATAGCTGAATGAGTTTTTTCGCTAGAAATTATAATTTATTCTGCTATCCACTGTAAAACTTAGAGAGTATAGCTAAATTATCATTTAATCACTCTACACAGAAATAAAACTAGTGAAAATGAAATATGCGATCACCACTTAAATCACTCAACACTACTAGATATTAATATTACCTCCCAACAGAACTACAGGCAATCACCACGAAACTAGAATTATTCACTTATATCGGTATTCTAGAAGCTCGGCAAAATTGTCGAGAAAACTAAGAACTTCGCTATACAAGCTTATTCTCTAGCACGAAGCGATCCGTCTACTGCAACTTAGGAGGACTGAATGAATGAAGTCTAACTACTCTGGTATAATATCTGGAAAAGACAAAGGATCCACGCCATTCTCGAAAACCCGAAATTAGCGTCCCGTCTTAACACTTCACATTAACTCAGGCGCCGGCAATAAAACTGCCAGTGCTCGCTCTAACACCTGCCACTACCTCTGGTCATTCCCGAGCGATGCATGTTGGCGCCTCTCACACCCATCACCGAGAAACTTAACCGTAGAAGCTTCGTGTCAGATGAAAATGCTAGACGATATGTCTGCCATCATGTCTGTCGAGAACGAATTTCACACTATTCGGTCTACTCAAGAACTTAGCTTAACAGCAATAAAAATGTGTTGCTAAATAAGAAAAGAGACAGGCGAAGGTTTGAATAGGAGAGTTATATTTTCACAATCAAACGAATGCGAAAAAAGAAAAAGGATAAAAGAGCGATAATAAAGTAGAAGACACGGGTAGAATAGAGAAAAGATATAGAAATTTATTAATCATAAATCTCTCTGCGACATTGGTCTTACAGCTGTCAGTCAGCATTGGTAGTGCAAATGCAGTTATAAAAACTCTCGGATTTTCTAAGGTTTGCGCAAGATGGGTTCCTCGAAGTCTCACAAATGACCACCGATTGCAAAGGAAAGCAATTTCTTCTGAATTGTTGGAGCGTTTCAATGCTGATGGAGAGAACTTTTTGGCTAAGATCGTTACAGGTGACGAAACCTGGGCACATTATTTTGAACCTGAGACAAAAAGACAGTCAATGGAATGGCATCATCCGCAATCACAAAGAAGAAAGAAATTCAAGACAATTCCTTCAGCTGGAAAGGTCATGATCACTGTCTTTTTGGGACATTGAAGGTGTGATTCTTGTGGACGTTATGCCAAGAGGAGAGACAATCAATTCGCAAGCTTACATTAAGACATTGAAAAAATTCAATCAACGTTTTCGCAGAGTTCGGCCGCACAAGAATCCAGCAGACCTGCTTCTCCTTCACGACAATGCGCACCCTCACACAACTCTGGCAACACGGGAAGCAATCACCAAATTGGGTTGGACTGTACTACCCCATCCACCCTATAGTCCCGATTTGGCACCCTCTGATTTTCATCTATTTGGTCCACTTAAAGATGCACTCTGTGGGACAAGGTTTGAAGATGATGAAGGAGTGATTCATGCAGCGAAGAAATGGCTACATGATCAAGACAAAATCTGGTACGGGCTAGGAATACTTGTTTCGCGCTGGCATAAAGCCGTACAAGTTGATGGGGATTATGTTGAATAATACCGATGTTTACATGACATATCCATGTATATTGTGTATAAATTTCATGCTTTTTGAATAAACAGCTCCTGAGAAAAACGATGTGGTGCATTACTTTCTGAACGCCCCTCGTATTTTGTAACTGTCTGAGAGAATTCTATATATCTATTTTGTAACTGTCTGGGAGAAATCTATAGATCTATTTTGTAATTCTCTGAGAGAAATCTATATATCTATTTCGCAATATATGTTAAATATTGTCACACTGTATTTGTTCGTCTGTCCCTGGCAAAGACTTTGTGGTCGTAACGTAGTTAATGTCCTTGACCTTTGTCCTAGTAAGCAGAACGTAACAGATAAAATAAGTCGGAAACCATGCATGGAATAAACAGAGCAGTAGCAAATAACTGGTTCGTACACCTGGTCGCGCTCTAATACTAGCCGCTATTTGATCAGGAAAAAGTGCGTAAACATGACTGAGAAGAACATAATTTTCGTTAGCCATGGCCGCAGAATACGCGCCACTTCCTGATGACAATAAGGAAGGAAGTAGGGAATTCACGCACACGATTGTTCCGATGGTAGCCGGAGAATAATTAACAGCAAGACACTCTTACAACACAATAGGAATAATGAATGTTACTTACTTACTTAGTCGTTCCACTTCTACCGTGAGGTGTAGAGGTATATATAATGAATGTTACGGATTCTAATTCGCGACTTTGGGTACTGAAGGGCAACCTTTGAAGGTCAAGCCTGCTAAAACTGACCTCTCTGTTTAATGTTTCGCGACGCTTTGTTGCCCGTTTAAGCAACTTTCACGTCTATTAACAGTCCTCTGATTTCCTTTTCTGAGTACCAGTATCACAGTTCAATCATTTACGGTGACAGCTAACAACCACTTGACCATCAAGATAATCAGAAGTCTGCTTGATACATTAAAAATGGACGCAATGCAATAGGACGACAGTGAGTCAAATCAGATCAGTACCATCTCCACTTTCAAAGTTAGCTGTAATAGTAGACTTCCAGTGTTTTCACTCTCGTTTTGAAGGTACATTCTGATAAGGTATTTTCTGCCCACCTCTTAATACCTTCCTTTTTATATAGTGATGTTGACAGAGAGCAGTCCTTTGCAGGGCTTCCCAATGCTATTATACTTGCAGTCCCTTTCGGGGTATAGTTTTTATCAACACGGAACTTGAGTTCACATATTTCTGAATGACAATAAATGTTCTGGTATAACTGACGGAGGGAGCCGCGGTAGCATAGTGGTTAGTGCACTGGCCTCCTAGCTCAGTGATCTATGGTTCGATTCCCAGATGAGGTGGGATTTTTTAAGGCCGCAAACGGCTCCTGGGTCGACCCAGCCCCAAATTGGTACCAGAGCAACTCTGGGAAGGTTAAGGCGGCCGGCGTGATGCTGACCACATCACCCCTAGTGTGCCGACGGTCGAGAAAATATGGGCCTAACACCATATTCCCAATATGCCTCAATAGGGCGTGTAACGGGATCCTTTACCTTTACCTTATAACTGACGGACTTCGGTCTCGGTTGCAAGGAACATGCCTTGCCACACAAAATGACAAACGCCAGAAGAAAAAAAATCTTGTCCGTTTGCCGTCAACTTTCCCTTCTATTCTGGTTAATGTTAAAGGGACCGAGTATTTAATTATTTAAATAAATAACAATTAAAAACAAATAAACCGCACAGACGTACAACTGGTAAGCTAGCGGAGGCTGCGAAGAATTCAACTTAGCAAACCCGCGTTGAACTTATTTTAAAAAAAATAATAATAATAAAAAAATCAGTAACCGAAAACTCGAAAAAAAATCTTAGTAAGCTGAGAGCGACAGTAGGCAATATCCTACATTATTTGCATCTAAAAATACCTCAAGACATTTTAGACATATCAAAGAACCAACACTCAGCTTTTGTTACATTCAGTTCCACAGTGTTGTGTAACTAGCAGCGTGTGACTTGCGTCGCACAAGATAACTTTTCAGCAACAAAAAATTGTTTGTACATCAGACTATCAGCGCTGGAGGAAAAGTGCACAATAAGAGAAGTAAGATATAAGACCTTGCAATTCCAAACAAGCATGTATATTTTATTCAGAGATGAGTTTCACAAAGCACAAATGACAACCATTCCCAACAACTAATATTCAGTTGTGACTAAAATCATAAAACAAATGAAGGAAAAATACATGTTTGAAAAATCCGCTCTTATTATTTCTGCCAAATGCACTTGAGGAAAAAAAAAAAAAAAAAAAATCAGAAGTGACAGGCTCAGTGCGGAATCGAACTAGGGACCACCCGAAAGGCGCCATGACCTCGCTGCAGATGAGCCTATCAATTCTGTCAACTTTTCAGTTGTTTGGTCACTAGTGTCCACCTTACTGTTTACGTGTGCCTGCTACCTTACCTATATGTGTTTATTTATTTATTCATTCACTAATCACAGGCCCCGGGTTTCCATAATTACTAACTTGTCGTTCAAATCTATCAAGTTTCTATTATGGTTCTGTTATACCCAAGACTCGGTGCCTTAAACATGCACGTAACTGACTCAATAACAGGGGCGTAACCACAATGTAAGGGGCCCTCGGGCACAAATTAAGTGGGGGCCTCCTTAAATAACAGGCTCAGCAACTGTAATCAATATGTGGCAAACCTGTATAAAAATGTAACTATTTACTCCAACATCACCATCATCACCCTTCAGCACCCCGAGGAGCATAGGCCGTCAACAAATGTGTGCTAGGTTTTCCTGTCTTACACCACTCTTTCCATCTTTCACTGTCTACTTTATCCCTTATAATTTATGCCTCCAGGAACCTGGACACGACATAACGTTTAAACACGGCAACAAAGTACACTAAAAGGATGCATATAAAGGCATGGGTCCATATGAACCACTACTTTCCGGAGGCCCTGGTCCACGCGGGCGGTAGTTACGCCACATCTCAATAAGCCACACTCTCGAGGTATTTCATAAATCAGCACCAGTTTGAATCAGCACCTGAGAAATTCAGGAGTATACAAATATCAGCCATTCACAGAAAAGTAGTGCTTCACATGAAATACCAAACTTAAAAATCTTTTCGTCACTTTACAGTGCAATCTTTAAAAGGGCAGGTCACCCAAAACGTTAATCATTCGGGGGGGGGGGGGGGGGGGGGGTGGGGTGTGTGTGTGTGTGTCAGAGGTCAACGGTATTTTCAGCCCAAAACTGAAGTACACTTCACTGAACATCACAATTGCTTATCTGACGTTCAGAATGTTGGTATCTGCTCTAATTTCACATACAAAGTTAACAAGATGAATCATATTATGTGACCTTCCACCCCTCCTCGTGTGCTTGTTAATAATGGCTTTCATTGTCTCCCCGTCCGATCAAACGTACTCCAGCCCATCATTTTTGATAATGATAAATGTCAGTGGAGACTTACATACACGGTCGGCTCTTGGGCGATCCACCTGCGGAGGGGGGCTTCGAAATGGTTTTTTAAAAATTAAAATTTTAAAAGAAAAATTGAAACTGGATTGTTTCGGAGCTTAAAGTATGAACTATTTTTATGCACAACAGGCCAATCAACTGTTTGTCTCAAAATCTGATTGCAGGAAACCACAGAGAGATATGACGTCATCTGGCTAACCTCTCTGCATCACAAGGTTAAACAGGAATGAATAATAATAAGAAGGCTATTTTTATTTTTACATTTTATTTCATTTCTTAAATATACGTTATTCGAATATTCCGTGCTTAGGTTTTTTTTTTTCGTAAACCGCGGACTCAGCGCTCACCTGTAATTCAACATGAATTTATAAACAAATAACCTACCATAAGATTAAAAACAAATGAGTGTATTATGGTTTTGTAAAATGTTACAGTGAACACTTGCATAAATTAAGTGTATTCCACATGAGGTCAAGGGAGTCCTATATCATGACCTCGCACTACCCTGTAAAATCCCCAGGGCCGACTCTGCTTATACCAATACACACTTCATTGCTGTAGTCTGCTGATGACGACATCTGACGTCATTTTCACGTCATGTAATACATTTCCAGAAGGGAAACTACTCTAAATGTCCACACATGATTCTGCCACACTTTAAAAGGTACACTCTAAATGCCAACGTATGATCCTATCACTTTTGTAAACGGGTAAGTATCAAATACCCTTTATTTTCCTCAAGATGGCTTTCTTCTTGTCATACACATTATCCGGCTTATCGTATTTTTATACTGTGCTCGTTATCACGTGCTTCAGTGGTTTAGTCTGTTTTTTTTGGCCCCCAAAAATGCCTTACAATTTTTGTTTAATTTTTAATTGCTGATATCTTCCAAATTATTTCTTGACAAGCATACTCTGAAAGTAATTCAACACAATGAAATAACTCATAACGACAACTCCCCGTGTCTCATCCTTCTGAGCTCTCTTATTAAAAATTGAAATACGATCTAACAAAGCCAGCTCATGTAACTAGATAACTACTGCTGGCATACAAAGCAGCCCGCATTGAGATGGGAATTAGGGTAAGGGGTTATTACCGACAGCTTACACGGTTTTTGAAGTACAGTGTATACAAAAGCGCTATTTACTGCCGCCTTATATAAGGAAGAAAGAAGCGTACACTGGATGCCGAAGTCCCTATCCATGTTCGCTTAATGAACGTGGCATATCAATAATAATAATACTATTGAAAAAAGCCAGCCAAAGAAAATGGTAGGAATATGTTAATACTTCGTGAGTAAAACAGACACATCATTACAGAACAAACAAAAAAAAAACCCATTCATAATGTAATGAAAAACTTTGAAATAATACAAGCAACATGACACGTGAAAACTACCGATAACAAAAACTTGTGTACTATAAATGCCAAGAAGTAAAAAAAAAAACAAATTATGGTGTAAATCGTCAACACCAACAGCAAAATATAAGTATAGCACAAAACTGAAGATAACGTTACAATAAAATACCATAATTATAACCGACAGTTAGGTTGAACAGGGCAGACCAAAATGGTGGATGAGCGGAGGCAAATGAAGATCATCTGATGCTAGTCCGCTCTCCTCCCATTTCTGTTATTTAACCTTTCTCACTGGAATACTGACAACTACCACACTTTCTCACTGGAATACTGACAACTACCACACTTTCTCACTGGAATACTGACAACTACCACACTTTCTCACTGGAATACTGACAACTACCACACTTTCTCACTGGAATACTGACAACTACCACACGCAACAGAAAACAAGTTTAAGTCTAAGCATCGGGGGACAACCGAGGAGATAAAGAAAGAATTTGTCGACTGGTCCTTCAGGTTATGTCGACCAACGACAGATTATGTAGCAATTATGGGGCAGCCAGCCACATGCACATCTTCAGTTTAGCCGTCTGATACAGCACACCTGTGGGTAGAGCAGTCCTATTATTTCACTCTCTCTTCCGAGACCACAAGAACTACTCGCATTCAGCGCTAACGTTTCTTTAAATTCACTGGGCTTGCCAAGAATAACGAACCGTCTACTTCTAGCTATTTGGACAGCCACTCAGCAGCTTCAAAGACAACACTATTACCGCTGAGCCAGTTCTGCTTAGTATTCTGGGTAAATACGGCCTGGTAAAAGATCCCACGGACTCAAGTTTGTTAGCTGTTGGGAGTCTTGTACTGTTATCTGCTACCCTACTTTAAGGCACTTGAAAGATTTAACAACTCCACTAAAACACATAATCTGCGGGAAGAACCACTACAATGATACAGTAGTGTTCAGGCTATTTCAAGTCTGTGTACACATTATCGTAATTGAGAAAACAGCGGATAACTATGAAAGCAGTAACACAAATCTTTATCATTAACTTGTGGTAATGTAAAAAAAATAGGAAGTCTTCTTTAAAACTGTGTCTTAGGCTATATATATTTTTTCATATTGCTTGGGCCTATGGTTTTTAGTAGCTTTACTGTACACATTGTAAATAAATTTTCATGTTGTAAATAACATTAATCCAAATTACCGTGAGATAAAGATATAATACATTTTATGAACGGGTTCCGTGAGACCTGAAAAATTATTTCAAGGGTTCAGCCAGGGTAAAACAAGTTGAGAAACGCTGCTCTGATCAAACAGAGAAAAACAAGAAACAATTACTACTCCATAATTTTAATTTGAAAACACTTTGAGAATTGTATTATAGCAGGGCAGAAATGTAAAAAGGCAAAAATGATGAAATAAAAATGTCGTTCGTTCGTTCGTTCAGGTTTGTCATATGAGTAGCTAATTTGAGGTTATGTATGAGGCTTGCAAACCCTCCTTATAGAAGACAAACCTACAGGAACCACTGCTGTAACTAACAAACCTACAGGAACCACTGCTGTAACTAACAAACCTACAGGAACCACTGCTGTAACTAACGAACCTACAGGAACCACTGCTGTAACTAACAAACCTACAGGAACCACTGCTGTAACTAACAAACCTACAGGAACCACTGCTGTAACTAACAAACCTACAGGAACCACTGCTGTAACTAACAAACCTACAGGAACCACTGCTGTAACTAACAAACCTACAGGAACCACTGCTGTAACTAACAAACCTACAGGAACCACTGCTGTAACTAACAAACCTACAGGAACCACTGCTGTAACTAACAAACCTACAGGAACCACTGCTGTAACTAACGAACCTACAGGAACCACTGCTGTAACTAACGAACCTACAGGAACCACTGCTGTAACTAACAAACCTACAGGAACCACTGCTGTAACTAACAAACCTACAGGAACCACTGCTGTAACTAACAAACCTACAGGAACCACTGCTGTACCTAACAAACCTACAGGAACCACTGCTGTAACTAACAAACCTACAGGAACCACTGCTGTAACTAACAAACCTACAGGAACCACTGCTGTAACTAACAAACCTACAGGAACCACTGCTGTAACTAACAAACCTACAGGAACCACTGCTGTAACTAACAAACCTACAGGAACCACTGCTGTAACTAACAAACCTACAGGAACCACTGCTGTAACTAACAAACCTACAGGAACCACTGCTGTAACTAACAAACCTACAGCAACCACTGCTGTAACTAACAAACCTACAGGAACCACTGCTGTAACTAACAAACCTACAGGAACCACTGCTGTAACTAACAAACCTACAGGAACCACTGCTGTAACTAACAAACCTACAGGAACCACTGCTGTAACTAACAAACCTACCGGAACCACTGCTGTAACTAACAAACCTACAGGAACCACTGCTGTAACTAACAAACCTACAGGAACCACTGCTGTAACTAACAAACCTACAGGAACCACTGCTGTAACTAACAAACCTACAGGAACCACTGCTGTAACTAACAAACCTACAGGAACCACTGCTGTAACTAACAAACCTACAGGAACCACTGCTGTAACTAACAAACCTACAGGAACCACTGCTGTAACTAACAAACCTACAGGAACCACTGCTGTAACTAACAAACCTACAGGAACCACTGCTGTAACTAACAAACCTACAGGAACCACTGCTGTAACTAACAAACCTACAGGAACCACTGCTGTAACTAACAAACCTACAGGAACCACTGCTGTAACTAACAAACCTACAGGAACCACTGCTGTAACTAACAAACCTACAGGAACCACTGCTGTAACTAACAAACCTACAGGAACCACTGCTGTAACTAACAAACCTACAGGAACCACTGCTGTAACTAACAAACCTACAGGAACCACTGCTGTAACTAACAAACCTACAGGAACCACTGCTGTAACTAACAAACCTACAGGAACCACTGCTGTAACTAACAAACCTACAGGAACCCACTGCTGTAACTAACAAACCTACAGGAACCACTGCTGTAACTAACAAACCTACAGCAACCACTGCTGTAACTAACAAACCTACAGGAACCACTGCTGTAACTAACAAACCTACAGGAACCACTGCTGTAACTAACAAACCTACAGGAACCACTGCTGTAACTAACAAACCTACAGGAACCACTGCTGTAACTAACAAACCTACAGGAACCACTGCTGTAACTAACAAACCTACAGCAACCACTGCTGTAACTAACAAACCTACAGGAACCACTGCTGTAACTAACAAACCTACAGGAACCACTGCTGTAACTAACAAACCTACAGCAACCACTGCTGTAACTAACAAACCTACAGCAACCACTGCTGTAACTAACAAACCTACAGGAACCACTGCTGTAACTAACAAACCTACAGCAACCACTGCTGTAACTAACAAACCTACAGGAACCACTGCTGTAACTAACAAACCTACAGGAACCACTGCTGTAACTAACAAACCTACAGGAACCACTGCTGTAACTAACAAACCTACAGCAACCACTGCTGTAACAAACAAACCTACAGGAACCACTGCTGTAACTAACAAACCTACAGGAACCACTGCTGTAACTAACAAACCTACAGCAACCACTGCTGTAACAAACAAACCTACAGGAACCACTGCTGTAACTAACAAACCTACAGCAACCACTGCTGTAACAAACAAACCTACAGCAACCACTGCTGTAACTAACAAACCTACAGGAACCACTGCTGTAACTAACAAACCTACAGGAACCACTGCTGTAACTAACAAATCTACAGGAACCACTGCTGTAACTAACAAACCTACAGCAACCACTGCTGTAACAAACAAACCTAGAGCAACCACTGCTGTAACATACAAACCTACTGGAACCACTGCTGTAACTAACAAACCTACAGGAACCACTGCTGTAACTAACAAACCTACAGGAACCACTGCTGTAACTAACAAACCTACAGGAACCACTGCTGTAACTAACAAACCTACAGGAACCACTGCTGTAACTAACAAACCTACAGGAACCACTGCTGTAACTAACAAACCTACAGGAACCACTGCTGTAACTAACAAACCTACAGGAACCACTGCTGTAACAAACAAACCTACAGCAATCACTGCTGTAACAAACAAACCTACAGGAACCACTGCTGTAACTAACAAACCTACAGCAACCACTGCTGTAACAAACAAACCTACAGGAACCACTGCTGTAACAAACAAACCTACAGGAACCACTGCTGTAACTAACAAACCTACAGCAACCACTGCTGTAACTAACAAACCTACAGGAACCACTGCTGTAACAAACAAACCTACAGCAACCACTGCTGTAACAAACAAACCTACAGGAACCACTGCTGTAACTAACAAACCTACAGGAACCACTGCTGTAACAAACAAACCTACAGGAACCACTGCTGTAACAAACAAACCTACAGCAACCACTGCTGTAACTAACAAACCTACAGGAACCACTGCTGTAACTAACAAACCTACAGGAACCACTGCTGTAACTAACAAACCTACAGGAACCACTGCTGTAACAAACAAACCTACAGGAACCACTGCTGTAACAAACAAACCTACAGCAACCACTGCTGTAACTAACAAACCTACAGGAGCCACTGCTGTAACTAACAAACCTACAGGAAGCACTGCTGTAACTAACAAACCTACAGGAAGCACTGCTGTAACTAACAAACCTACAGCAACCACTGCTGTAACAAACAAACCTACAGCAACCACTGCTGTAACTTACAAACCTGCAGGAACCACTGCTGTAACTAACAAACCTACAGCAACCACTGCTGTAACTAACAAACCTACAGGAACCACTGCTGTAACTAACAAACCTATAGCAACCACTGCTGTAACTAACAAACCTACAGCAACCACTACTGTAACTAACAAACCTACAGGAACCACTGCTGTAACTAACAAACCTACAGCAACCACTGCTGTAACTAACAAACCTACAGCAACCACTGCTGTAACTAACAAACCTACAGCAACCACTGCTGTAACTAACAAACCTACAGGAACCACTGCTGAAACTAACAAACCTACAGCAACCACTGCTGTAACTAACAAACCTACAGCAACCACTGCTGTAACTAACAAACCTACAGGAACCACTGCTGTAACTAACAAACCTACAGCAACCACTGCTGTAACTAACAAACCTACAGCAACCACTGCTGTAACTAACAAACCTACAGCAACCACTGCTGTAACTAACAAACCTACAGGAACCACTGCTGTAACTAACAAACCTACAGCAACCACTGCTGTAACTAACAAACCTACAGCAACCACTGCTGTAACTAACAAACCTACAGCAACCACTGCTGTAACTAACACACCTACAGGAACCACTGCTGTAACTAACAAACCTACAGCAACCACTGCTGTAACTAACAAACCTACAGGAACCACTGCTGTAACTAACAAACCTACAGCAACCACTGCTGTAACTAACAAACCTACAGCAACCACTGCTGTAACTAACAAACCTACAGCAACCACTGCTGTAACTAACAAACCTACAGCAACCACTGCTGTAACTAACAAACCTACAGCAACCACTGCTGTAACTAACAAACCTACAGCAACCACTGCTGTAACTAACAAACCTACAGCAACCACTGCTGTAACTAACAAACCTACAGCAACCACTGCTGTAACTAACAAACCTACAGCAACCACTGCTGTAACTAACAAACCTACAGGAACCACTGCTGTAACTAACAAACCTACAGCAACCACTGCTGTAACTAACAAACCTACAGCAACCACTGCTGTAACTAACAAACCTACAGCAACCACTGCTGTAACTAATGTTAATAACGCGTTAATAAGTATCAACAGTTCTCTACTTGTTCCATATTTGTATTATTTATTTATTTTGTAATTGCACAATCTAGTACTCTCTATTCAAAACATCGGACTGGCTTAGCAGGTAGAGTGCTTTCTTCTCGCGGCACAGTTACCAGGTTACGGGAACGAAACCTGGCATCGCAATGTTCGTCTACCCAGCTGTAAATGGGTACATGACACCGCTCGAGTTAGAGGCGGCAAAGCCAATGAGGAGGGAACTTCTTTCTTCTTCTTCATTCACCCTCAGATGTCAACTTGAATAAGTTCAAAGAAAGCAGTGGTCAGCCTGAGGCTGTTGATATCTCCGTAGATTTTCTCCAGGAATGGTACTGGTGATGGCCATATGCGTTTTCTCTGTTCCTCATGTGTTAGGCACCTTTGAAGCAGATGTTCGGCAGTCATTTTATCGGTGCCAGTCACATTCATCAGTAGTTCCTATCTTTAATTTGTTGAAGAGATGGTATCTCAATCTGTTATGACCTGTGCGAAGTCTGAAGATTACCACTTGTTCACTTCTGCTGAGCTGGTAATACGGTTCATTTTTTGTGTGGCCTGGATGCTCTTCTTCCCACTTGTGCCTGTACCTGCGCTTGATTAAACTCTTGGCCTCCTCATAGGTTATATTTGTGTCAAGTTGAGGAAGTTTTCCCCCTTCCTTTGCCAATCTGTCAGCCTCTTCATTTCCAGGAATGTTGCAGTGAGAAGAGATCCACTGTATCACGACACTTTTGTATTGCTGACATAGTCTGTGAAGTATTAATCTTAGGTCATCCAGTTCAGCATTACTTTGACTGTTCAGCGTTGTCATCACTGACAGCGCATCTGAGAAGATAGCTACTGGTCTCTCTGAGCTTTCTTCTGTCATTAGAATTTCTGATGCAGTTTTTAAGGCCTCTGCCTCTGCTCTGAAGTTACTTGAAAATGTCCCTGTTGCGAGTGCTATCTTTTTTTTGTGTGCCATTGCTTAAACTCAGGAAGACTCCTCCACCCCCATCTTCTGTTGCATTAGTTGCTGATCCATCTGTGTGTGCATGGATCCAGGTGTTGCTACGGTAATGTTTCTCTATATATTTTGTGGTTAGGACTCTCCTTTCTGTTTAATTTTGGCTGTTCTTTCTCTCAATACCAGAGGAGGGAACTTGTCACCTCACCTCATAAAGCTGGACTTAGTATGAGAAAGTCTCTAACACTTCATTCCCCTGCGGCAGTACCTACAGTGGGACTAGCGTTATCTTTACGTTATTATCTACACCTCTGAGATGACCAGTATCTTTGTTTTCATAGCATTTACGATCAGTCCTTTGCTGTTACTTTCCTTAATGTTATCTAGCATTGCTTTTAGCTCTTTCTCACTCTTGGTTATCTTAACTGTATAACCAGCATATCTTAAATTGTTTATATTAAATCTTCCAACTGATATTCCAGACACGTCTTCTAAATTTCTCATTATGTTTTTTGCTGTACAGGCAATAAGCAACCGTGACGTCTACTTCTTTAAGTGCCCTACCATCTGGTTTAGACCGTCGCAGCATCACTGTCACACGAATAATTTTACGTAGCTGTTCAGACTGTACCACCGCATGTTCTCTAAAACGACTTCAACCAACTGATATTCCTGGTATTTTCGGATTTCATTATGTTTTCCCTGTACAGATATACAGATCAGGAGACGGAATACTTCTTTGTTAAGAACCCTTAGCATCGGTCAATAATCATCCCCAACTCATAAAGCTGATAGCTAGTAAAGTCTCTAACACTTCACTTCCTTACGACATTATCTTCTATATCGGACCTCGGTTGCCAATCTGGCTTTTCCACAAATCTGGCTTGTTTAAAAATTGATTGGCGTCAACAATTCGTTTGACATTTTGGCGCTTTTGTGTGTGTGTGTGTGTGTGTGTGTGTGTGTGCGTGCGCGCGCGCTTGTGACTTTTAAGAAACTGGTTGGTGTAGAAAAAAATAGTTTGGCTTTTTGGCGCTTTTTTTGTGTTTTTTTTTTTTTTTGTTCAACATGCTAAAATTACGTGTGCTGAAGGTAGTGTGCATAATTTCTTTAATTATATCAAAGAAATATAAAACATAACGATTGAAGCTAACATAAATTATGACCCATTATCTACGGTCATATAGACATCTAGAGCACCGTTTCAATACCCTTATACAATATGACCAATTGACTATTAGAAATTTGTATATCTGGTTGTGAACGGGGAAGGTATATGTTTGTGGCAGGATAGCCACGAAACCGACCACAGTCTGACAAACTGCATCGGTTTTGCATCGGATGGTGCGTAAACCAAGGTTGGCTGTAATAACTCGGTATGATCTAGATCAGTGGTGGACAAGCTAAGGTTGGCCGAGGGCCAGATTATGGTAAAGGGTAACACCAGCGGGCCAGACCTATAAAATCCTTAAAAAATAACGTTCTGAGATTTAGTTTTACATATATAATGAACCACGTACAGAAAGCAACGGCAAACTACTGTACTGCACATCTGCCAAGACATGTATACCAGTCTTCGGACTGAAATTACTGTAAAAAAATATATATATATAATGAATCTGTTGTTTTAATTTGTTTTGTAATTTGTAATATGACATGTAATTATTTATTTCAAACATTCATTTGTGTGTTATTTCATTGTGAAGAGTGTGGCTTATCAAAACTTTTCACCAGTGATTTGAAGTCTACTTCCATTTGTGACGTAGCAATTCTGAGAACATGGGATAATACAGTTAATCTGTTTCTGGTCTTGGATTTGATAAGCTTCATGGCAGAAAATGTTGTCTCACAAAGATATGTGTTACCAAATATAAGCACACTTTTAGGGCCCATTTTCTCAGAAGTGGGTAACGTTCCTTTGGTAGTAATTTCCACAAATCAGCTCCAGTTGCTTCTGTTGTGTTGATGAATGGGTCACATTGGAGTTCACATAACTGTAATTGTATACTGTTCAAAAAAAGAAACGCAACATTATTGTAGTGGTAATGAACACAAAATTTCAAACTTGTACCAAAATTTTATTTTACGGAATTAATGTTTCAATCTTGGCATGAAGAAACTTTCAGACTTTAACAATGAAATGATGTTCATTAAATTTGGTTTGGACTTTTATTCTTTGCGACTGAGGCCTCCGTTTCAGTAAGGGGTATAGCCTCCTCTGACCTCTATCAGAGAACGACATCTCCTTGACATGAATCCGATTAGCCGTTGGATCTGTTGTTGTGGGATGGCTGCCCACTCTTCCAGCAGTGCAAGAGACAACTGTTGGAGATTGGCTGGAGCCACGTCTCGCTGGAGGAGTCGTCTGTCGAGTTCATCCCATAAGTGTTCTATGGGGTTCATGTCTGATGACATGGCTGGCCACGGAATGGTCTGGGCGTTGTTGTCAGCGAGGAACTGGGTGGTGAGTTGTGCCACTGTCGTGGAATATTCTAATCCACATATATAAATTATTAGGTAAATATGAAGCCTAACAAATAAAATTAATAAAGAAAAGAGCAATGGTAAAATAACAGTGCTGTCACAAAGAAGGTACTCGAAATCCCCTTGTTTTCTGCTTCGTCTGCAAATTGTAACGCTTTCACGTTGATAGTAAAAGCTTAATGTATTATTACCCACTTTCTTCAATGAAACGTGTGCTGTATTTCTTGGAAAAACATTGAGAGGCACCCTGCGTAATGACCTAAATTAATCCTAACATTAATTATATTACGTTACCAAAACGAACGAACAGATGGACTCAAATAGAAAAGAGAGGGGCGAATGAAATCAGGAACGCATGCAAAATTAAACACGCGTCGCGCGATACACAATTACTACTATCACGCGTGTTAGGCTACATGCACTAACTTTTTCGGACGGACAGTGATAAATTCACTACCCTTCCCAGAGTTAGGTTTTAAAATCACAAAAAACGCTTATTAGGAAAGATAACATTATATGGGTTTACGTTTGAAAACATTACAGTACCCAGACAGCACATCTTCGAAACAGGAGGTAGAAGGAATTGCATATTTTGAACGCAGCCACGTAGCTCTTTTAAATTTGGATATTTGGGTTCCTTAGGGCTTGCTGACAAAGAATATGTAAAACGTTACGCAAATAGTCCAGGAATTAATAAATTATAACCAAAATAAAATAGTGGGGATGCCTGACAACATGGAATCATTTCTGCTCATAAAATTTTTTTTATAACGTGTTTGAAAAAACCTTACGTTACAGAAATAGCCTACCATGTAAACTCCAAATTGATTGGAGCGCAACAAATGAAAGACTAACCACGATTGGTCGGGCTATAAATACTATCTTGGTTGTTAGGGAGACGTAGGAAGGTAACATTTTTTCAAACACTTGTCGAAACGTGGCTCGATTGGCCAGACTCGCTGATATAATCACTTAGGAGCGTTAGTTCGAAACCACTTGTTTAAATAAGCTTGATAAAGCAACAGTGCGTTGAAGCCAGCTCATATTTTTGCTAAATAAAAGCCTGGAACATAAGCAGATGGGAATTTGTGCCAGTAAATGTGCCAGAATTCATTGCTAATCAACGTATCTGTGTTTATTCTATGAATTGTGGTAAGCTTGAACCATTCAGTATCTTTTAATGAAAATTGAATGTGAATTGTTAATTTATGCCTGTATATATATGTGTAGTTCAGTGGCAAACAGGAGATAAAGCCTATAATGCTCCAGCCTGAACAGAGGGTGTCGGAGGAAAGTAAAACGGCATGGAATGGCCAAATAGTACACTGACACCTGGATGATTGACTAGAAAGAAATAATGCTGGAAGTGCAGAGGCGTGGTAACCATTAAGGAGGTAAATACTGGTATAAAGTATTTCAGATGAAGCTGACAGTTGGCCTAACGCTCTGAACTCAATGTTTGTGATGTATTGTGATCAGTGTAAAAAGAGAGTATAAGTTAGTTATGAAGTAGAAGGTACATCCTTCTTGTTTACAGGGACCGTGGTCTTGATGGTACTGAGCAGCACCTGGTCAGAGCTTTGCTGAATCCAGAGTCGGACAGCATACTCCTTGGTCTTTTTAGCTATCAGTGAGGTGTCTCCAGAGCCCAGGGGAGAATTCGAGCAGAGGAGTCCTTTCCTGCCGCCATCACGCAAGATAAGCTGATTTGGCCAGATGAGCTCAACATTATGTCCCCTCATCTTGAAATGACTTTGTAAAAATAACATTCAGAGGGGAATTTAATTGTCTTAATATCAGGAACTGAGAACATCTCCAATACTAGTCCCAAAAGACAAACTATTGAAGTCATGATGACAAATACCAACAGAGCTTGAACAAAACAAAACCAGTATTACCTCATATTACTACTACACAACTGACACACATAGGATATTTTTAATAACATATGTCACTACAATATTCATATTGATAAAGTCTGTACATATACTTGTAATTAAAATTGATTGTGATTCCTGGTTCCTTTGTATTTGAATCAGGACACATATACCTTGATGACAACAATGAATACATATTGTTATTTGAAAAGTTATCAGTGACTCCTTAAGATATTCTCATAGAGTGTTATATGTATGTGAGTGTCACAGTGTTGTCAAGAGTAGTGGATTAAATTAAATTGTTTATCTGTCTGTTGTTGTGACTTACACTTCATCATACACATACCCTAGACACATAACGTAGTCATCACACTATTCCAGAATAATTCTGACTGAGATATATAGATATGTGGTAGCAAGTAAGGTTATCTATAATACACTACTCTTAATAGATATAGATACCTTCACAGCTGATCTCAGTCAGTACACTAAGTCCCCTATAAATATTTATAACATCCCACTTCACCACAGCCACATGAGGTCGAGAGTTATCCTGCTGAAAAATCGACCCTCGTGCAGCCAGAAGTGGAAGGACGTGAGGACGAAGAATTTCAGCGACGTATCGTTGGGCATTCAGGCGTCCTTCAATTTGCACCAGGTCACTTCTTCCCATGAAGTTGATTCCCCCCCCCACCCCCACATCAGTACACCTCCACCACCATGTGGAGGAGATTAATCACTAAACCAAACCCGTCTCCAGTCATTCCCAACGGTCCATTGATGATGCTGGTTCGCCCACTGCAGTCGGTTCTGGCGATGCCGGTCCGTAAGAACAGGACCTGTGTAGGGTCTTCTAGCCCAAAGACCAGAGTCGTGCAGCCGGTGCCTGACCGTTTGATCAGAAATTCGACGAGCTGCTGACATTGACTGGACTGTGAAGGACGCAGATGCAAGTCGATTCCTGAGGTGACGCAGCCGTATGAAGCGGTCTTCGGCAGGAGTTGTGACTCTGGGTCTTCCACTGCGCGGCCGGTCTGCCACTGAGCCAGTTTCTTGAAATCGCCTTCAAAGGCGACTAATGGTGCTTCTAACCACATTAAATTGTCTGGCCACTACACTTTGTGACTGTCCAGTCTGTAAACGCCCAATGATGATGAGTCGTTGTTCTGTAGTGAGATGAGCCATACTTGCGCATTGAATTTTCAACTGAATTTATTCGAGGAGCGTCAATCTTTTATATGCATTCAATAATATGGTCAGAGAGTTTTGTGTTCAGTAAGTTTCACGGGATTCTCATGAACCTGTCACGAGTTATTGTCAAAAATTTTGTTTTGACCTTGACCTCTTTCATGACCTCACGAATCATGAGGTGAGTACAATTCAGGTAACCACAAGAAGTTAATGACCAGGTGGTCACAGTCGATAGGTTGACTGATGTCCAATCAGCGAATATCTTTTATAAAAGTAACACCAAAAAAGTTGCGTTTCTTTTGTTGAACAGTATAGTTCTGCTGGCTGAGACTCCACTGTGCACTTGAATGGGTTGTTAAAAAGTTCCATTTGTGGACGAAACTTCTCAAAATCTTGAAATCGACGATCAAACTCAGAAATCAGCTGTTCAATGTCATCTGTGTACCTCCTGAAGTTAACACTCTCTTTCTCAGACAGCTGTTTACAACAAGGAAAATGAAACAGGTCATTCTTTTGCAAAGACAGACTAAATAGACTCAGTTTCTTTTTGAAGCCATCAACATAGCCCATCATTTGAACAATTGTTTGCCTTTTTCCTTGTAACTGCAAATTCAGTACATTCAAATGTTGTGTTATATCTGTGAGAAATGCCAAGTGCTGAATGAAATGAATGTCTTTGAGTTTATTTTGAAGATCAATTGAACATGGTAAGTTGTCTCGCAGGAAGTCAAATATTTCATCCTTCAATTCACAAAATCTTATTAAACATTTTCCTCGACTAAGCCATCTCACCTCAGCATGAAGCAGGAGATCACCGTAAACAGAATCCACTTCTTCTAAAAATGCAAGGAACTTCCTGTGAGTTAGAGAGCTGTGTCCTCCTCTGATCAAATTCGTTATTTTCATTACAGTAGCCATATTGTCAGTTAGGTTTATGGATTTTGCACAAAGGGCCTCTTGGTGAACTATGCAATGTAATGTAGGCACGTCAATTTTATTTTGCTTCTTAAGTCCAACAAAACCAGTATTTTTCCCAACCAAAGCCTTGCAACCATCAGTACACACAGCAGACAATTTTTCAAACCCACCATATTCTTCCATGGCATTTTGAACTGCAGAAAATATGTCATCCCCTTTACTTGTACCATGCAAAGAGCAACTTTCAGTACTTATTCAGAAACAGTAAAGTCTTCCTGGATCACTTTAACAAAAATAAGAAACTGGCTAGTGTCTGTGATGTCTGTACTTTCATCAATCGCCAGTGAAAGGTATGGACAATTTTCAATGAAAGATTTCAAGTTCTGGGACAAATGCAAACTAATATCTTCTGTTCTCCTAGCTACGGTTTGTTTTGAAAGAGGTAAATTTTGAAATTCTTTTACTACTTTTTCTTCATTGAACGCTTCTGCCATTTGAACTGCACACTTTTTCACAAACTCTCCATCAGTAAACGGCTTTTTTTGCTTTTGCAAACTCATAACTAATCACATGGGACGCCATGAGCGATGATTCCTGAATCTTATTTACATGACTAAATATACTCTTTTGCTGATTCAGTTTTTTCTTGAGTTGTTCAATCACAAGCTTTCTCGACTCGCTGCTATGCTCGTCGTTGTTTTTCTGATGATTTGTGATGTAGTGACGTTTCAAGTTATATTCCTTCACTACGGCTAACACTTGGGCGCAAACTAAGCACTGAGGTTTATTATCCTTATTGAGAATGAACAAATAATCGAACTCCCATTCTGGTTTAAATGCGCGATTTTCACTGTCCACATTTTTATACTTAGAAAACATTTTTACAAATGCAAACTCTTATACATGAAAACGTGCACAACAGCTACAAGCCCAGAAGTGTCACTGGCTGATTTATACTTAACACACTTCACAAGACCAACTGTGCACCTCAACTCCTTCCTATAAAAATGTACCTATCATCCACCCCCACTCCCACGATCACTTTCTCATACCGATGCTAAAGACAAAGCAACATCATTGGATCTCAGAGACTTCCGACCGCAGAAAAGATCTGTCATTGCTTTCAGTTTCTCATTATCAAAGTCTTCGCCTGTCCAGGTGCACGATCAGAGATTTGACGTTATCATTTCCGTTTTGTCAGCACTATCTAGTAGAGCTCAATTGGTATGATAGAGAGAGAGAGAGAGGGAGAGAGAGAGTTGGTGGTGTTGTGGGAGGTGGGGAGATGTTAATCGTACATTTTGGGTCATTTTGGTTTTGTTTCTGGTGCCTGTGCGTGCTATTTTGTAATATTTTTTTAGCACAGTGGTCGGAGTATACAGTAATTTTCAATCAACAATAAGAGGCCAGCCAAAACAGGTTGGCGGGCCGGTCAAAACTGGTTGGCGGGCCGGTTCTGGCCCGCGGGCCGTAGTTTGGCCACCTTTGATCTAGATTGAAAGATGTGTCTCCTCACTGTGTGCAACTGAAATGCATCTGCCACTGACTGGCTTTGTGTATTCAACATTCAGTTTCCACACTACCATCGCATATCGGATTTTTACTGTCAGAAATACCTCTCTGGTTTCGTCATAGTGAGTTGAGACGAGAATCGTATAAAGAATTATTTTGCGTTATGAACACTGCAACAGAATCTGAACCTGCTCGAGCTGCCCCTCTTCCATTTGAAAAACCGTCATCTAGTAGGTGTCTCGTGCGAGGAAAGGATATGTTTAATATTTTTATGAACTGGGATGAGCTGAAGGCTTATGTAGCGTCTGCTGAGCTGGCACAGGTAAAGTTGTATACAAAATTCAAAGCTCGACTTTTAAAGGAAATTCTGTCAGATCACAAAAACTACATGTGCTTTGTTTTTGCTACGCCTGTTGGGCAAGAATTTGGAAGACTGAATGGTCCTTTTCAACAAAACAAATCTGATCCTCACAGTCTGTACCAACAATTATTAATGCACCAGCATTTAAGAAAAGAATGTGAGATGTCAGTGGGCAGAAAAAAGGATTCACCAAGTTGATTTTAGTGTTCTTGACAGAATGTGATAAGTTCCTACAGCAGAACAAGGGCGTTGAGGCCTATCGAGAAGTAGAAAATGTCACGGCAAGATGTTTGTCTATGCAAGAAGAATCTCTCAGTCAAGTTAGATGTAGACTTCCCTCAGCGAGAGAGACTTTTCAAGGCCTGTCAAAACTGAGCCATGTAATAATTTTGAACCAGGCTTCAAGGCCCACATTTTCAGAGTTACCTTTTATACACATTGCAAAAGACAACATCATCACATTAGAGGAGCAATACGGAAAAATAACTTGTGCTGATCAGTGAGAAGAACCACAATTCAAGAAAGATGGACTCCCCACAGAAAGTTAACAGTTTTTGATCGGTGTACTCCAACATAAGGCATTTAAAGAGCTCGCCGCAGTGAGTAGTTGAGAGGATATTCTCTCTTGTACCATCTGTTCAGATAAAAGCAAGGAACAGAATGCAGCTGCATCTGCTTGACGCTATTGTAAGAATCAGAGCCTAACTGTTGTTATCGAATACATGTAAGGACTTCACTGCATCGTCAAAAATGTTAAAAGACTAAACTTCTGATAAAGTACAGGCATACCTCACTCTAACAACGGGCTGATCACCCGTTTGCCAGTCACTTCGATTACGGAAACAACAGCAAATGGGTTGATTTGCCGTTGCCCTAAAGACGCCACTAGGCGTGATGGGAAACAGTGGCAAAGAAAACCTATCTGCTGTTGCCCTAAGACGCCACTAGGCGTAATGGCCACTGACTGCTTTGACGGTCGGTGGCTAAGGACGGAAGAAGAAGAAGAATACCTCACTCTGTCGACAGGTTAGGGACCAGAGCACTGACGAAAGTCGAAAATCGACGAAGTCGAAGCATAGCCTTTATTTAGCTTGCAAATGCATTAGGGCCACCAAAAAATGCAAATAACTAACTATATAACACTTGCGAATGCGTGCAACACCTAAATAAACAGAAATAAACATAAGAATAACGAAAATACAGTAATAAATAAAAAATACGTAAATAACACCTTACCTTAAAATCATTCTTGAGCCAGTAGACGATGAACATATACAGTATGTACAGTTTTGAATATTGGTGATTTAGGGGGATTCTAGACTTAGAAAATCAGATGGAGAAAATTGAGGAGACTCATCTTCAGAACTGAAGGAACTCAATCTAATTCTTTTAGGAGAAGGGGACTTTGAAGGAGATCTAACAGGTGTTAGATGGCTCGGAATCTGAAGGGTTAGAGGGAGGGGTGACTGAAGTTGGTTGTGGCGGTTGCGTCTTGAAAAAGGAGAGCAAAGACGTTTGCCTCATTGATGTCTTCTTCCTTTCCCTAAGAAATTCTCTGTAACAGGCTATTTGGTGTTTTACCCACTATTTACTGTAGAACTTCTGTAGAAATTGGGACCCACTCAATCAGCTCTCTAACATCTTCAGCCTCTACTTCCAAATGAGAGGTACACCTAGCGTGCGTCCTATTTCAGAATTTGAGATGCCTTGTTCATTAAGCTTGATTAGTTCAAGCTTTTCTTGCAAATTTAGAACCTTATGGGTTCTTTTAACTTTGTCACTACACTTAAGACCCATTATGAATATATTAAAGCACCAAAATAAGTAGTATAGGGACTAATAACAAAAAAGTAAAGTATGAAAACTGTACACGTGTCTTACAATCACGATATGAACACTGCCATTATACTGTTATCACAAAAATAACTATGAACTGTTTACAATATAATCACAAAAATAATACAGTATGAATAGTTCAGAGCAGCCGTAATGGAGACAACGTTCTGGAGAGAATACGTCTGTCGTGAAACGAGTGTGTATAAACCCACTTCTTAGTTAAATCCCTGTGTCGAGAGCCCAACCAATCAACGAGCAACGTTCACCAGTCTCGGAGACAGAATAAAATTAGGCTTAAGACCTGTTTTTCGGATGTCGGTCGCGGCCATCTTGTCACCCAATATGGCGGAAAAAACAGAATAAAATTAGCCATAAGCCCTGTTTTGTTCGGGACTCGTCTAGGTCAAGGACGGTACGAGGCATGGTACAAAACTGCAGACAACCAATCAGCTTGCCCCGCCAGGAACCAACCAAACGCTTTCCTTAAGCAGTAGAAGTTACTTCACCTGCCTATATAATCGGGCGAGATTTTATGCAAAAACACGCAACACCAACACGAATCCAGATACCGACCGACTGAAGAGGAGAAGCTGTCAACCTTGATTTATTGCTTACCTGAGTGCATTGACCTGCAGCCTGCTTCACTAGTCGAGTCAAAACCTGGCCTGTTTAAATCTTAGAGGGTAAATATAATTTACTATAAACTTGTAGGAAAATAGGCTTACAGCAGGTATATAATGTTGGTATTTGTTGTGTGTCATTTATACTACCTACACCTGTATATATTTAATATATTTTGGTTCACTATGAATGTATCAGGTTACTGATTGTATCTTGGGGCATTAGGTATAATGATTGTATTTCCTGATATGATTGATGAAGACGAAGACTAATAGGACTCATGCTTCAACCTATTGTCTCCTATAACTTCAATCTATTATCTCAGACCAACTGAAATATAACCAAAACAGTCCTTGTTAGGGCTCAATCTATTGTCTCAGATAACACCAACCTGAAATATAACCAAAACAGTCCTTGTTAGGACTCAATCTATTGTCTTATATAACTCAATCTATTGTCTCACATACTTCAGTCTATTCAGATTACTCCCACCTGAAATATAACCAAACAGTCCTCGTCTCATATACTCCTATCATAAGAACATAACAATATTGTTAGGATATATTATAGCACTTGTCAGAGAGGGCCTGGTATATTATAGGGGGAAGGAAATGGTTGTAGCACACCTAGGTGTACATATTATTGGATGTTTTCATGTATTGAATTTATATTATTGGATGTATTCATGTATTGAATTTATATTATTGGATGTATTCATGTATTGAATTTATATTATTGGATGTATCCATGTATTAATTTGTCAGAAAGAATGTTTTGCAAGTAGACACCTGTCTTGTCTCGCTATTGCTAACTCATACTGAGCCATGTTGTCATTCATCCTACATGCAGACACCTGAGACACACGCTCATTTCACCCCCACTAGAAACAGGTGGGCTTGATGACAGAAATTAGCCCCTATTTTTACTTGTTACATGTTTTATTCGTGTCATCAAACCTGAGGTCGTATGTCGTGTCAATCCAGCTGCCTGGAACGTCGCAGGAGCACAGTGATTGCGCAGGATCTACCTCTTTAGTCCCCCTCAGTCTTGGGTGGGCTAACGAAACAACCATCAGCGGGTGCTGTGTGCAAGAAACTAAGAAGGACATAACTTTTGAGAGATGAGTACACATTAGTACCATTTCTGTCAGCATTGTGAGCAAAGTACCTGTCAGTGACGAGAAAGCGAGTAGCATAGCAAGAGACAAAAATAACAGCATAGCTGATAAATTTTATATACTTAATTAACAGCACAGCTGATACATTTACTATAAGTGATTAACAGCCCAGCTGATATAAATTTGTTTCCTATAATTGGAAGACTTGTAATATATATACATATATAAATATATGTGAATCATTTGTAAACTTACAAATCCATTACATTCCATTGTTTCAACATCCATCCTTCAGCACAAGAATAGATAGTGTATATACTAAATAAATAATAAGGAAATTGTATCTGAAGACTTGTCAATTTTATCATTGTTAAGTAAAATCTGTTTCCTTGTCTTAATATCACAGTTCGTTACACAGCGGAGGTGGCAATTTATGTCGGTCTTCTCTCTACTAATTTTTCGAGATCAGAACATTCACAGCCGTAACTAATTTGTGATACCAGTAGTTCTCTCAGACACTGGGGCTTCACCATTTTCTGCAGAAATTCTATTTCTGTAATGGTCAGTACTATACTGATCCTAGAGCCAAATAAAACCTCACGCCACAACGTCACATGATGAATAGTTTGATTATTTTAATCACAAAAATAAGTAGTATTAATATGTTTAATCGCAAATATGAGAATCAATGCGGACAACTTCAAAAAACAGTTATAACACATAAGAAAGGGAAACCCGAGGCCTGTAAACAGTAAATAAATATTAGACAAACATAAAGACATGTTTTCAGGCACTCGTAAGAAATAAAGTAGAAAACTAGACAACAGAAAAACAACAGACGTGAGTGGCTTACACAGGACTCGAACCCAGGACCTTCCGTGCGAGAACCCCGCCTAGCTATGCAAGCGAATCACACTATCCTCCCTGCCATCTAGGCATCATCAAAAAATGATGCTTCGATGACGAGTCATTAGTGAGACGTTCTAGTTTTCTACTTCTTTATTTCTTACGAGTGCCTGAAAACATACCTTTATGTTTGTCTATTTATTTATTTATTAAATAAAATAAAAAAAAACAGTGCGCACCGAACGACTTCTATTCAAAGACTGAACGACGACCAGAAACAAGATGACGCACGGTTGTGACGAAATGCGACGAAAGAGCGAAGCGAGGGACGAAATTATGAAACGTGGTTATAATTGAAAACAGACGAAAGAGCGAAGCGACGAAAGTCGAGGTATGCCTGTATATGGTGAAGGTTCCACGGGGATGACATTGATGACATCGATCTGGAGCTTTTTTGGCTGTAATGTGAGTATGAATAATCTACTTAAATAATTTGACTTTTGTTTTGTTGGCTTTTTTTTGTGTGTGCACAATTTTCATCTGGCAACCCTGTGGACTACCTTTACCATAACCCATTATATCAACTATGTACATCACAAATATTATCTCTTTTTTTTTTTTTTTGAGACGATTACAAATACTACTCGTTTCCTGACAGCTGGGAACAATGATATGCATTCAAGATTGAAAGCCGATTGTGTACGTTATGTGTTTAAAGGCCGACTGACTCCAACAGTTGTGTGGCTTTCTGCAGCGTTTTCCCCTAAGCACTTACACATTTAGACACCAGGACAACTAACTGCTTGCGAAGAAGACGAGGCAAACAGAAAGCACACCTGAGCTTTTCAGACTTGTTTATGGCTGAATAGATTGATGGGAAATAGTAAATTGGGCCAGCTTTTTTTTTCACGACTGCGACGAGTGGTGCGTCCGTGAACTGGCAAGCGTTTGGCAAGACATGCGACACGAATGAACAACAACCCCTTAGCCTAGCTGGAGTGAAACAATACCAGGTCATACGATAAACACGTAAGTGTGCAGGGTATGGGAGGACGGGAAGGGGAACCAGATACACTGGCATTAATAGCTATAATATTATTCACTGTCTGGTATCACACAGATTTCAAGAGATCAAACACACGTTGCGATTAGTCCCAGGCTTTACTCGTAGAAGCCAACCCAGCCTAATAACCTTACTTATCCAGAAAGACCTTTTTTCAGAACACATTCTTGTCTCCTCATACAAGTGTCGAGATCTCCGAATAAGCCCTCGGTATGTGTTATTCACTACGGCCATGAAGGAATAATATTTCTGTCTTGCTAAAAAGGTATAGCCTACTTGCATTGACAGACTGGATATTATTCTTTCCTGTCTGATATCACATATATTTCACTTTATCAAACATAGCTAGTCCCAGGTTTTACTTGTAAAAACCAAACCAGCCTTATCACCTTGAATGTCCAGCCAGACTGTTTCAGAACACACTTCTCATAAAGGGTCGAGATCTGCGTGACTAAGCCTTCGGTCTCTATAATTCCCAGGCCATGTGCGTAAGAGAATAATCTTTCTTTCTAGAAATATGGTTATCTTTCCACAATACTAATCTACGGGATGACCGAAAAGTCACTTCTTCATGTTAAATGTTTATATCCTCACTTGAATCTACTGGACATATGTAAAACAAATGTCAAAACAATGGATCAATAACTGTCACTAGAGTAATAACTTTTATTATTATTTTTATTTCCAGAACTCAAATAAAACCTAAAGTGGACCAAAAAAAACCTGACGTCACAAGCGACAACAAAAATTGATGCCGGCTATGACGTCATGTGTTGAGCAGACCGGATCTCACGCTGACCTGTAATGTTTCTGTGGTATAGCATTTCATGACATGTAAAAAATAATAGCAGTTAATTATATCTGTATTGTGACGTTTATTTCATATAAATTAATTGGATATAAGTGAAGAAAGAATTTAAAAATAAGAAATGACTTTTCAATCCCCTGTCGTCTGACGCCCGCCCTGATCAAGGACTACTAGTGAAGAAGGTGTCTAAAAGGTCATGACCACAGACACAGCAACACTCCCGATAGAACTGCTTGAACCTTCTGTCATGCTAACAATAAAAGAATGTTATTATAGCGTCACGCTCCAGTCTACCCAGCGGTAAATGGGCACATGATTCTGTTCTTGAGTTAGGGGAGTCAAAGGATAGCGAGGAAGGAAACAGGTCAACCCACCTGATAAAGCTACGATCTAGAATAGATGAAATCTCTAACACCCCACTCCCTCATGGCAGTGGTTATGTTCCCCCCCCCTCCCCTTCTCTTTTCTTCTCCCCCCGGTGTTATTAATGCTGTTCTGATTGGTCACTTGTCCTTGTTTGTCCACTGAAGAAGAAATATTTGACAACACGTCCAAATGATAGGTACTGAAATTCAGTCAAGCTACCCAGTTCAATGTTATGCTAACGTGATTATATCACGACAAGATAGTAAGAGATCACACACACCCTAGTTGATGACCTTTAACCTGCTTAATGCATATGTATGAGCTGTTGCTTACCCAGACGCCTCGTTTGATAACAACGCCGGCAAACAAATAATGCGCTGTCACTCGCGCATATTTTGTTTTAAAGATAGATTAATTAACATAATTTAAATCTCCAAGCTGTAATTTTTAACACGCACTGAGGGAAGTATCTAGCTTTTAAAGGCGCGGCGGAAACAGAATTTGCCTATCCGCTAAGCCGACCCCTTGATAAACTTTATTATCAGTAGGCTACTATGAAAATATGCCCAATATAACCCACTTGTTAGTGCAGTGGTTAGTGCACTGGCTTCCTAGATCGGTGGTCCATGGTTCGATCCCCAGTTCAGTTGGGAGTTTTTATAATGCAAACGGCTCCGGTGTCGACCCTGCCTCGTGAACTGGGTACCAGACCAACTCTGGGAAGGTTAAGGCGGCCGGCGTGATGCTGACCACATCACCCCTAGTGTGCCGATGGGCAAGAAAATATGGGCCTAACACCATATTCCCAATATGCCTCAATGGGATCCTTTACATATTTTACATTTAACCCACTGAAGGCTAAGTTCTAATTTACCTCTACTGAAGGCGGAAGAATTTATTACATGGAAACGTGGTCACGTAATAAATATAGGTATTAACGCCTATGTCGATTTTTTTGGTGGCTTACTTATTTGACTTCTTCTTCTTCTTCTTGCGATCGCATCTTTGATGATTACACCGTCAGACGAGTTCTCATGATGAATTCGACTGTTGTTTGAAGTTCCTCTTTAACTCCATATAGCTTTGAGTTTAGTGTTGAGTCAGTGGGCCAGTATATCTTTCTTAACTGGTCATACAGAGGACAGTCCTGTAGAACATGCTCAGCAGTTTGTTCGTTTAATCCACATGTGCACAGTGGTGAAGCAGACAATCGTAGCTTGTGCATGTGTTTATTCAGTTTGTTATGCCCTGTCCTGAGTCGAAAAATAGTTATCTGTCCCTGCCGGTCGAGAGTGTGATAGTCGTCTTTGGGTTGGTTCTGTTCTCTTCTGATAGTCTGGATAGCTCTCTTTTTCTCAAAGTATGTGACTTCATTATCTTCTTGTTCACATTCTCCTCCCTTTTTTGCAAGTTTATCTGCCTTTTCATTTCCGGGTACACCACAATGAGATGGTACCCACTGAAGTATGGTTCTCTTTTTGGCAGCTACCTTGTTTAGTTCATTTCTCAGATGCGGGAGTTTACCACCCTTGAGAGCTTGCAGGACAGACAGTGCATCTGTGAGGATGACTACCTGGTGGCAGTCAGAGTTGGTGTTATAAATCATATTTGCAGCTTGCTCTAGAGCTTGAACCTCAGCTGTATAGTTGGAACAGAATTTACCAGTGGGAATGTGCCTAGTCTCATAGTGGTTGTCAGGATATGAGATAAAGATACCGGCACCTCCATTCCTAACAGCATTAGTTGCTGATCCATCTGTATAGGCATGTATCCATGATTGATCGGGATAGCTTTCTTGGATCATACTCAATGTAGCAGTTCGTTTTTGCAGATCATTATACTCACATCCACTTGTGAGACCACTGACTGATGTATTAATTTGGAGGGCACTGCTGGCCTGCTCCCATGGTACAGGGTATAGGGTGGGCTTCAGTGGTGTTGTCTTCATGGATAGGTCTTCTTGATGCTGTCTTATAAGTCTTTTCCCCCGATGCACAAAGCTGCTACGCTTTAGACGTCCCAATGCCAGATCATCTAGTCTTGCCTTCATTGGGTGCATTGGCATACTGTTGTACTTTTCCATCTGGATCATGGTTTTTGTGTCTCTTCTATGAGACAATGTCTGTAATCCAGCAACCTTCTGCATCTCTGTTATTGGTGTAGTTTTCATGGCTCCTGTAATGAGCCTGAGAGCTTGATTTTGCACCTTGTCCAGAGACTGCAGATGTGAGTTAGCAGCTGATGACCATGCTGCTGAGCTAAACTCTAAGTGTGGTCTTATTACTCCATTATAAATCTTCTTTAGATTTCGTTCATTTGCTCCCCAGTTGGTACCTGCTAATTTTCTGAGTATGCCTAGTCGTCTTCGGGCCTTTCCTTCTGCGTTTTCAATATGCTTATTCCATGTAAGCCTTTGGTCAAATGTCACCCCAAGATAGGTGGGGTAGCTTTCTTCCTTGATCACGGTTGTCCCTAGGTGTATGTTAGCTGATTTGTCCTTGGGGGCGAGGGAGAACAGTGTTGTGGAGGTTTTGTCTGTGTTTATTGTGATAAGCCATTTCTCTGCCCATGACACTAGTATGTCTGCTGCCCGCTGCATTCTATAATTTGCTGTGGTGACATTTTCATCAGCGCACCAGAGTACTAGGTCATCTGCATATAAGGCAGCTTTAACTCCTGCAGGGAGATCTTTCACCAGGTCATTGATGTAAACAAGGAAGAGTGTTGGGGAAATTACTCCTCCTTGAGGTACCCCCTGATGGAGCAACACTTTTCTGCTCTGCAGACCGTCAAGAGTGACTCTAGTTCTCCTGTTATGCAAGTATGACTGGATCCATTTCATCATGTTGCCTTGGATTCCACTTCTCCTAAGTTTTGCAATGAGGCCATCTTTCCACACCTTGTCAAAGGCCTGCTTGAAGTCGACCCAGATCGTTAGGACCTTTTTCTTCTCCTGGAAGGCATCTTCTATTGCTTGAGACAAGTAAGTAACTTGGTCTTCTATACTGTAGCATTCTCTAAATCCAGCTTGTTCCGGCACCAGGATCTGCTCAGACTCTAAATACCATTTCAATCTGTGGTTGACTATTCGCTCCATAGTCTTCCCAACACAGCTTGTGAGACTGATTGGCCGGTAACTTGCAGCCTCGGTCTTACATTTCCCTTTCTTTAGTATGGGTATTGTGATGGCTTCTCTCCATACTTGGGGTACCGTTCCTTTCAACCAGCTGTGGTTGAATATCTCAAGCAGTTTTGTCTTTGCTGCTGAGCTCAGATTTACTAGCATTTCGTTGCTGATTTTGTCTGGGCCGGGTGACTTTTGAAACTTAAGCTTGGAAATAGCCTTCTGTAGTTCTCCTAGTGTGATGGGTTCCCTCATTGGGGCAGGAGTATCTGTCTGTCCCATGGTTGCCAGTATTTCTTTTCTTATCTCTCTCTGATGATCTATGTTAATGGGTAAGTTGCTTTCTGAACTGTATCTTCTAGCAAACAAGTCTGCAGCTTGTTTTCCTCTGAAAAGTTTGCCACCTTCATCCAATGTGATAGTCTGCCTAGGTGAGGAACGCTCTTCATTTAGAGACTTGACTAATCTCCAAAGTTTCCTGCCGTCTTTCTCAAGGTTCAGCGATGCCGTTTTAGTTCTCCAGCTTTTCCGTTTTTCTTCTAGCTTTGTTCTCTGAAACTCTGCTACAGCCTTTTTCCATTTGTTGTGAGTTTCAAGTGAAGGCTGAGACTCTGCGTCCTTTCTAGCCCTGTCCATAGCTTCCTGACGTTCTTGGAGTGTGCTGGACCAGTATGGTATGTAGTTACGCCGGCATCCTTTGGGAATGGTTTCTTTTGCAGCTTGTAGTATGCATCTGTTGAAGTCTTTTACCACTTCATTAATGTCTCTGTTCTGTACCTTGAGGGTAGACAGCAGCGTGTTCACCTGATGCCTGAATAAACCCCAGTTGGCTTTTTTGTAGTTCCATCTTGTAATGGCTGGGCCTGTACTGAGAGTTGCACTCTGGACAGTAAGAAAGATTGGGCGATGGTCGCTTCCCCCTAGTTGGTCTCCTACTTCTCTACTAATAGATCCAGCTATATCTGGTGTGGAGAAGACAAGATCTGGTGTTGAAGTTGTGTGCCATCCTCTGGAGTAGAAGGTAGGAGTATCTGTGGCATTATTGACTAGGATTAGGGAGTGATCATTTTGCCAAGTTTCAACCTCTTCACCTCTGTGATCCAGATGGTTATAGCCCCAGCTCTGGGAGTGGCTATTAAAGTCTCCAACTGCTATAAAGTTGGTGGCTGGTACCTGTATAGAGCTGAGACTCAGGGGTTTGTTGTTCGGACAGTAATAGTTCAGGAGTTCTATTTCCATCTTGTCTACCTTTATCTGCAACAGCTGATATTCTGCTCCATCCATGAAGGTTTTCCTTTCGTGTGCAGGAATGTTATTCCTTACAAGAGTAAGTACTCCTCCTTTTCGTCTATCTTTTCTGTCGGATCTGAAGCATTGATATCCCCTTATTTTAAAGGTTTGATCTGCTTTCAAGTGAGTCTCTTGGATACAGCAAACACCGACTTGCTTCTCATACAAGATGTTTTCCAGCTCTGTCTTTTTGCTGTATCCAGCCTGCTTGCTGTTCACTCCCTCTGCATTCCAGTGCATCATGACAAGTGGCACTCTGGGTTTCTCTTTTTCTGTTTTGTTTTGGTCAGTAGTTCTCCTCCGCCGTCTGCTGACTCCACAAGACGGTCTAGAGGGTCCTCCAGTAGCTGAAGGTGGGCTCTGTCGAGGCTCAGAGCCCGGCACTGCACCTGCCTGGTGGAGCTCCACAGGGCGAGCACCAGTACGAGATTTATTTGACGGTGTACTCTCCATAGAAAAAAAAAAGCGAGTTGCGTGATACTGTGGTTTCCGGTGCGCCTTCTGGCCCAGTATCTATGACTTTAGCACCTGTTCAACGGGAGAGTGGGCTCATCCCTAATCTGTTTATGTTCCCAGTAGTAGACTATTCGCAAGCAGCCTGGGAGTGTCACTGCTCTGCGCGGACCTTGTTTACCGAGGCGGCGTCCGAGCTCGTATGGTGAAAATATGGTTGCGTTATCTTCAAAATAGCCCTGTCTTTCCCATGGCTTTTCTGCCATCCTGCAACTTTGAGTTAGGGAGTTCTGAGCTCCAGTCTCTTTCCCAGGCATTTTATCCTGGCCTGGCACGCATACAGAGGACCCCACTTCTGGTTCTAAGTTAGCAGTTGGGGATAGGTGGGGTAGCACACTGTGCATTCCCCGTCATCCAGGGGGCTCTCCAACTATGCAGAGCTTGCACAATGCTGTGCTCTGGTTCTGGGCTCTCCCAAGGAATCCTCACGTCCTGCACAGAGCCACTTCCAGATACCCACCACCTGCCAACCCTCCATTGTAGAAATCTCCTGCATGCGGCCATCCAGTCAAGAGCCAGTATTAAGTCTGGTGCCCAAGTGATCCCCCCAAGCTCAGTGTGCAATGCTGGGTTCTCATCATGCTGCAACACAGGGGAGATTGTGATGCTCAGCCATCTCTCTCAACTCTGCACCGATAAGTGACATCGAGGACTTAACTGTGCCACAGTACTGGGAGGCCCCGTTTCCGGGTACACCACACACAGCCAATTGAGGCAACGGTCGCCGTGGGCGTGTCTTCAGTGGGGAAGTTGTGGAGTCTTCCTGTCCATGTTCTTGCACATCCTAACACTGCCCGCAAGACATCGGAGGTTTGGAGAGTGGCCTTCTCTGCTTTTTTGAGCCGGGGTGGGCTCCCCGGGCAAGTCTCGATGGGGATCGGGACGTGTCCACGCGCCAGTGGGCCCAGCATCGGCCGCATCTGATGGAGGACTTGCTCTGCCAGGTTTGAGTTAGTAAATTCCAACTTTGTCATCTTCTTGGCATTGTGATGCTGGGGTGCCTGTGGATTTCCTACCGCCCCGGGTAGAAGCCAGAAGTGTACTGTGCCAGCTCTGGGGGAGATAAAGGGGGTGTTTCTGCGTCTCCTTGTGATACGTAGCCAAGGTAGGGCTCACAGTGCTCTTTCCCCGCCCCACCAAATTGCCTGCTGGTTACGCCGAGTTCTCCGAGGCTCTAGGCATGTGACCAAGAGTTGAAGGCAATAGGATCGTCACGTCCTGAGTCTCTGTGCCTGTACGATGGGTTCCGATCTTCAGGGAGCAGTCCACACTCGTTCCCACTCCCAAGACTTGTTCAGTATCCATCTAGCTCCTTCCCACCCACAGAGGGCGTGTACGGTGTAGTGCACCGGTTTTATTATCGAGGTTTGCTCCTCTAGATCCGTTGTGTTTAGCCTGAGGATTCGCACCCTCAGTTACCAGGACTACCTCGAGGAGGGTGTGGCTCTTCACCACGCACAACGATCTTGGGGTATGAGAGGTTTTGCTAGGCCAAGAGACTAACACCGCAATGGTCGCTCCTTTCATGAACAAGAATTCACTAGGCCTAGGGTGAAGCAAGGGGGGAAACCCACTACCCACAACACCAGCACATCATACCCCCTGTCTGTAAAAGACTTTGCCCCACTTATTTGACTGTATGAAGCTATGAACATGTAGAATGGATTGGTTATGTATTAAGGGGAAAGATAATGTAGGTAAAGACAGTCCCATAGCTGATATTGTCTTAGGGAGTGAAACGTTAGAGACTAGGTCCAGCTTGTTTATGAGCTAGGCACAGCTCGCTGTATTCGCCTTCCTTAACTCAAGAGCAGAGTCAGGTACCCATTTACAGCTGTGTAGGCTGGAGCGTGACACTACCACGTACCGATCCTGAAAACATGTTTCTGTCATGATTGTCTCCAGTTCTCTTCTCTGTGTGTTTTGTTTCTCCCTCTATGTCTCTCACACGGTGGCCTCCAGAATAGGAACTGCCTTGTAACGCTATCATTATCATCTGGTTTTCTCAATGTGTATCTTATCCAACGCCCGCATCTTCTGCACCTGGCAAGAGAAGCGACGCAAGCATCTATGAGGTCAGCTCTGCAAACCTTTCTCGGCCTTTCTCTTCAACCCCCGCCCCATATGAGTAAAAATAAAAGTAGAGTTTTTGCGTGAACTGTTTAAATACGCCACGGTAAAACTCGCAAAAATAATGAGCTTCTGTTACAAGTGAACAATCAATGCTCTCAGTCGCAACTCTGAACTTATTTAGAAGTTACACTACTGCGTTCCTCCCAATTAACCAACGTTCCCCTTCCCTTCACGTCTATATCAGATTATGTTACACATAACGGTGGCTCATTCGTCACCTCTAATTAACTCACGTGTCACTTAAACGTGTTTTACTGCAAAGATTCCCTACTGCGTTCTACGAAAAAATATACTGGCCAATGGTTCAAACAAACTAACAGATCCTGCATCATAGATACAAAGGACTAAGAACTTTTGAGAATTCTACTCCTCAAGGAGGAATATAATGGATTTATTCTCTATAAAGGAACAGGTGGCAGTAGAAAATCCAACCCATCATAAAAGTATCGTCAGCTCAATAGATTAGAATACGAAATTATTGTCAGACTCCACAAAGGGCAACAGTTTGAAATACAACCTAACGCTAACCGACATTTCTCTATATCTTTAAAATATAACAAATAAAAGAAACTCATAACATGAATTCCAGAGAAGTTGAATCCCAAACTGTCAAGAATAAATACTTCAATTTTACAGATTCCTCATAAAGAATATCATTGTTATTGTCATGTTTGGAATACCATTTCGTCTCAACCAGTGCGCTTTCACAAAATATGTGGTATTATTGTTTATATTGAAATATATTTCTCCTTCGGTTTCCCCCCCCCCCCCTTCTTTAACCACAAAAAAAAAAACTCGTCCTTGGTTAAAAAAAAATGAACGTGAAATACTATCACCCATGCCCCCATATAATTTCCCGGGTGGGGGGGGGGGCGGGTCTTTGACAAGACAAACAGTAGTGCTACTGCTCACTCAGGCAACTGTCGTACAATGCGACCAATATGAGGTTTTGTATAAGGCGGGCAACCTCATCATACAAAACAAACTACACAGAATCCATCGCTGCAAGATCATGCTTGGGTGCAGGGGAACAGCTACAATGACGGCTCCATGCTCCATATGGTACCTAAGACACATCAAAAGTGGAATGCAGTCAGCGACCCATAGCTTGACTGCTTGCGTCAGGGTCAGCGAATCAGAGCTGACCAAGACCCTACTCCACCTCCACGCGGTGGTCCTGGAAACAGGCTGCATCACTGCAGTCTGGCTGAGAGAGTAGGGATCAAAGAGGGAAGGCAAACCCGGTCCCAAAAAATGCCGTGCTGAAGTCGGATGTGTCGGCCGAAAGGCGCAGATATCGCAGCTCCAGCGTTAACAGACACAACGCAACCAACGTCCTTTTCAGGACGAACGAGGAAGAAGAAGATTTGGTACGAAAAGGAAGATGATGATGATTAACAACCACAGTGAAGGTTGGGAATCTGCAAAACTCTGCAACTACTGTTGACTGACACGTGCTTCTGGCAAAGTCTCGATAATTACAAAACAAATCAAATTCAAATCAGAGTTCTTTACAGTCCAGCACCTTCTTGGTTTGTCATTGTTATTACTGTATAGAATCGATATCACTGCACTCCGGGCAAACTCATAGGTGCTAAGTCTCCCTATGCAAATGTCGAAGGGTCTGAATACTAACTGTTCTTTGTCTGGTTTAGACGAAATCCTTTTTTTTTTTCTTTGTTTACGAAGTACTGTACTAGCTAGATTTGACCTGTTGCTCGTTTTTAAAATATGCTCCCAGAAATATGGTGTCATGCTTGTGGTGGGTGACCTGTGTGATGAACGGCAAATACAACTGCTTGCTATTCGCTAAAAATGTCATAAAGGTCAAAGTAGTCCAATAGTAGTGGAGACTGCTGTATTGGAGTAAATTGTTAAAGACTTCACCACACTAAGCCCAGCTTTTTTATGAAGTGGTGTGACCAGTTCCCCTCCTCGACGCCGTTGCCTTCCCCAATTCAAGAGCAGAAATCAGGTGTCCATTTATATCTGCGTGCCGTTCTCACGTTTCGATACTTGGAACCCGGTAGATGTGCCGCGAGAGGAAAGCACTCTAGCCGCTTAGCCAACAGGACGTTCAAAAACGGCGTACAATAAGAGAAGGCAGACTATATTGAAATGTCACAAGCAGTCTCATTTGTGTGGAAGAAAGCACGTTACTAAAACAGGTTGCTTTTGTTGATCACTGCACTCTTTATTATACACGCCTACTAACTGAACCTGGCGACTTTAAGCATCAAAAATTGAAGACTCAAGATTGAAGCGATTACACAAACTGAACGAATGTCCATTTGTTCGTTACTTAACCAGCATGGGGGATCACGTGATACTAATTACACAGACGTGAAGAAACAGGTTTGTAAAAAAAAAATCATATATCAGATGTGGCATTATATTAAGATTAGCCCCATGTAGTTCCAGAGGAGAGGGAGCCTGTCCGAAGAGACACAGAAAGTATAGGATTACTGTACCATCAGACATGTCGTTCACGGCGATTTATTTGAGTCTGAGCTTATGTGACAAAATCAGTTGTGCACTTTTATAACTTTCGTTCTTTCAGGCAGTATCACTTCATTTCTTCATTTTCCTCACTCATCGTCCTATTATTTGGCATATTTTATGCACTTACATTTTTGCTCTGACCACTCCCTAGACTTGTTTACGTTTCGCCAGGTGAATCGTAATAATACAAGGCTAATTAGACAGGTCAGCGGTTAATACTTTTATCACTTAAGTCGTCTAGCCACCTTTGATTGAGACGATCTTTGTTGACACAAGGTGGTGGCGAACGATCAATGGAAAGAAAGCCAGATTGGCTGTCTAAGAAATCCCTATGAGGAATGTACGAAAACACATGTGATATATGTAATCGCTTCCGCCTGACCATCTCTGTATCAAAATTACAGATAACCTGTCAGAGAAGACAACGAACGAACGAACTTTATTTTCAAAGGGTTAAGAATTGGGCACGCAGGCCCGTCTTACATTCTGCCCTTCTTCTCTCTGTCATCTTACATACCGTATCCTTTCAATCGCACATGTATTTTGAGCATTATTTAAGCATACAACATTATCAAGGTAAAATAATAACATACATTTGTAACATCCAGTCATAATAAAATTTAAGTATGGAGAGAGAGAGAGAGAGAGAGAGAGAGAGAGAGAGAGAGAGAGAGAACGAACAAACGAACTTTATTTTCGAAGGGTTAAGATGGGCGGAAGGTATTAGCCCAGGAAATGAGTTCACTGATGTGTTTGTGAGTTTGCATAAAAGTGCAATCGGAAGTATTACGACATGTGTGGAAGAGGTCACGCGTTTAAATTTTAAAATTGATATTTTAAAACACGCGGGGGGATAGAAATGATCTAACACCCCGACCCACATAGTTCAAGAGAGCTTACCACTGGTTTAATTTGAGAGCCGGAATAGACTTTGACTTTCATTGGCAAGTTGGTCTAAAAGTACAATCTGGGATTTGAACTGAGAAATGGAAATATATTCTAGCGAAATCGGAGACACAAATCAGACTGCATCGCAACGCCCAATTAGCAACTTCCAGGAGCCAGAGAGACATCGGACTAGTATTCCAGAATTAAAAGTGACAGATCAAAGTATTTTGGCGACTTTATAACTTAAAAGAGAACCCGCATTTTTAAATACAAAGACAGGATACTTAAGGAATCAGAAGCATAAGGATCAGACAAAATATGCCAAAATTATAAGTGACAGATCACAGAATTTCGGCGTCTTTATAACTTAAAAGTGAACGCGCATTTTGAAATACAAAGACTGGATACTTAAGGAATCAGAATCAAGTCATAAGAGGAATAATAAAATTTCCCAGACCAGTGTTCGAAGCATCTAACCAAAGAGCTGTGTCCATACATCTGTGCGAGGAGATTGTATATCCAATTGGAGAACATATAGTTTAAAATCTGAATTGTGACATGTCTGTACTTGCTAAGTGGTTATACCAGTCATATGAGGCTGGCAACCTCAACATATGAAAATAGTATATTCATAATCAACTACAGCAAGCGCTGGTGATTGTTTATTGTCACGTGACTGTTAATTTATTTTACCATTCCGTTCCATATGTTTTTTTACTTTTTAATGTCCTGGTTTCCCCGTCATTTGTATTCTTCTTTTCTTTCATTTTTCACCTTCTCAAACCCCCACCCGAGGTTTGTTTACGTCCTGGCCGGCCTACAGTACTAATTCCTTCAGCAGTCACCGTAGCGGTAACGTAATGTTATCTAAACGCACCTGTGGTTCGTTTGACCAGAGAAACATTCCTCTGGTCGCTTTAAGTGTTTGATCACGATACGAGAGGCTCTTTGAAGGAAACCCGCTAGCCTAATAAAGTTGGTAGCGAGATTAAAAGGGGAGATAACGACTCACGTTCGTTCTGAGAGATTTGTTGTGGCCCCTGACCATAATATTATGCATTTGTCTCTACCTGAAGGAATCTTCGGGCGGCTGTTGTCTCTGATGTGGTCTCTAGAATGACATTTGTCTTACTCCTTGTTACGTTGCACGCCGATACATCTGTAGAAACAAGCCATGCCAGGTGTTTATTGGTAGACTATAAGAGTAGAAGGGTTAATAGACTAACACACTCGTGAATATTTTCCTGGCCCGAGATGGACCATCATGAGATAAGGCAGACTTTAACACAGAACTAAATGTTAAGGCCTATCTCGTCATTTTTCGGGGTGAGTTGACATGTCTTATTAATATATAAATATTCATGTTAGCTTTTTATATATCTGATAGGAAAGTGACTTACTTCATTTTTGAGGATTTATCCCGGTAAATTTAGTTCAGTGATAATGTAGCGTTGTCTACGGCCTTAGTTAAGTGGTGCTTAAACTGTTACGGTTTATAATGGGAAATGATAAACTTACAATAACAGATACTAGGCATAGAATCAGTTCATACAATGCTTACCATTGGGTTAAGAGTCAGCAAAATTAACTGTCATTTCTGCAAGATAAGGTCAGAGGTGTGGATCATTCACTTAACACTGAATTATAGGAGAAAGTCACTTATTCCTTTTTGATAGATATTTCTAGTGGCAAGGGAGAATCATTTTATGCTTACTTGTGTGGCTAGGCACTAGTCTATAACTTTGATTCACACAGAAATAGCTCGCTTGAGCAGACTCCAGTCAGGCGAAGAACGTCATGTTCTCTTCGATCTAGAGGGTTTCTGAATACCGCTAGCGTCACAAGTTGTCAACCCCGTTCCTGAATCAGAACCCCTTTTGTCAACGCCAAGTTAAGCTCACGCAGTGCAACGAGCCAACGCTAAATCTGGAGCCACCTAATGCAGTAGTAGTTCTCTACTCGCCTATTGGATTACCAGTCAGAGCATTGCGGCTTCCAGAATATCAAAACCGCCCAGCATGTCTATAGCAGAATCTGATATCACCCGACTTTGTGTGCCTAAACGGGGCTCTCAGCCAAACCGCAGTCAAACCAGTCCAAACCGGATTTAATGCCAAGCAAGCAATAGCGCTGGATAAGAGCGCCTGGGACTCTTTGTCCTCAAGTAACTTCGTCTGGTGTATTTCTGGGTTTATGTAGAACTTCGCACTTAGGAGCGGTCAACCAAAGATAGACAGAGTCCAGCCCCTCACGCAACTAGGGGTCACCAAAGTTAGCGCCTACATTGGATTTACAGGTTAATTCCATCGCCCATGGAGTATATATTTTACGTAAAGACATTGGAGCTATTTCATTTGGTCCCACGAAAGCGGACGGACTGTCGCTCAGTTTGTTTATTTGGTCAGCAGAAGATATACAGCGTCTTCCAGCCCCTCACGCAATTAGGGGTCACCAAAGTTAGCGCCTACATTGGATTTACAGGTTAATTCCATCACCCATGGAGTATATATTTTACGTAAAGACATTGGAGCTATTTCATTTGGTCCCACGAAAGCGGACAGGCTGTCACGCAGTTTTATTCATTTGGTAAACCAGAGGTAAATAAGAGTCTTCCAGCCCACCTCGCGCAACTAGAGGTCACCAATGATAGTACCAACAAGGAAAGTTTTGTAGGTTTATTCTCTCACCTTGAAGGATCTACATGTAAGACACTTTCTGGACTATTGCATTTGGTCCCACGAAAGCGGACGGACTGCCACTCAGTTTATTTCATTTCTCTGTGTTCTACAGGTTTTATGAGTGTTGGTGGTGTGTGTGTTTGTGGGTGTGTATTTGCATTATTGTGGTTATTGATGATTACTGATGACTATTGATGATTATTGATGTAATTTTATGCTGTGTAAGATTGATATGCATTATTTTCATGCTTTTCTTCTTTAATAAAGTTTACACATTTATTAATGCGCTGTTCACGACCCTTTCATCCATAATTAACTTGTTTTAGCTCTTTACTATAATCTCTATGTTTGATAAGAGAAAAGAGTGAGAGCAGGAGGTGCTTAGACAGTAAAAGTGAGTTGAGGCTTGGAGAGAGAGATCATTTTGATAAATCTTCTTCCAGGTTGTCTCAAGTCCATCTCCTATTTACACCTTTCTGTGTGTGTAATCTATAACTCTGTCAGTCCACTCACTATCCCTTGTCGATTTCACTACTATTGTCCAACTCGACAAATACTCTACACTTTACTCAACCACGACATTTATTGCTAGCCGTACAGAAATCTGACAGCAGAGGTGACCCCAGACTCCGAATGGAGCAGTGAGAAGCCATGATTACATCATATGTGCCTAAAGTGTATAGTATCGTTTTGTTAGATACGTGTACCTTGTTAATTGTAATTCAGGCAAGCCATTGCCCTCGCGCTGTCCAGACACATTTTCACCATTAAAGTCACCAGAAGAAAAACGGTGATTTCTAATCATATTCCCTGAGTTATACTGTGTATACTCAGGGATAATAATTATTCAGAGAGGCTAACATTGGTGGGTGGACAGCGAGACAATGCGCCTGTTAATTTGCAGCCCACAAATGTACTTAGCAGAGGCATTTGCTATTTTTTTTTTTAAAGTTCGTGGTACGAAACTGCAAGACTAAAGTTTCTACGCCACTAGTTGTGAATCAAGAGCAGGGATTCAACACTAACCACCTACATTGGACGGGTTGTGTGAAGAAGTGACCTCATCACAAAAGAAATGACGAAACCACGGCTGCAGGACTCACTTAGACATGCTAAGTTCTTATTAAAGGAACAGCAAATGGGCAAATTTAAAAAAAATCCTCAACCCCTGTCTCAGTGAAGACAATTTTTATATACATCTAAAATTCACCATCATTCCATTGTTATTTTAACATGTTAAAACTAATTGATTATTAAATTTGTTACATGTTATGTTAAAACAAAACAATCAATGTTGATTCAGTTATAATAGGTATGAAAGGAAACGTATGAGCAAGACTCTATAATATATGTACATCTGACATATATTTACATCTATAGAGCAAATACTTATAAAAGAATTTCGCTGGATTTACACCAGCAGGGGGCTTGAACCATTGCTTAATTCTTCACGAAAGGCGACGGATAAGTTAATAGTGCTCTGCCCTATGCAGCATTGTTCTTGACTTCTGAAAAAATCTTGTGAAAATTACCTTGAAATAGAAGCATCAGTATCCTTCTATCTACAACCCTGCCAAGAATAATCTTGTGCGAAGGTAGACACCTTTGAAGACTCTTGAGTGTTGGCCACTGGTGGACCACTACTGCATGCTAAAAAGGGGGGGGGGGGCAATCAGTGACAGCATATCAGCTGGCGACTTCATTATGAAAAACAAATTGCCACGGAAATCACCGCTGCAAAAGCATGTGAATGCTTCCTACAAGGGGACCACCAGCTGCAGTGGTGACACCATGGTGCCCAAGGAGTGCAAACGAAATGATGATGATAATTATATTAAAATTACTGATGGTCATTTTTGGACCCCCTTGGAACTGTTTAATGAATTCCACAGGTTCATTAAAAACGTTGCAGACGTCGCTGAACTATGTCAGGTATTAAAAAAACTGAGACGGGGGAACAAAAAAAACCGAGACGGGGGAACAAAAAAGCTGTGAGACGCATAGACGTGGAGAATCTTGACAGCAAAGCCCCCAAAAATACGCTGAATATTGACGCAGTAGGGGGATTAGGAGGAAGAAGCTGTTTGTTCTGAGCTAACGGGGCTGTGTTTGTGAACAGCAACTTCTGACGGGTTCAACAATTCAACAACAACCGATATGTGTCGTCTGTTGTAGAATCGACGTCCGACTAACCCTGTTTATGGACACGCTATGGGGACATGTCTGAATGCACTATACAATAACACAGAGTTTATATATATATATATATATATATATATATATATATATATATATATATATATATATATATATATATATATATATATATATATATATACACACACACGAGTATATTCGCTCCCACTGCTGTTGGCCCATTTACAGGAAGCCTGCAAATAGCATTCACACGCACTAGCAGTGATAGTTTCTGTAGCGATGTGTTTTACATGGTAAGGTTGCCAGTTCCATGCACAACTTCATATTAGTCGCCTTATATGACATGCCTGAGGGAGCAGTTGTCATATTCTTTCTCTGTCTCTTCCCAGACCCCCGGGAACTACACAGAACGAAGCCTGGAATACTGTACTATACATCTTTATGGCGTCTGCCGAGTTCAATATCGGGCTTCTCTGGGCTGACCAACTGTTCTGGTTACTTCTACCATCTTATTACATTTTCATCCTGCTAATCGACCCTGCCTTATCTCATGACGTGTTTTCACGTGGGTTCATGTTGTGTACATTAGAACACAGCCAAGTTAATACAATACACACAACACACAGTAACATACACATTAATTTGTATCTGTCCGCAGATTGAGTCACAAACACGTGTGCACAAGTCACGCCACGAATTCCATACTGAATAATGAAGTATCGCCAGAGGATCACCCGGATCTCTTCTAGAAACATTTACATTATCAATTCTATTAGAGAAAAAAAATCAATTGACTCGAGAACAATACGCTTTAGATTGTTATAAATCACCTGTACTCCAATCTAGATCGAGTGAGTAACGGAAGAGCACCTCTCAGACGCGAATTAGCATTTCAATTAGCTAAGCCAAATTACTGTCGGTGACTCTCCGCCGCTAAGGGCATTCACCCCGTAGTAGCACTCACGTCACTGAAATTGTGTCTGCTCCCGATCAATTTCTGGCCAATTACTTCATTTATTCCGATCACTTTTCCTTTTGGTTCTGCATACATGCCACACCTCGGAGATGAAAAACTTGTACAAAAAAATCCAAAACCCTGTACAAAGACCCGCAAAACCTGTAAAAAGACTGAACAAAACATAGCAAAAGAGTTAATTCGAGTAAAAATATTTTCAATTACAGTGAGCTGCATTATAAATGAGGCACGGGGACTTTGCCTTTTAAAGCAAGTCTTTACTTATTTTAAAACCCAAACAATAAATGTCTGAGTTTATTTTACACTGTAAAAATAACGTGATGGTGTCATCATTAAGTCTATTTCTGTGCTTAATTATCACTAACAGACTGGGAAATCCTGTGTTCAATAGCACCTTATAAAAGAATAAACACAGTAATAAGGGGAATGGGTTAGAAAACCTGTACAGAAATTATGTACAGGGTGTACACATCTGAAAACACAAACACCTTGTACAGATTATGGGTAAACCATAGCATGTGGCATGTATGGTTCTGTCGCGCCTATCCTCCTGATCCCCTGGGGAGAAAGGGGGGGGGGGGGGGAAGAAGGAAAGAAAAGGCAGGGGTGTGGTAGAGGAGAACAGAACACTTCAGTACCAGACAGCAGTAAATGCAATGGGAACTACCTTTGTCTTTTAACACGTGACTATTCTTCATTAGCCCCCGGTTTAGTTCCCGGGGGTGTATGAAGAGAGAAATAATCGCACTAACAAACCCTTAAGCGACACGTCTGTCTAGGAGACTAATGAGTTTGTGCATGCATGGGGCCGGCGGCCTCATTATGTCAACCAAAACTGCTGCAGAAACCACAGCTGCAAGATCATGCGACTGTTTGGCGCGCAGGCTTCCTGCTGTGACTCCATGCTCCGTGAATCTGTACAGAACTAGCGCTGCTGAGATTCTCGCTCTATTTTGCAGCCTATACCAAGTTGAAGACTCCTTGGTATTATCTACATTGTAGATCTAGGCTTTTCCTGTGGCTTTACTGATATTCCGAAACGTGTTAAGCTGAAGTCATGAGCTCCAGTTTCTCCAGCCTGCCTTGCATTTAAAGGATAATAACATCTGGTCCCAAGCTAAGAGGAAGAAGCGCATGGCACACTGTACATTCCCTGCCATCCAATCGGGCTCTCCAAACAGACAGCTAAAATACTGTGCTCTGGTTCTAGGCTCTCCAAAGGAATTGTAACGTCTACACACAGCTACCTTTCAGCTGCCCCTGCCTATCATGGGTCCATAGTGAGGTCCTTCTGCATGCAGCCAACCAACTAAATGATAAGAGTTACGTATGGGGCTCAAGTGACTCCTCAAAGCTTAATAAGCAATGCTGGCTTCTCAACATCTTTCACCATAGGGGGAATCCCTGGAAGTGTGTGGATGATTTCAAGAGTCAATGAGGATGTAATTAGCCTCACAGACAGAGGTTCACTTCCACATATGTATATTATAGCACTGTGCTTATCTGGTGGCCATATTAGGATGACTCTAGATATGCCTCTATGCATAAATCTGTACAGATCAATGTTGACTGGTTTTTTTTTTTTTAAACAATGACAGCGAGATTAATACTTTCATTGCAAGCCAAACAATTTTCTTAGCTGGTTGCAAAACGATTTGTTATTTTAAAATGATATTTTTTTTATAGAATTAAAAAGTCATCCTTCACCAGTAAGTATCAGGAATTAGAAGGGAAACATATGCCAGAAAAGCGCCTAACAACTCAAATTGTACCTGACCTACCACCACATACTGAGCTAAAAACACCAAAAATACCAACAAACCTTGTGGAGGAAGCAGACAAAGACCCTCCCACACACACTGCAGAGGTCTATCGCCATTAAAAACTAACTATTCCTATGGATGACATCATCCATGCTTTCACTGATGGATCAGCCTTTAAAGCCGTAATCAACGCGTGATATGCAGCCATCATTAACAACCCCCCCCCAATTAAAATAGCAGGCCCTTGTAAAGCCGACTGCTCTAACTATGAACCAGACACTGCCGCCATTCAAAAAACCCTGATTAGATCTTTGAACTTTTTGAGAATAACGAAGCAGAACCGAATGACATCGTAATCATTTCAGAGTCACAGGCTGCCCTTTCGGCCACCAAGAACTGAAGAATAAGTTCAAGACACTACACACACACACACAAAATCATAGAAATGTATCACAATCTTAAAGACCTATACGGAATTGACATCTTCATGCAGAGGATCTTAAATGAAGAGGCAGATAAACTAGCGAAAAGAGGAGTCTCAATGCCACAAACTGACCAGCCAGTCAACATCACTACAGCAAAGCGAATAATTAAAAACAACTGTAAAGAGAACTGGCTAAACACCTGGGTAATGGCTAAAACAGGAAGACGGCTCTTCAAGCATCTACCAGCACCATCGATGAAAGATCCTATAAATCATCTTGGATGTAAGCATCAAACACACATTTTCAGATTATTTAACTCTCATAGAAATAGAATTTACCCCCGCACCCCCCCCACACCAAAAAAAAAAACCACTCCAAACTGTAGACACTGCCAACACCCATATGAAACAGTGGAACATTACTTATTGCTTTGTCCTGCACTGCAAGAGAATAGACAACTCCTTCTACCAATGAAGCCAACCACTGAAAATATCCTATATAGCAGACTTGAGCAACTAATCAGAAACCCACAGTTTGACATTATGGCATCAAAATCACCAAGAGCTAATGCTCAGTGATAGTCAATCAAAGACAATACATACAATAAGAACGAGCTCCTCTCTGAAATTTGTGTAACTATTGGACGAAAAGACTGTAGATGTCTTTGCCATCAAAGAAAACGTTCTGCGTTCGATTCCCGTCATATTTTTTTTTTTTTCAAACGTGTGTTTTTTGTTAATTATAGTTGCCAAGTATCTGTTCGTGTTGACGGGTTTACTTGCTCGATGGATGGTGACCATTGGGAGGAAGTGGACATGAATAAACTGAATACAGAAGAAATGTTGTTATTCTCGGGACAAGAAACAGTCATCGCGTACCATAATTCTTGGCTATCATTTCGTGACGGGTTACTTCTTACTAACAATCTTAGTATTTCATAGTTCTCACCCGTGTCCACCTAGTGCAGAGGTTTAGCTAGTGGTTAGTGCGCGCAAAAGTTTGAGAAACCTTGACCTAAAGCATGCGTATTGTGTAAAAGTGAGCGAGAGAGAGAACGAACGAACGAACTTTATTTTCGAAGGGTAAAGAATTGGGCGCGCAGGCCCGTCTAACATTCTGCCCTTCCACTCTCATTAATCTTGCATACTATATCCTTTCAGATGAGGTGCGGGAATGAGTAGATTCAACGTGATTTGACACTTGTAATTAACAACCACGGGCCTACTGTAAGACAATGTAATTAATGGTGGCTCAAAATTACAAATAAACCAAAATATTTACACAGAAATAAAACACGTGTACTGAGACTGACTGATATAATTGATGCCACCAGCAAGGAAATTCGAAATATATGTTGGGGGAGGGGCGCAAAGAAGCTTTGGGGGAGGAAAAAATAAAGAAGGGGGGGGGGGGCGACTGAATAAAATAATTTGTACTGGGAAATGGTTGGAGGGATGTAAGCTCTTTAATCTAGAAGCTGAAATAAATGTTATGTAAAAATAAAATCTCATTTTGAAGACAACCCCGGGGGCATTTGCACAGACTGATACAAGAGAACAAAATCCGAATCCATTAAATTACTTTCTGTCTGTTTTATTTAAACATTAATTACATCGCTAGAACATGCCCGCTGGTGTAAAAAAGTGCAAATAAACGTAGTTTTAAGCCGGGGGTAACAGCCACAATTTAGTAACTCTGCTTTGGGGGCAATGTACGGATCAAGCGACACGCTGTGCTTTTAAGTTATGTGCTGATGAATCAGCGATGGAATAAAGCAGCTGTGCAATAAAGCAGAGATTAGACTAGGATTCAACTCGCAACGCATTGTGTACACCAGTGGTTCTCAGCATTTTGTGACCGAGGTACCCCACGGAGGGTCGGTCGATTCCTCTGGTATCCATAACATTATCGTTGGCACATAACGCTAAGAAAGGGATGTTTTCGGTTTTCTGTTCATCTTGTCATCTTTCGCCGCGCCCCCCCCCCCCCCCCCCCCCCCCCCCCCCGCCCCCCCCCCCCCAACATCATACCCCCCCCCCCCCCCCCCCTTCCCCCCCCCCCCCCCCCCCCCCCCCCCCCCCTTCCACCCCCCCCCCCTTCCTAGAATCTATCTGTCTCTTTGTTCCTCTTCATAAAAATGCATCCATGATTGGACGGCGTGAAAGAAAAACAGTTTACAGAAAAAAAAACTGCGCGATTTCAAAGCGAACATGTGATAGAAAACTCTATTCAGATTGATGCAACATGATAAATCTGATCATCAGAAGACTTCCCTGTCGATCAATTACTAACTGAACCGGGACCCAGGCTAATACAGGCCAATTCTCCTCCCTACTGCCACAGCTGCGTAAAGATTTAAGCGGACAGAAACACTCTGCAATGGCGCTGCCGCATCCGATATTAAATCATAAGTCCGAACTGTTGACACACACACGCACGCACACCAATACAACAGACATAAGTAATATCGTAAGTATGTGAACATCATTTAGAATCTTAATGATTTCGCAACTAACAAGTTAATAAAAAATAAATAATTTACTAAAAACTAAACACATAAAAATTCGCAATTTCGGATTCAACGCAAGAGGTACCCCCTGGTATATATGGTAGGCGTAACCCTCCGAAAGATAACCACAGGTGTAGATCAACTGTAGGTCCTAGCTTTTATGTAAACTATAGACCAAATAAGGGCTGCCGCAAAATATGGTTAACGTGAAATAAGGTTTCAGATACCCAATAACATCGGATGGAAGATGCGATGCATCTCAGGGGCGAAAAGTACAGGGTGTTTATAAAGTCGCTGTGCAGTGAATTTGAAAAATATTTTAGCAATTTTACGTCATGATATTCTGTGTTCCACAATCCCGTCCCGTGTGCAGCATTACGCAACAAGTCGTTGTTATATTCACGGTTTCATTGCTGAAAGGAAATGGTGTTAGCCATTGAAACTATGGTGTTTTTGGTGACGTAGTCTCGCCCGGCGTATATTTCACTGCACAGCGACTTTATAAACACCCTGTAGAACAGCCCTGGCAAAAGCAGCATTTTTATTCCGGGCACGCCAGTCCGTTTGCGGGAAGTTTTCTTCAGGGAAGTACCTAGGTTTAATTTTTATATTTTTTAATATTTATTTAGGTTCTTATGTGTTATATCTAGCCTTCACTTTCTTTCCTTTCCCTGACGAAGGCCTTGTGGTCGTAACGTTGGCTATTTTCTTTGTCTTTTGTCCTCGTAAGACGAATTACCTTTTTTCGATTTTTTTTTCACACCCATCCATTCTATAAAATGAGCCCTGGCAAAAGCAGCATTCTATAAAATGAAAAGTACTGTATGCAATATTCTTTGTCAGTGGAAATTTATTAAGTAATAGAGTTCTTCAGTGTTATAAAGAACCAATTCTGACATGCGGAAGAGAGTCATGAACAGTTTTTAAACAAGAAGGTAAAAGCACTAGAGGTCACAGAGATGTGGTTTTATGAAAGAATGTTAAAAATCCCATGAACAGCTGAAAAAAAAAGAGTAACGAGGATGTCCTGAATGAGGCCAATGACCAGATGAGCTTATTCCTAATGTTAGAAGAGGGCAATCCACTTTCTTTGGGTACGTTATGAGAAGAACAAAGATTAAATATATCGTAACAACAGGAAAGATCGACGGGAAAAGTTATCATGGACAACAAATAAGAAAACACTAGACAGTTTGACAACATGGCATGGAAAGAAGTCAATAGTACTGGACAAATATAACTGAGGTACAAGCTCGAGAAATATTTTAAACATATTTTTTTTTTTTAAATGCTGAAATCGACTGTGACAAGAAAATAATTGAACTCATGTCATCTAACACAGATTACTGTGACCAACCATTATAATCTTCACTATTATTCCTAACTTCCTATTTGGATCAAGTATTACACATTTTTTCCAATTTATTTTCGTTGGGCACGTCCTGGTAGTCAATCAAAGATACAATAGACTGGGCACGTCCAGGTAGTCAATCAAAGATACAATAGACTGGGCACGTCCTGGTGGTCAATCAAAGATACAATAGACTGGGCACGTCCTGGTGGTCAATCAAAGATACAATAGACTGGGCACGTCCAGGTGGTCAATCAAAGATACAATAGACTGGGCACGTCCAGGTACTCAATCAAAGATACAATAGACTGGGCACGTCCAAGTAGTCAAAAGATACAATAGACTGGGCACGTCCAGGTAGTCAATGAAAGATACAATAGACTGGGCTCGTCCAGGTGGTCAATGAAAGATACAATAGACTGGGCACGTCCAGGTAGTCAATGAAAGATACAACAGACTGTGACAGGAAAAATAAAAGTTATCGAGAAAAAGCAAGAAGATTGCAATGACAGACGATGATTGGAACGTGTAACAACAAGACATAGTGGAAGGTATACAACACAAGTTTAACAACAAGACATAGTGGAAGGTATACAACACAAGTTTAACAACAAGACACAGTGGAAGGTATACAACACAAGTTTAACAACAAGACATAGTGGAAGGTGTACAACACAAGTTTAACAAGACATAGTGGAAGATATACAACACAAGTTTAACAACAAGACATAGTGGAAGGTGTACAACACAAGTTTAACAACAAGACATAGTGGAAGGTATACAACACAAGTTTAACAACAAGACATAGTGGAAGGTGTACAACACAAGTTTAACAACAAGACATAGTGGAAGGTGTACAACACAAGTTTAACAAGACATAGTGGAAGGTATACAACACAAGTTTAACAACAAGACATAGGGAAGGTGTACAACACAAGTTTAACAACAAGACATAGTGGAAGGTATACAACACAAGTTTAACAAGACATAGTGGAAGGTATACAACACAAGTTTAACAACAAGACATAGTGGAAGGTGTACAACACAAGTTTAACAACAAGACATAGTGGAAGGTATACAACACAAATAAAACAGAACACCCGAAAAGAGTTAAGCTGTCGAAAAACATGATCGTCCACGCTAGGCGGTACTGCATTTGACGAAGAAACTGAACGGTATGGAAAGATAAGTATCATAGTTGTTTTTCTTTGCTTTTTTAAGCCCTCACATCTAAATTGTTGGAAAACAAAACATAGAGTATCTAAAATTGCCCTGCAGTTCGTACGTTTGGGCTTATTTCTGATCTACAAGTATTTTTTATACGTTTATACCAAGCAATTTGGTCAATAAAGTTAGTTTAATGTCGTAGGTACGCTGTATCTAAAATAGTAATGGTTCTTCGCAGCACGCCCTACTGAATCTCTTCAATACTGAGCGAAAGCCTTGCTCGATAGGTCCTACAAATCTTCCGTCAACCGTGCCTCCATATTTTCCACTGCAAATATTTTAACACATATTTAATGTGGGAAAACAAACTTTTCACGCTGGTTCCACATGCCCACACACGCAGATGTCATCGTATATACAGCTATCATCTTTCTTAAATCTGCAAGTCTGAGATCTACTTAAATGGCTGCCGACCAGCAGCCCACATACTACAACTGTAATAGTAGCAGTAGTAGTAGTAAGTAACAATATGCATTCATTGCTTCTTCTTCTTTCTTTTTTTCGTCCTTATGGAGTCATCACTACAGCCGGCCTCCATGCAGGAAGTCTGTGCAACACGATCTGCACGCTCTTGCAGCTGCGGTTTCTGTAGCTATTCCTTTTACATGATGAAGTTGCCAACTCCCCATATTAATCGTAAGTTACGGCACACACAAGGGATCGCTAGTCTTAATCATTCTTTGCCTCATCACAGACTCCCTAGAATTATATACAGTGTCATAATAGTTTACTTGCCGTAGGTTTATCAGGAGACACAGAAATAATGGGACAACTGCTACCTCTATGTCGTAAGAGGTGACTAATATGAGGTTTGTGCATGGGCCTAGCAGCGTCATAATGTCAAACATGTTACTACAGAAACAACCACTGCACCATCACACGAATGCTTCACTGCAGGCTCCTGCATGAAGAGCAGCTGCAGTGGTAGCCCCTTAAGGAGCGACAGGGAAATGGTGATACAGCGCTACGTATTATACAAGAAATGGTGATACAGCGCTACGTATTATACAAGAAATGTTACATGCTTGAAAACAAATAGTCAAACTTGAAATGATTCTACAATCCCCTTATACACCAACCTAAAGGCTGCCTTGTTCACCACAACTTAATGATACCACAAAACAAAAAACAGCATACGTGTCTGTAAACAAATCAGTTTAAATGTCAACGTCTGCCTGCATGCATTAAGACCAGGTCATTCTCATGATTATATATAAAAAAGAAATTTATTTTAAAAAGGGGGGGGGGGGGGGGGAAAAAGAAGAGAAACATGCTCAACTTACCATGCTCTGCGAAAAAAAAGTGCCAAAACAAGTAAACAAACAAACACTGAAAAGCCAGCGCGTGCACTTACCACCAAAGCTTCGTCCAACACCATTACAATAAAGAATGTGTATAAACGCTAATTTAATGTATTAATCTGAAGATAATTAGCTGGACTTGAAACTGACAACTTATCTCATTTAAAGGTCTCATTAATTTGTTTTATTTCCTGCTACATCATTATTTTTTCACAGCAGTACTAAGACAAGACAAAGTGACAAATGTCGAGACGTTGTCACGTGCTGTCGCTCAAAGAATGTATACACTGTTTAGATAGCGCAGACTACGCTGGCTTGGTCATGTCCGCCGCATGGAAGCATCCCTAAGAATATTTTCTATGGACAACGGGCAGATGGCAAAAGAACAGCCAGGCGACCGTAGCTGAGGATCAAAGATGTACGCAAGAGATGAGGATCAAAGATGTACGCAAGAGAGAGACATGAAGGCACTAGACATAAATCCAGCAACCCGGGAGGATAAAGCTGCAGATCGCACCAAGTGGCGATGCTCCCTATAGCGCCAACTCAGATTGGGCAAACAGAACCTCTCACAACAAGGAGAAGAGGAAAGAAACACTACGTAAAAAAAAAAGCAGCGTTATTTCTTCCTGTCATAAGTATTTTTACTCTTACGTCAGAACATAACTGTTACACATATAAATCTGCTCTATTTCTTCCTGTCATAAGTATTTTTACTCTTACGTCAGAACATAACTGTTACACATAAATCTGATCTATTTCTTCCTGTCGTTAGTTTTTTTTTACTCTTACGTCAGAACATAACTGTTACACATAAATCTGATCTATTTCTTCCTGTCGTTAGTTTTTTTTTACTCTTACGTCAGAACATAACTGTCACATATAAATCTGCTCTATTTCTTCCTGTGTCATAAGTACGTTTACTCTTACGTCAGAACCTATCTCTCAGAACATATCAAACTGGCGGGAAATTTACTCAAACATTTTTTTAAAAACTGCTTCATATCTCAGTGTGTCATCAGTATTTACTTAAGCTTCAGAATATATCAAATATCTGATAGATCTGTACTTTATCTAGCTGATCATTAGTACTTACTGTTGCAATTAAATGCCTAACGAATGTGCCCCATTTTTCCCTGTACAAATACTGTTACCTCTTAGGACAGAACATATTGGGCATTAAAAAAATATGCCCTATTACTTGCTGATAAATAATATGTATTCCTATGACAGAACACATCAGATTTTAATATAAAACTTCTATGGTAAGATAAAATCACTATAAATTTTTCTTAAGTTAAAAACTGCTTCTTTCTTCTAAAAGTGACACTAGCAAGGATCAGTGATCCACTTTCAACTCTGGCAGTCCAGATTTCAGTAATTAAAACTATGAGGTCAGTGGGAATGGAGATATCGAGGCTATGTCTCCAAATAATAAAGAGACAAGCCTGACTACATGATGCCTCACTGCTCTGCGTTAAAATCGATATGGTCATGAGACTATTACTGTGCAAGCTTATAATGAGCCTCAAAGGCAGTTTCTAACTTTGTGCAAGAGCTCATAAATACCTTGAATCGTCTCATCCTTCTTCTCTTCTTCCACGGCAGAAGCAACAGATAACTGCTGCTCCCCATTTTCCTCTGCCACCTCAACCTTCCCACCGCTGTCCTCTTCAGCTTCTCCGTGGCTTTCATTATCCTGGCTCTTCTCCACTTCTTGATTACCCTCCACTTCCTGGTGACTTATGCCGTCCGAAACAGGGACAGCATCAGAGATGGCCTCAGCTGTGGTCACCTCTTCTTCTTCTTTGGCCACAGTAAGATCTACAAACACAGAGACATATATGTTCAAACACGAATGTTCCATAACCTCACCGCTTGCTGCTTGTCACTCTGGCTAGCTAGCTGACCTGCAGGCTTTTGTGTCAACACATTCTTGTTTGAACATGTACTATTCAAAAACATTTAGACTTGGTAAAGGGGGAATGAAAATTCAAACACAGCACACTGTCATAGCTTGAATTCTGGATCACAAAGCAATAACTGGGAAGGTTCTGGTGGTTGTAACTGGATGGGGTACATTCAAGGTGAAACTAACTAAAAAGGTCTTCCTATGTTATTTCTGCATTATTAAATGGTCAAAATGCATGAAAAAATGCAAGGGGATTAACTTTGGAAGATATTTTTCTTCAAATGCAACCAGCAAACTTAGGAGAAAAAAAACAAATAAACAAAGAGGGAGAAAAAAAAACTATCCTGTAAAGCAACATGCAGATTCATAAAATGAAAACACATTGTAGTCATATCATTTATCATCATTTGCTCTTGTGCTCCGTATGGGGCATAGAGTCACCACTGCAGGAAGCCTGCACCAAGCATTCATACACTCTTACAGCTGTGGTTTCTGTGGCAATTTGTTTTAAATGGTGAGGTTGCCAGCCCCAAACATTCATAACCTCAAATTAAGTCGCCTTGTAAGACAAGCCTGAGGGTGCAGATGTCCTATTCTTCCTTTGTCTATTCAGAGACCCCTGGTAACTACATGGGGCACTGTAGCCACTTAACTACATGGGCCACTGTAGCCACTTGACAACTACATGGGCCACTGTAGCCACTTGACAACTACATGGGCCACTGTAGCCACTTGACAATTGCCGAATGGACTGCTGCTGAGACAATGTTATTAGCAACAGAAATGGTATGGAGAGAACTTGGTGTTCACAGTTCAGCAACATTTAATACAAGGACAACAATAAAGGTGTAATGTTTTCTGAAGCAGCTATGGATCAACTATCAGATAAGTGCACATACTAAATGATAAAAAGCCTTTAAAGGCTTCCATAACTCAAAAGCAGAGTCAGGCACCCATTTACAGCTGGGTAGACTGAAGTGTGATGTTACCTGGTCTCAAACCCAGTAACTCTGCCCGCAGAAGCAAATTCTATAACCACTCTGCCACTTAATATTCATTATCAAAGGTGAACTGATGTAAAATTATCAAACACTGAAGATCACTATAAAGTGACATAATGACATCTGAAACACTGAAACTAGTTATAAACAGATGTACAATCTCTGAAATACTGAAACTGGTTATAAACAGATGTACAATCTCTGGAACTGGTTATAAACAGGTGTACAATCTCTGAAACTGGTTGTAAACAGATGTATAATCTCTGAAAGACTTAAACTGGTTGTAAAACAGGTGTATAATCTCTGAAACATTGAAAATGGTTATAAAACGATGTACAATCTCTGAAACTGGTAAAACACAGATGTCCAATCTCTGAAACTAGCTATGAACAGATGTACAATCTCTGAAACTGGTTATAAACAGATGTAGTCTCCTAAATTTGAAAATCGTTCAAAACAGAAATAAACAGCATCCTCATAAACAAACAATTTAGAAATTATGATAAAAACTGAAAATAAATAATAATAAGCAAAATGAAAAACCATCCTGATAAATGATGAGGTCATTTAGAGCAAATACAAAAACATCCTTTTCAGCAAGGAATCCGAAGAAGCGAAACAATACAAAATCAAAATCATGCATTCAGATAAAATCTCAAATGAAATAATAACTGAAAGTGTTATCTTACTTTCTGCCAATTAAGAAAAAAAACATGCATTATTTTATCGTCCCATAGGACTTACAATATAGCATGTTTAACTATTCCAGAAAACTGATTCAAATGAATCAAAGCACGAAAACATAAGAAACAAAGTACTTACCAGCAGCATCTGGAGTGACATTATAATCTGTCTGGGGCATACTGGATGATACAGTGACCCCCTTTTCCTTGTAGTAGTTATCCGTTTCCTTGTCAACAACCAGGAGTTTGGTTTCCCCAGGAATTGCCTTGATTCTGGCAATCACCTCTGTATGCTTTTCCTTTTCTACATTGACACCATTGACTTCAATGATTCGGTCATTAACTTTCAGCCCAGCTGTGCTGGCTGGTGAGTTGTCATCAACAAGACCAATGTACTGGCCTGGTTTATCTCTCTCAGCATGAAGATTGAATCCATAACCCTGGAGATGACAGACAAAAACAACAGTATCAAATAAAAGTGTTCTTAACGCCACACTGACAAAGCATATCACAGCAGCCACACTGACAAAGCATATCACAGCAGCCACACTGACAAAGCATATCACAGCAGCCACACTGACAAAGCATACCACAGCAGCCACACTGACAAAGCATACCACAGCAGCCACACTGACAAAGCATACCACACTGACAAAACATACCACCGCAGCCACACTGACAAAGCATACCACAGCAGCCACACTGACAAAGCATATCACAGCAGCCACACTTACAAAGCATACCACAGCAGCCACACTGACAAAGCATACCACCAGCAGCCACACTGACAAAGCATATCCATGTTTCTTGCTTACAAAACCTTAACAAAACTCATCATAATTCATTTTCGGCCCATGTGGACATGGGGCTGTAAATTTTGCTCAGTATAATTTTCTATTTTCGGCTGTTTTCTTAGGCTCTACCCATTAGATCTCTGATTCCTCAGCTTCATCTACCACTGTTCTTGACATTCTCGTTGGCACTTCTCATCTGCTCGTCCCATTGCAGCTTCCACCCAAGAGCATGTATGGCTATGCTATTTTGTTGTTTCCTGGCAGCAGTAAATCTTCTCCATCTTCACTTTCTCTGACATATCCAGCTGGACTGGTTATTGTCAATATCTATTCCTCAAGTCTTCTGTGTCTGATACTGCATCTGGCTATTTGGTACAGAGAATGTAATGAAGAAACCTTCTAGTGAACATCTTTCAACACTGACAAATCATGCTGATTCCTTTAGCACACAGCCTAATAAAACACAAAATTCATTCATTCATTCATAACCCTCCACTCCCAAAGGAGCATAGGCCTTCAACAAACACATGCCAAGTCCTCCTGTCACGTGCCATCATCTCAAGTTCTTTCCATGTTCTCCTCATCATTTTCACCTCTGTTTCCAACTCTCTTCTCCACGTACTTCTTGGTCTTCCTCTGCCTCTCTTGCCCTGGGGGTTCCAGAACAAGGACTGCCTTGTAATGCTATCAACAGGTTTCCTCAGTGTGTGTCCTATCCATCGCCATCGTCTTCTTCTCATCTCTTGTTCCACTGGCACTTGTCCAGTTCTTGTCATCAGTTCCACATTGGTAACCTTGTCATACCATTTTAATCCCTCTATTCTACGCAAGCACCCATTTATGAAAGTCTGTAGCTTTTTGGTTGTTGTCTTTGTTGTTCTCCATGTCTCCGAGCCATACAATAGAGCCAAGTTTATCAGCAAATCCAGATCATCCAACTGCTTAGTCAGACACTATTCCATTTCTGTGTATATCTCATAACCCATTTACAAACATTATAGTGTATTTTTGCTTCTAAACACTATATTATTAAGTAATTTCGTCTTAATTTTTTATTATATTATTATGTTATTACATCATCAAGAGATGCAACACTTTTAACTTCTGTTCCCAAAGAGGTAACAGGCACATTGAAGATTCAATTACTTAATGTTCAAATGACGACATCACCTTGATGCAAGTGCTAAGCAATTCATTTAAAAAAGATGCTTCATTCGCCAGCACCTCTGCACTTACACAGGCATAACTATGGAACAAAGACCTAGTTTCTGCCAGACATTTTGATTTAATGTATATATTTATAAATATGGGTCGTAATGCTTAACGACCTGAATGGTTTCAATTTTCCATTTAATTTGACACAGCAGCAATGCTCTATAACTTCTTAAAATGTTTGTAAAAGTTATTTTTAAAAAGTGAGTACAAATTTTCATCCTTAATGAGAGCTTCATAGCACTTTTATAACTCTCTCACTTATAAGAATGGTTTGTGAAATGCAGAGAACTAACGAACGAACGAACTTTATTTTCAAAGGGTTTAGAATTGGGCACGCAGGCCCGTCTAACATTCTGCCCTTCCTTTCTCTCGTCTTCCATACTGAATCCATTAATTCTCACATGTATCTTAAATATTACTTAAAATAGGAAAATAAGAAAATAACTTACAATAAAATAAAATAAAATCTAAACATTGTAACAGTACAATAATAGTTACACAGATTTACAGTACCTTATCATATTAATACTAAACAGGACAAAATTATCTTTAATACCTACATATGATGTTATGTAATTATTTAAGAACATAACTAAATTAGGGTGGCATATAATCTGCACTAACGATGTATTTGAAAAGTCTGTGACTGAATGAATATGGACTAAGCGTGTTTTTTAGGTCGTGTGGAAGATTATTCCACAGATGAGCAGCAGAAAAGGCTAAACTTTTCTTGAATAAGTCGAGCCTAGGCTTGGGCATGTGTAATGTATTTAAGCGTTGACTGCGTCTTCCACTGTATTTTAAAATAGACCACAAATACTTTGGAGCATTCTAAGATAAGATTTTGTGAATAAATTTGGCTTTGTTGAAGAGAAAGCGCTTTCTTAGTGGTAATATGTTAAGATATGTATGTGGGTCTACACAATGTGTGAGGTTTTTGTCTGAAACTAGGCGCACCGCACATTTTTGTAATGAATAGAGTCTTTTAGTGTTGGACATGGAGCAGCCATCCCAAATTGTGGAACAATAGTCTAGATGTGTTTGTATTTGGGATGTATAGAACATTTTTCGAGTCTCCTCATCTAGGAAATGTTTGATTTTAGCTAACTGGTAAACTTTTTGTGCCGTTTGTTTGGTATGCTTGTACATGCGAATTCCAACTTAAATGTTGGTCAATTATGAGTCCTAGTGTTTTATTTTCATTTACATTTTCAATTAAAGAGGTTCCAATGTAGAGCTGAAGTGTTGTTTTCAGTGAGTTTTGTAATTTTTGTCTAGTTGATATTATCACACATTTTGTTTTAATGATATTTATTTGCATGCAGTTTTCATTGCTCCACTTAATAAGATTGTCTGTGTCGCTTTGTAATAATATTTCTAGCATGTTACAACTTTTATCACTTGTATAAATGGTACAGTCATCGGCAAATAGGTCGCAGGATGAGTGCTTAATGTGTAGTGGAAGGTCATTTATGTAAATGGAAAAAAGTAGAGGGCTGAGAATAGAACTCTGAGGAACACCGGTGTCAATAATAGCTGGGTTTGACAATGAGTTATTGTACCACACTACTTGCTGTCTGTCGGACAGGAATGATTTAAGTAATGTCACTAGTTTAAAGTTAACTTTCATTGTTTCTAATTTCCTTATTAAAACAGCGTGATCTAACATATCAAATGCTTTCCTAAAGTCTACAAAGATTGCTCCACATATGTTACCGTTATTGATGTTTAGGTGCAAGTTGTCTATCATCTTAGTTAGAGCTGTGTGGCATGAATGCTTTTGTCTAAACCCTGACTGACTGTCAATTAGCATGTCATTGCTAACTAGGTACTGTAGTGTTGTTTTATGTATGTGTTTTTCTAGTGGTTACATAGCGATGATAAAAGAGAAATTGGTCTATAGTTACCAAGGTTACTGTTATCTGACGAACCAGGTTTGAAGAGAGGATATACTTTGGCGATCTTAAAGGCCGAGGGAAAATAACTTTTGGCGATACATTGATTATATATATAAGTTAGTGAATCACTAATAGCTGGTGCGGAGTAACGCAGTATTCGATTACTAATTCCGTCAAGCCCTGATGAGCTATTATCTTTAAGGCCATGAAGATAGTTATACACTTCATTAACTGTCATAAAAGGAATGTCGGGTGGAACTGAGTTTGTACATTTCTTCTCACAGAATGCTGAAAGTTGGTCTAAGTCACTAGGGAAATGTGGTATTGTGGATTTCAGACTGCTTATTTCTGCTTGAAAGTGATTGCTGAAGTCTGTACAAGTAAATGAAGTGTTGGAAGATAATGAGTCTGGTGCATTACGTTTTTTCGCTAAGGTGTTAATTGTCTTCCATATCTCCTTACTATTTGATTTGTTCTGAACCATATTTCTAAAATGATTTTTCTTTTCTTTACGAATTAAATATTGACGCGAATTTCCTTAGCTGGTACGTGTGTGTCAAAAACATTATAAAAAATTTTTTGTCCAGTATTCAATAGCATCATCCGGATCAGGAAGTTGGTAAACACGGCCGAGAGGTGCAGTTAGCAAGTCATTCAAAAATAATTCCCGACTGAAATGTTTGAAACTTCTAAATTTAATAGTTACATGTTTATTTTTGGGAACTTTACATTTATTTTTTGACCATGTACAGCATACTGGATAGTGGTCACTCATTGCAATATTAGGGATAGAGCATTCTATGATGTTTTCTGGGCAAGTTACGTAGATGTGGTCGATTAGCGTGGATGATGCTTGTGTTACTCTTGTAGGCTGGTTAACTATTTGTTTTAAATTGTACGATAATATTATATTTTTCCATGTTAGATTTGAATTGTGTATATCGATATTGAAATCACCAAGAAGAACAACCTCCTTGACAGTGGCAAATACATTGTCCATCATGATGGTGAAATCTTCATACCAGATAGGTCCTGCACTAGGATTTCGATAAAGATATCCCACCAGAAATTGGCCCTGATTCGGTAGCTTTATTTCCAACCATACACATTCTATCTCTGCTGTCTCTAAGTCATTTCTGTGGCGAAAATTAAGGGAAGTAGAAATATAAACTGTTATACCTATCTCTTGTTTTTTGCTTGCGTCGCGCCGAATAGTTTTAAAACCATTTAACGCAATGTCATCATCTGTTATTCTGTCATTTAGGCGACTTTCTGAAAGTCCAAAAATGTGAAAATTCTTATTTAGAATGTGTGTAAGTTCGGGGAGTTTACCTAGAAGATGGTAAATATTCAGATGACCAAGTCGTAGACCATCCTTGTGAAGCCACGGTACATTATTATCAGCCATGTTTGTATAGTATAAAAGAAATATATATATTTATATAATACCAAGTTAAAAAAGCAGTTATGCACACAAAAAAGGGCAAAGTATTTTACGAATAAGCAATCAAAGAAAAATTCGTCAATAACTGATATCTCTGCCTGGCATATAATAGGGATGTCGTTGGGCAGACATCATTAATGCTTGTCTAAGTGACGCAGGACTGAATTGCATCAGATAGACAAGTTCAGCGTTCCACTGAGGATGATGATAAGGACTAGGGGAGGAAGCATGGTGATCTCTGATTTCTTCCGTCCTTGTTTTAGCGTTGGTAGGACTATTCTGAGCCTGGGACATTGGAATACTGTTGGCAGAGGTATCTGAGTGGGACTGCCTTGTGACTAATGGAGGAAACATGGTATCATAAGATTCTGCTTCCTGATTGAAAGTGGCGTTGTGATAGCTGGAAGGCTGTCTGCTTGCAATAGGTGTGTTTCTTTGTGGGGCAGGAGGGTGTGTGATGTATTGTGATGATAGGTTGATGTCACAGTAGATTTTTTAGGATTCTCTATGTGAGTTGAACTGTCTTGTTGCATCCTTTCTGGATATTTTATGTTTTTGGCCAGGATGCTGCTTCCCAGTGTGGATGTATGAATTTGATCTCTGTAAAGTCGTTTCTTGGGTGCTCCTGAATTAGATGTAAAGAATGGGGTATTTTTGATGAAGCCAAGGCCGTTTTGTTTACAATAGTTCTGTAGTTTTGTGTTGTAAGTGTCCGCTATGCGACGTTGAAACCCGTAGCATGGTGGTATGATTGATGAAATAAAGATGGAGGCTTTGGGAAATTTTTGTTTAACTGTAGTCACCAATCCTGAGGGGTTTAGGCTCTGCTCATTCATGATATCATTAATTCCTACGTGTAGTGTTGTTTTTGTTATGTGATTAATATCGAACTTATTAATTATGTCCAGTAGTCGTTTAATACCAGCTCCCGGCACTGTCATAACTGAAACGATGTCTTCTCTTGTAGTGGACATTCTTTCACAATAAATACCTTTCAAGAGGGAGTCACTAATTACAATATGTGTAACGTCACTTCGTATTTCTTCACTTTGTTTTCTATTAGATTTATGCTGCTGCCATTTGTGTTGTTCTTTTTGTGGACTGTCGTGATGGGTCTGAGATTTTTTAATTGGGTTTTCGGGCACTTGAACGTTGTCTGGTAGGGATGCTGATACCTGCTCATTTTCTGTTGAATAATCCTCAAGAGCTTGAAATCTGTTGGTAATTTTGACTCCCATAGGATATGTTGCGTTTGTGAGTGTCTCTTCGTGTTTTTTCTGTACAGTTTGGCGGTGACCTTTTTGTTGATTCGACGTATGTTTATTTATGGATTCTTCGCAATCTTCTACCATTGTTTGAGGATGATCTGGTTGTCTTATCTTATAGAGTGAGAAGTCTCTCTGCAGTTTTTCGATGATGTCTTTCATGCTATAATTTTCATCCCTCAGAGATACTATCTCACTTTTAAGAAGTTCGTTTTCGGCCTTGAGCGATGTCTGTATACTAGACATGAGATCACCAATTAAACTTCGTAAAGTGTCCTCCATATTATGCATTAGCTCTTGGCAGCAGGGCACAGGTAACTTCGTGGTGTCTTCTTTTTGTTGCTCAAGAGATACAGTTTCAGCTTTTCGTATATTTTCATGGTCCATGGGGTATTTGATGGCCAACAAAGGTTTAGAAATTGTAGGGGGTGTTTCTTATTTTATCGAATACTGCAGAAGGTAAATTTTCTGATTCTGTGTGAGAAATTGGGCTGCAGCTGATGTTGAGGATGTCGTTGTCGGTAGTAAAGTCATTTTTGTCTGAAATCGTTGTGTCTACTGCCAAATGGGGCATAGATACAGCAGAGTCCACTTTAGTGTGTTCTAACTCAACATCAGTTACAATTTTTGCAGATTCTTTTAATTCGACAAATTCTGTTTCTAACCATGATTCGATTGCTGCGGCAGTCCCCTGGGCCATAAATTTAATTCTTAGTGTGATAAAGGTGAACTTTGAGATGTGGTGTTGTTATAACATCTTCCACTAGTGCACCATGTATGTCTGTTCTTGACTCTACAAGTTTTTTTTTTTTTTTTTAATTAATGTGTTTGCTACTTCATTTTGTAGCACGCCCCTTTCAACCATCTACCATGTACATGGATTTGTTGGTTATATCAGGACGTGTTTCTTTTATTGTAATATGTTTTTGTTTGTATTTGTTTTATATTATATTATCTCTAGTCGGTATTTTTCCTTTTGTAGTTATAGTTCAACATGGTTTTTAAAAAAAGTTCCAATATATGCTATTTTCTAAGTTAGTATGTTTTTGATTTTTACTGGATGGTTTATTTGGTTAATCTGTGTGTTTCTGGGGCGAGTCTTTCACCAGTTTGGACTACTGGTTCAATTCCTTATTTGATTTTTATATGTTAGCTTTAGTTTTTGTAATATAGTGTTTTATTAACTTTTGCATTTCTGAAGGGCTATTTGTGCCTATGAGATTTTCTACACTCATTTCTACCTTGTGGTTACTACAGTATGTCTTAATGTTTTGCCTCTGTTGGTCATATTTTTTGCAGTCCACTAGAAAGTGCCTAATTGTGTTTGGTTCTTGACACTCTTCACATGTGGGTTCCTCAATCATGAAATATCCAGCTTGAGTCTCAACTTGTTACTTTGTATCTTTTATAAATTTTTAATTTTGGTATTGCTATTCCTGCTCCTAATTGTCCTTCTTCATCTTTGGACCCATCTGTATATATAGTTAGGCTATTATTTGTATACCGTTCTATGTGCTCTAGTGTTTTACTTTTTGCTGAGGACTCTACAAGTCCTGTTTCGTAGTACAATTATACGAAATGCCTCGTACTGAAAGGTGCTCTGGAATGTTATAGTTACACATTTTCCATGACTTGACAGCTTCAAGGTTATACCGGACCCGATTCTACAACCTTTAAGTTTTACACGAACAGCTTTCCGTTTGTCCAAAGCATAGTTTTTTATGGTTGTTGGTCTTAAAGGAGCGTCCATGGAGCCCACTTAGCTGCGAACTAACGCCTTCCTCCAAGCATGACATAGTTACATTCCACAGGGCGTTTTATTACCGGTGAGGAACATTCTATACCGAGAAAATTTTATGATGCTCGACAGCAACGCTTGACCGACTGACCTCTTGCTTTGGTGAAGGTCACAATCGAATGGGTCATGTGGTCATTGTTGCAAATATCCTTCATTAACGTAGAGAAAAACTGATACACATTTCACCGGTATTCTATAAAATGTTACACAGTAAATTAACATAATATCATGTTTAAAAATTTCACCGTCTAAAAATCAATACACTGATATAAAAATCCATGAAAATGTGACTTAAACTTCCTGCGAAATGTGAGAGGCGATCGAAACACGTCCATCCATACCGAGGACAAGAACAAGATCTGTGTAATAAGGCAGATTAAAAAACAAAACAAAACACTGTGGCAGTATAAATACCTGGAAGTGTGGCCATGTTTTAAGGTGACATAAACGAGGCCTGTAAGAATCATCCTCATTGACCCCATTTACATTATGCACAGGGGCAGAAACACTGGAGACCACCACCTCCTCTATCTCTGGCTCTGGTTGTGAATATTCATGTCGCTCATCATGGTCACTATCAACTTGTGGACGATCTAAAAATATAACAATGTCAAATTAGTGTAGACAATTTAAACAAACAAACAAAAAAGCAAAAGAAAAAAAACCAACAAAAAAATTAAGTCAAGAAGGGTGAAATAATTGAAATGTCAATCACCATCATCAAAAAGAAGGATCCGTTACACGCCTGTGGTGTCTGCCCATGCACACCACATGTTAGATTTATTGAGTTTGAGTCAGTGCTGATAAATGCGGCACTATTTGGAATATTAAAAGTGAGGTGCACCATAGATATCACCCGTGTGTTACCGGGGCCCGAAAGGGGAGCAAAGAATAGTAACACTGCACCCTACCACGCATGTCGTAAAAAGCGACTAAGGAGGGTATGGGCATGGGGCTGTTTACCCCATCCCGTAAAAACTTCGCACAGTGGGCTGATCACCTGCTTGCCAACCAATCTGATTACGGAAACAATGATAGATTGTTTGGTCTGTTTTTGTTCCACAAAGACGCCACCAGGCGTGGTGGAAACAGCGATAGATTGATCAATTTGTTGTTGCCCTAAGACGCCACTAGGCGTACTGGCCACATACTGCTTTGCCGGTTGATGGCTAAGGATGGAAGAAGAAAAAGAAGAAGCACCATAGATATGACGTATGAATGTTTTGCGTAGTAACGAGAGAGTTGTTTACGAAAACCCTTGAACAGGGTGGCTGTGTTTTGGCTGTGTCTCAACTTGCGTTCCAATGAGAACCAATTACGAAGTGTTTTCATTTTAAAGTATTTGGATGATGTATTAAATGGATATTCTCGAAACAGGGTTAATCCTGTCATGTTGATATATGGCAAATGTGGATAAATACATGTGAACTGATATGTATGCTACATTCGAATCAAATTTGCGTATAAAATACGAAGTGAAACGGCCTTAATTCCTTGTCGTTGGTTGGGCTAGTTGCAGAGCCCGTATTTATGTTGTTGGAGATTTCGTGAGAAAGCACACAAATGTTCTGAGATTTCACCCTAGACGTAATAGAGCAACGAGCAGTAATATATAACAGAACGATCAATCAAGTGTAAACCAACATATTGGGTATAGATATCGAGTGTGGACGTGGGGAGCTATTTACCTGAAATATTAATAAACAATAAATAAAAATGAAAACCCCCCCCCCCCCCCCAACTGAGGCATATTGGGAATATGTTGTTAGGCCCGTATTTTCTTGACCATCGGCACACTAGGGGTAATGTAGGTCAGCATTATGCCAGCCAGTTATGCAATTATTTTAAAAAAAGCAATTACGTCTATTTGATGACATAAAGATTTTGTTCGTTCGTTCATTTAAATCTTCCCAGAGTTGCTCTGGTACCCAATTCATGAGGCTGAGTCGACCCCGCAGCCGACTGTGGTCTAGAAATCCCACCTGAACTGGAGATCGAACCATGGACCACAGAGCTAGGAAGCCAGTGCTACCGCGGTTCCCATCATCAAACTGCTACAAATTTAATATTTATGTTCTTTATGTTGATATTAATGGCGTTTAAACATGGTTCGTTGATCACTAATTCAAGTTGAATGAATTATTCAAAGGCAAAAACGGTTCGATTTTCACAAAGAGTGCATCAGCAGAATAGAAGTTTAAAACGGTACGACAAGAACTCTAACATGGAACTGATGGACAGAACCAGAGGAGCACCAGTGGGACGAAGATATGGGGAGAAGATGCTGGCACCGGATACAATAGACATGAAGAGAACCAGCAGACAGCACTACAAGGCAGTCCCTGTTCTGAAACTCTCAGGGTATAGGAAATAGTGGGAGAACAAAAAAACACGCAAAGAAAGCTGGAGAAAAACATAAAATTGATAAAAACATGGAAAGACCTTGCAGAGATGACACAAGGCAGGATCATACTGATGAAGGCAGGATCATATTGATGAAGGCAGGATCATAATGATGACTGAAAATCGTTAGATATCATCAATAAGTTTAAGTAATGAATAAACAGAATTTATTATTCTATGAATTCTGGTTTTGTGATCTGCATATTCACTTTGTTTTCCTTAATATTATTTCCTAGGACAATATTTTGTTGATGAGTTTTAACTTATATTGTGTTTATTTTAAGTAAACTTAAATTCTGCCATAAAATTAGCAGTAGATTACTTATTGGGTCAAATTCTAATCTACACAATTAGTGTGACCTGTGCACTTTAAAAAGTTATTGCAAGCACCTTTATCTAGTTGTTTATCTCAGATGGTCATTAACGATAAATTAACTGATTTGTTAAGAGATAGGACTAACATAGAACATGCATGCACAAACGTCAGTAGAATTAAATCGATCTGCTGGTCATCAGTGACAGTTTTCAATGTCTAAAATATAGTGACAGTCTTAAACACAGTGACAGTTTTGAGTGAAATACAGCGACTTCTCTAAAATATAGTGACAGTCTTAAACACAGTGATAGTTTTGAGTGAAATACAGCGACTTCTCTAAAATATAGTGACAGTCTTAAACACTGAGACAGTTTTGAGTGAAATACAGCAACATCTCTTACAGTCTTAAACACAGTAACAGTTTTTAAGTGAAATACAGCGACACCTCTAACAGTCTTAAACACAGTGACAGTTTTAAGTGAAATACAGCGACTTCTCTAAAATATAGTGACAGTCTTAAACACAATGACAGTTTTGAGTGAAATGCAGGGACTTCTCTAAAATATAGTGACAGTCTTAAACACAGTGATAGTTTTGAGTGAAATACAGCGACTTCTCTAAAATATTGTGACAGTCTTAAACACAGTGACAGTTTTAAGTGAAATACAGCGACTTCTCTAAAATATAGTGACAGTCTTAAACACAGTGACAGTTTTGAGTGAAATACAGCGACTTCTCTAAAATATAGTGACAGTCTTAAACACAGTGACAGTTTTAAGTGAAATACAGCGACACCCCTAAAATATAGTGATAGTCTTAAACACAGAGACAGTTTTAAGTGAAATACAGCAACACCTCTTACAGTCTTAAACACAGTGACAGTTTTAAGTGAAATACAGCGACACCTCTAACAGTCTTAAACACAGTGACAGTTTTAAGTGAAATACAGCAAACACCTCTAAAATATAGTGATAGTCTAAACACAGTGACAGTTCTACAACAAGAACAGCCAGTGAAAAAAAAAACAGTTACAGATTTCACAACAAACACTGGCAATGTAGCCACAGTGAGTCTTAAAACAGACACACAGACAATCTTAAACACTGTAACACTTTGTAAGTAAGTGGCAGTCTTTAAACAATTACAATAGTGAATGTAGTGTTAATATTAACTTTTGACTTCAGTTTTCTTCAATGTGTCTTTTTTACTATAATTATTTTTGCCTTCTTCCTTAACTTCAATAGTAATCTATTACTTCTTTGTCTCTTTATTCATTAAAGTGTATAGTAAAAAGACAATGCCTTATCTTTACTCTGATGAAATAAAAGACTCTGCATGTTTGTTCCCACAATGAGTAAGTCTTAAATGTAGCAACAGCATAAAGCAAACTCAGTGAGTCTCAAAGTAATCACAGCAACACAGTCTTAGGGGGAAAAAAACGCAGTGACAACTTTGAACACCATGACAATACCAAAACAGATGCAAAAAAACATCAAAATCATTCATAGAAACAATTACTAGCTGTTAATCAGCAGGAGACCAAGATATAATGATGAAGTTTCGAGAGAAAAGATGCACTTTTATCTTCCTAATTGTGACCGTTCATCATCATCACCATTTCTTTTTTTTTCTCCCTATGGAGCATAAAGCCACCACTGAGCTGGCCCCATACACCAAAGCATTCATGTGCTCCTGCAGCAGTGATTCCAGTAGCAACTTTTTTTTACAAAATCCGGTTGCCAACTTCATATCAACCACTTTGTTTGACAAGTCTGAGGCAGCAGTAGTAATGTTCTTTCTGTGCCTCCTCAAAGACCCTGAAGAACTACGCGGGACACAGTTTATTATAAAAAAATTTAATATTACAGCATAACAGGTGTACAACAGTTGACATTAGCAGAAACATTGAGAACAGCAGAAAGATCAGTTGTCCTTGTTTACTTTTGAATGTATCATGACCTTTACAATTTGTAAAAGTAACGCATAATAATGAATGAGAAATAGGAGAAAGTAAAGATATAAGAGCCAAATAGAAAAGGAAAGTAAATCATTACAATGAATCAGAAATAGGAGAAAGTAAGGAGATGAGAGTTGCAGAGAAAAAGAAAGCTAAACATCACAATGAATGAGAGCTGGGAGAAAGAATGGAGATGAAAGGTGGAGAAAACAACGAAACAAAGCATTACAATGAATGAAAATTGGGAGAAAGAAAAGAGAATGCAGGTAAAGAAAGAAACAAAAAAGTAAATCATGACAATGAATGAGAAATGGAAGACAGAAAGGAGATTGTGACGGTCGTCCTATTCATTTGATTCATTTTTCTGCTCATCGTTTTGCTAGCTCTTCTACTTAAGTACTTTTGCTAGTAATCACCTTTTTCATTGGGCATACACTCCCCGAACCATCCCATCGTTCACAAGCTTAAGCCAAGGATGGCATGTTTATCTATCTAATTATGAAAAGTCTGCAGTGATGCAATCACAATTGCATAAAACCTGGTCTGTTATCTTAAATTCATATATTTCCCTTTGTGAAACACAAAATACAAATATGAAGTAAATTGTCTGACCCAGACAATCGGATTACATATTAGTTTCTGGTCAGCTTGGTTGCTGATGGTCATTTAAAGATAACGTGTTATTATCTTGAGGAAGTGACCTACACCTATCGCCAATCCTTATGTCTGTCCTGATTATTACAATATGGAGGAATTAGGCCCCCGCATATGACATAATTAAATCTGGTGAGGTTTCTGATCCTAATAAACAGAGACACAAATATTGAAGAATTATACTTTTCATATATGGCGATGTCAATAATTATAATGATGTGAAGGTGGAAAATATACCAAATTAAGATGCCATATATGGTGATTGGCTTTTACATTGAAAAATAAACAAGCCTAAATTGCTATTGGTTTTAAAAAATAAACTAAAGCCGAAATTAAATTTCAAGTGGGCGAAGTTTAAGTATAAGACCTGAGGGTTTCTGATTCCCCATGCATTCCAAATCTCATCAGATGCCAGGATAGGAGTTGGAAAAAGGAATCCATTTCAGGATGTGCTATACAGATTATGTAGTAACTTGTGAACTTAACAGTGTAAAACTTCTATGCAAATCGTTAGAATCACAGTCTGAGGAAATCTTCCTAAGTGCAATACATTCAAATGCAATAATTGTGGTTTTAAAAAAAAAGATGAAATATTCACTATACTCATTTCACCTTGGAACACTTGCAGCAATAAGATAGTGAAGATTAAACTAAAAATAAAACCTCAGGAAGAACAATCAAGCCAATCATAAACCAAACAGACTGAATGAAAGCCTGCAGTTATTTCAGAAACCGGAGTCTCACCAGGACAGCTTATCCTGAAAGCATATATATCTTAATTTTTTTTATTTTATATGAACATGAGACTCCTTTGTCCCTATGTATAACAAAGAAGTCTGATCAAACAATGTTGGGGGCAGTACTAAAAAACCCATTCCTAGCCTGTATGCCGTTCAACACTACTGCTTTCATGCAAATGCTCTGAAACTGTATACAGACTGAGACAAGCATGATTACTTAAATAAGCTTTACAATAAACAATGGTCACCAAGAGCCGACGCTCAGTGACAGTGGATCAAAGAAGAAGTACAATAAACAAACATATACAAATATATAGAGGAACACTATTTTCCTCTGCACTCTTTGTGGAGCATGGAAGCCCCACTGCACCTGTCCCCACTGCAGGAAGCTAGCACCAATCATTCACATGTTTTTTTCAGCGGTGGTTTCTGTAGAAGTGTGTTCTATATAATGAGGTTGACAGTCCCAGATAAAACCTCATATTAGTTGCACTCTACGACATGCCTGATGGTGCAGTAGTTTCTGTCTCTTTAGAGCATGGAAGCCCCACTGCACCTGTCCCCACTGCAGGATATGCTAGCACTCTCATTCACTGTCTCTTTCAGCTCTTTCTGTAGAAGTGTGTTCTATATATATTGACATAGATAAAACTCTTTAGACAAACTACGACATGCCTGATGGTGCAGTAGTTTCTGTCTCTTTAGAGATGCCAACTTTTGGATCATATGCAATGTTATCTCACCTGTAGATATCCTATATATTATTCACCTATATATATCCGTACTGACCATATATATATATATATATATATATGTTGATATTATATCTAGATGTCCGAGTTAAAAAAGAGCTGTCTGTTCATCAATAACTACCGTCACGTGGTCTCTGATATCTATGCTGTTCACCTCTAGATTTCAATGTTGTCTCATCTTGGATTATTCTACCTTTTTTGTTTTTTTCTAGACATCCAGTTCCGTTTGTTGTGTTAAGCTTATAGCGTCTAGATTTTTTTTTTCTCCTTTATGTTTTTTTGTGTCCCGTTGCTCAAGTTCTAGAAGCATCCTTATTTTAGTTTCTGTTCGTGTCCGTTCTTTAATAATACAGGCCGTATATCCCATAAATATATGTCTTTGTGATAATATATCCTTAATATGATAAATGAACCATATATATATATATATATATATATATATATATATATATACTCTTTAGACAAACACACTTAGATATCCTACTTGATCACCTTTCCATATCAATGTTATTCACCTGTAGATATCCTTACTTTTCACCTCTAGATATCCGTACTGACCACCACTAGATATCCGTGTTGATCACCTCTAGATGTCCGAGTTGACTGTCTCTACATATCAATGCTGTTCACCTCTAATATCCATGCTGTTCACCTCTAGATATCAATGTTGTTTATCTATAGATATCCCTGCTGTTCACCTCTAGACATCTGTGATGACCACCTCTACATATCAATGTTGTTCATCTGTATTCTATAGATATCCCTGCTGTTCACCTCTAGACATCCGTGTCGGTCACCTCTAGATATCCTTGCTGTTCACCTCTAGATATCCTTATTATTTCTACTGTCCAATAATACAGGCCGTACTCCCATAAAACTGTCTTTGTGAAACGTCCTTAAATGAGAAATGAACCAATCTCCCCAGCTTTTTCGAGAAAATACAGAAAAGTCGCGCACTGCACTGTGAACGCTAAATTGAACATTCATTTTAAAAGAACGCGCAGGCCTTGAGATCGTAGACATGGAGCAGACCCTCCCAGGAAAAACCATTACCCTGTCTCACATTGGCGGTTGATTGGACTACAAGTTAAGATACCATATCTGATGTGTAGTGTTTTTACGGGAATTTTTTATCCTAATTGATCTTTAACAGACAGCGTCTGAATCATCCTCATCACCAAACATTTCGGATTCCCGTGGAACAGATACTTATCGGATCCCCGTGGAACAGATGTCTTCAACAAAAGCTCTTCACGCGTTCCTGTCTTGTGCCATCCGTTCAAAGGCCTTTCCGAGTCTTCCTAACCCCTTCCATATCTTGTTTCCAGTTCACTTTTAGATGCGTTTTCTCAGATATCCCTCAAAGACACATCTAATACACTGTAAACACCAGATTAAAATTTGCAAATTTAACTACAGCTTGTGAAAATGTGTAAAAACTAGCCTAGTTTATTACTGTTTGTCGTAACCTGTTTATTCTATATGCTAATACAGACGATATAGTACGTGTCTGGAACGTAACAGACTATTCTGACGTCAGTGAAAGAGCACCCGGCCACGAGGTCACGACAGAGTTACACCAGGGTAGGACAATTATACGAGACAAAATGTTAAGTGTGCCAGTTTCTACAATGGACAAGACCAACGTTAAGAACGTTTCGCAGGGGAGAAAAAAAATAAAATAAAACTCTTCAGCCAGCTCAAACAAACAAAGACCTGGAAACGACCCATAATAATTATAGACTCAGTCACCTATATAACTTTCCTTTTAGTAAGTATTAGCCAAACAGCTCGAAACACGTGTGTCTATTAGATCATACAGGAAGACGAACAACAAAGAATGTCATTGGTTGATTAAAGTTACGGACGTGTCAACATACACATAAATAAAGAGGGAAACCTTAGGCCTATAAACTGACTTCCCAAGCACGCGCGGCGGGAGACGCACCATTAATAATGCGGGATGTCTCAAGACAGCGACGTGGCTGTTGTGCGATTTATAATTCATTTCTTCAATAGTGCCTTCCATGCGAAAACAACCGCTCCTTCCCACGACCCAGTGTTGAAAAAAAAAAAATAGTTACTTCATTAGAATGCCATTCTCGGGGTTAATACTTGGAAGTGACACTGGAACAATAGCAGAAGTGAATGAATGACGTGGTAAGTCAACATCACCAAGAAGGAACTGACTAAACATTAAAGAGGCGAGGTTAAGACGCTGAAACCAATTGATAGCATCACAAGACATAACTGGAATCCCCAGTGAAAGAGAACGAACTTTATTTTCAAAGAGTTAAGAATTGGGCGCACAGGCCCGTCTAACATTCTGCCCCTCCCCCCTCCCCCCCCCCCCCCCTCTCTCTCTCTCTTAGCCCTTTGAAAATAAAATCCGTTCGTTCTCTCTGGAAATATAACGTCATCCAATGAAGACATGAAGGGAACAGTCCAATATGCTGGAAACACATGACAGCCCTTTGACATACGCAGTGGCGTCAAACAAGGCTTCGTCCTAGCTCCGACTCTCTCCAGGATCTTCTTTGCTTTGCTGTTGAAACATGAATTCAGAGAACTGAAGGAATATGCCTCCACACTAGGTCAGATGGCCGACAGTTTAACCTCGCAAGGCTGAAGGCAAAAAACAAAAATCAGAAGGATCACTATGCAAGACCTGATCGCCGATGACGCTGCAATCGTCACTCAAAGTGAACAGGAGCTTCAGAGCTTGATGAATCGCTTTTCGGGACCCAAAGACGCAGCAATAGAGAATGCAGTCAGCGACTCATAGCTTGACTGCTTGCGTCAGGGTCAGCGAACCAGAGCTGACCAAGACCCTACTCCACCTCCACGTGGTGGTCCTGGAAACAGGCTGCATCACTGCAGTCTGGCTGAGAGAGTAGGAATCGAAGAGGGAAGGCAAACCCGGTCCCAAAAAATGCCGTGCTGAAGTCGGATGTGTCGGCCGAAAGGCGCAGATATCGCATCTGATGTAAACAGACACAACGCAACCAACGTCCTTTTCAGGACGAACGAGGAAGGAGGAAGAAGAAGGATCGCTTTTCCCAAACATGGACTTTGGCCTCACAATAAGTCTATAGAAAATAAATGTGATGGGTCAGGATGTGGATGCTGCACCAAGTTATCGATAACTGAATTGGCAATGGTGCACCACTTTACATATTTGGGGTCTACAATTACCATCAACGACAAACTCTCTCTCTCTCTCTCTCTCTCTCTCTCTCTCTCTCTCTCTCTCTCTCTCTCTCTCTCTCTCTCTCTCTGGACACAGAAATTGACAGTCGCATTGGCAAAGCTGCAGCCATCTTTGCCAACCTCACAAAGCGTGTTTGGGGAAACTCCAAACTCACAATGAAGACCAAATCAATCCATCAATCAATCAATACCCTTTAGCTCCCCAAGGAGCATAGACCTTCAACAAACACATGCCTGTCCTGTGCCCTCCACTCAAGTTCTTTCCATGTTTTCCTCATCATTTTCACCTCTTTATCCAGTTCTCTTCTCCATATGTTTTTGGCCTACCTCTGCCTCTCTTTCCCTATGGATTCCAGAACAAGGACTGCCTTGTAATGCTATCAACAGGTCTCCCCAATGTGTGTCCTATCCACCACCAGCGTCTTCTCAACTCTTGTTCCACTGGCACTTGTCTGGTTCTTGTCATCAATTCCACATTTGTGACGTTGTCATACCATTTCAGTCCTATTCTACGCAAGCTTCTTCTTCTTTGATCCTTAGCCGCCGACCGTCAAAGCAGTCAGTGGCCGTCACGCCTAGTGGCGTCTTGTAGGGCAACAACAAATTGATTCCACTTTGCTCGGTCGGTGGCCATCCTTCGTACAGTGCCCCAACTCTGGTTCATTCTTTGCATCTCAGCCTCCACAGTCCTCCGCCAGGTTGTTTTTGGTCGACCTCTCTTTCGTTTTCCTTCAGGGGTCCAAAGCATGGCTGTTCTTGTGGTGGCATCGGGGTCTCTTCTGAGGACATGGCCAACCCAGCTCCAGCTTCTGCCAGCTATGATGGTGTGCATGTCCTCTTGCTTGCTCCGAGTAAGCAGATCTTGGTTGGTGATGGTATCCGGCCAAAAGATTCGGTGAATTTTTCTTAGGCATGTTGTGTGAAAAGAGGACAATTTCGACATTTCCTTCTCTGTAACTCTCCAGCATTCCGCACCATAGAGAAGCACAGAGCACTGATATAATCTTAATTTTGTGCTTGTGCTGTATTGAGAGGACTTCCAGATGTTGTTTAGGCTAAAAAAGGCTGTTCTTGCTTTGTTCATTCTGTTGTTGATGTCTTTGCTTGCTCCGCCGTCTGGTGTTACTATGCATCCTAGGTATGTGAAGGCATCTGTCTGTTCCAGTTGCTGATTCCTTACTGATATGGGCTCAGGGTTGCTCACATTGACCCCTACCCATGCAGACCAGTCCATCTAGAATGTCGTACAAGGCGACTAGTGAGGCTGTACGTAGGACGGGCAGCCTCATCATGTAAGTGCTACAGAAACTGCCGCTACAAGAGCATGTGAATTAATATGAAACAGGGAGCCGCGCTAGCGTAGTGGTTACAACACCGCTCTGGCGACCGGGTGATACAGGATCAAACCCGGGCGACGGCATTTGAGGATTTTTCGTCGACCGGGATTTGGACTGGATTAACTCGAGACCTGGCGAGTACATTTGAAGGAGTGTCGTCGACCAGGGACTGGCGGCTCCTGAGCCGACCCAGCTGCAATGGGTACCTCCGAAATCGGCGAGTATTTGCCTGAATGGCGAGGGACACCTGTCTCTGTACAAGAAATAAAGGGATACTCACGTAAAATCAATGTCAGGTTAGACATAAAATAATAACCTGAGATTTCGCCTCGAGTATTAGCGGGCGAACGAAAAAAAAAAAAAAATGAAACAAATATAAAGGTATGTTATCAGGCTGAACACTGGACCTTCCGTGCGACAACCCCGCCTAGCCATGCAAGCGAATCACACTATCCTCCCTGCCATCTACGCATCATCAAGAGCATGTGACTGATTGGTGCAGGCTTCCAGCACGTGGACTAGCTGCTGTGGTGGCACCATGCTCCGTAAGGAGTACAACGGAAAATGAAGGAATGTCACGACTGCCATCCATTTTTACCGTCCTGCTATCAAAAAGAAGGAAGACCCAGTTTCACTGCGGGATATGAAGAGCAAAGCAGAGCGCGTGATTTTCGATGCTAGTTACAGGATTCGAAACCCGCAAGCGTCACGCTCCAGACTACCCAGCTGTAAATGGGTACTTGACTCTGCTCTTGAGTTAGGGAAGGCTAAGGCAGGAAGAAAATGAACCGGGTCTGTCATGGGGCTATCTTTACTGTTTACCTGTGAGATACTGCCGCAGGGGAGTGAAGTGTTAGAGACTTCATCTAAACTACGTCTTAGTTTTATGAGATGGGGTAACCAGTTCCCCCCCCTTCATCGCTGCCTTTGCCTTCCTTAACTCAAGAACAGTCAGGTGTCCATTACTACAGCTGGATAGACTGCAGCGTTGCTCGACATTGTTTCAAACCCGACCCCTTCGACTCAAGTTCTCTAACACCAGTAACAATGTACAAGTATTATAAATTTACTATTTTGCATAACTACGCACTATACGTCATTCGCGTTTCGTTTTATCTTTTATTAACTGTTACTGTTAACATTCATTCATTCATAACCCTCCACTCCCAAAGGAGCATAGGCCTTCAACAAACACATGCCAAGTCCTCTTGTCACGTGCCATCATCTCAAGTTCTTTCCACGTTCTCCTTATCATTTTCACCTCTGTTTCCAGCTCTCTTCTCCATGTGCTTCTTGGTCTACCTCTGCTTCTCTTGCCCTGGGGATTCCTGAACAAGGACTGCCTTGTAATGCTATCAACAGGTTTCCTCAGTGTGTGTCCTATCCATCGCCATCTCTTGTTCCACTGGCACTTGTCTAGTTCTTGTCCTCAGTTCCACGTTGGTAACCTTGTCATACCATTTTAATCCCTCTATTCTACGCAAGCACCCATTTATGAAAGTCTGTAGCTTTTTGGTAGTTGTCTTTGTGGTTCTCCACGTCTCAGAGCCATACAATAGGATTGACTTCACATTTGAGTTGAAGATTCTCATTTTCGTGATGGATCCAATTTTCTCTTGATCTCCATATATTTCCCAATGCAATAAAAGCTCCTCTTGCTTTTTCTATTCTTATTTTGATATCGCTGTCTGTCCCTCCAACTTTGTCTATATTGCTGCCAACATATGTGTACGATTCTACATCTTGTATTGGTGTTTCTTCAAGTTCAACCCTGTTATCATTACTCAAATATAGACAAAGTTGGAGGGACAGACTGTTTAAAATCTGGGATATTATTTCTGCCGCAAGATCTAGTTCTCGACACAGTGTTGGAAAGTTAAAACAAAATCTTTTATAATATGTTAACGTCAAAAGCGGAGATGTCATTCTATCTTATGCAGTTCACGAATACTGTCAAATTTAGTAAGCTAGCTAAGTGAACGAAGAAGAAGATACGTCACTTTAAAAAATAATAATAATAAATCAAATACGGAAACACGCCGTCTACGCAGATCACGGGTAGTGACGTCATAATGGGGTAGCTGGGTTGCGTCGAGGTGTTTACCCATCAAATTAAGGCATGACACCAAAATAAAAGAGGATGGACAGCACAGACAGACCGGGGAATTATAAAACTGGACAGTGAGGAATGGAAATGAATCATGCCAGAAGCAAAACGTCTTAACGGCTGGAAAAGACGAAGAAGTAAGCTCTTACTACTGAAGTGGTCTATCATGTGGCCTCGCAGACCATTACCTGACTCATGCTGATTCAACTGAACATTTCAAAAGTAGTTTTATTCTAAGCTGACAGTCAATCTTGGACAGTATCAACAACATTTCACACAACCGCATTCTGGCCAAATACCGCTACCAATACACTAAGCCCTGCTATTTGCAGAAACAGGTCGAGCCACTAGTAACAGAAACTCGTAGAAGTCACCAACGCCAACGATGTGTCCAAGAGCTGCCAGAAGACTTCCTGCCATGAATAACAAGCAGATGAACACCACAAGGCTAACTAAACAGAAGGCCGCCTAAAGATACACGGACACGGAACAGTAGAAAAACCTGCTTTACCGGTGCCGATGTTCTGCGCGATGGTACTTCATTATACAGTATCAACAATTTATTTCAGTCTGAATTTCCAACCTCTTGCTTGCCGATATAACAGTCCGAGAGTCAAAAGATCTTAAGCAACAAAAGATCAATACAAAGCCGACCATAAGTATTTTTTTTTTTTTTTTTTTTTTTTTTTAACCAGCGGCACTTGGGCTTTCAGCCCTTCGGCCCAATGACATGTCATTGCGAGGCTGGGGAACCTGAGGACTTTCCTTCCAACCCGGTCAGGAGCTTCGCTCCTTCCCATCCACAGAGGGTTTATCACAGGAGCCGTTCAGGCTATTCAGTCAAATTTCCGGCCGTAAACATTTCTTCAAACGCCGACGCCCGGGTTTGAACCATGAACACCTGGTCGCCAGTACAACGCCGAAGCCATTACACCAGCGCGGCTCCCCCGACCATAAGTATAAACTGGTTTATGTAAGTAAAGCCATACGTCAAAGGTCTGACCATGCGACTTGTATTGGAAAAGACTAGGCGCTCTGGGAATCGCTCCGTTTGAATTTAAATGGCATGGTAGCAAGCGACGGGATATTGGTATTTGGGGTATGAGGACATCGTCTGAATCCACTGAATCTGTAACTTCTCTACTTCAATGGTGTTGGTTCCACTGCTAAGACTTTCCGATGGTAATCAGAGTCTAATTAACACAACTACAGATCCTGGCATCATTTCTAGTCTGCGAGGCGGTAACCCAGCTGGTGTAAGACCGTAAAAATAATTAAGCAGGTCACGCAAGTTGATTTGTAAAGTATGCTAATTCACGATAGTCTAAACTTTCGTAAGCAATATCATCCCCTGGTTTATGTTCTAGTACGTGACTGATGAGTTAAGTGATAATTTATTCGTTACACTGGGAACCTCTCTTCCTCTCAGCTCCTAAGGGATTACTGCACTGAAGTCTATCATCAGCGCCAAGTTGTTCAACTAGATCTTGAGCTTGTGGATAACATCTTTGTGGTAAATTGTTTCGCTGTTCTTGTCTTCGCCTATTTCTAAAAAGCCATTTTGCTCATTCTCTCTCTGTATCATAAGCGCGAATGTTTCGGGTGAGTTTTCTTACATTAAATTAAGACCAAAAGGTGACGTCTCTGCAATCTGTATAAAGATATTTTGAAGCTGCACATTTTCAATGTCCCATTATGTTGGTGACAGAGACAGGTCTTTTATAAAAGTGTTTAATGTTTGAGAAACCAAAATAAATACTAAAGTTACATCCGACCAAGATTTATAAACTCGTCAGTGACGTCTGTTTCAATGGCATATTGCGGAGGTGGGTGTGCTGTCTGTCAGACAGGTAGAGGTCATACAGTCCTGGCTTAGGCCTAACTTTCTAAAATGTCAAGGGAGTGCGACTTCACAATAGTAGACGGCAGAGTTACTTACAATGGTCAGTTTATGCTTTAGACTAAAACCATAAACCTCGAGTAAACCATAAAACACGAGTAATTCACCAACTTCTACAAGCGCGTGCTGTGATCCAGCCTCTCTAAAATATTTAGGCACACCATCCTCACATACTGCATATTTATGCTGAGCCCATAGTTACGGATCATTTCCGGCTTAAAAGCAGATAGTTTACCCTGGCTCCCACATTTACGTAAAGGTCAGCGATGTATTACTTGAATAATTTTCCGCTATTTTGTAAGAGACTGAAACAATTACGTCCTGATTTGATAAGCCAAACATTGTAGCTATGTGACATGAAATCGTTTTGCTGATGGTCTGTCTTCTACACGCCACATTTCGATATGCCAACCATAAATCCTCTCTTGGGAAAAATAAAGGGACCTCATTGGGTCGCAGCATCGATTTCGTTGATGAAATATTCTCGCAAGTATCTCACAAGTGGGTAAATTCATGTATATTGGTTGCTTGATGGTCCACCTTCATTGCAACGAATATTGCTGCAGTTTCGTGGAGTAGGTGCGCTGTGCTTTCTTAAATCTAAGTTCGGACCTTCTATAAAGACCACATGGAGCTTTATCCGTTGGATTAGATTGTATTATCCTAGGCATGATTGTAGGACAGCAATAGAATTAGTTTCCTAATACTGAATATAAAGTCGAGGCTCTCCATACTTACTTGCTTATACTTCACCTGTTCGGCCCAATCTTGTTGTGAAGCCTCTTTGGACGCTCAAGTTTTCATTCTTGAGCCAAGTGTAACTGGTACCCTTGCAGAAAGCCTGCATTAAGATGCATGTGCTCTGGCAGTGATAGTACCTGTAGTAGCCTCTTTTCCATTAAGAGGTTGATAGCCCCATGGTAGTACCTGTAGCAGTCTCTTTTCCATTAAGAGGTTGAAAGACCCATTGTTAGCACCTGTAGCAGTCTGTTGTCCATTAAGAGGTTGATAGCCCCATGTTAGTACCTGTAGCAGTCTGTTGTCCATTAAGAGGTTGATAGCCCCATGGTAGTACCTGTAGCAGTCTGTTGTCCATTAAGAGGTTGATAGCCCCATGTTAGTACCTGTAGCAGTCTGTTGTCCATTAAGAGGTTGATAGCCCCATGTTAGCACCTGTAGCAGTCTGTTGTCCATTAAGAGGTTGATAGCCCCATGTTAGCACCTGTAGCAGTCTGTTGTCCATTAAGAGGTTGATAGCCCCATGTTAGTACCTGTAGCAGTCTGTTGTCCATTAAGAGGTTGATAGCCCCATGTTAGCACCTGTAGCAGTCTGTTGTCCATTAAGAGGTTGATAGCCCCATGTTAGTACCTGTAGCAGTCTGTTGTCCATTAAGAGGTTGATAGCCCCATGTTAGCACCTGTAGCAGTCTGTTGTCCATTAAGAGGTTGATAGCCCCATGTTAGTACCTGTAGCAGTCTGTTGTCCATTAAGAGGTTGATAGCCCCATGTTAGCACTTGTAGCAGTCTGTTGTCCATTAAGAGGTTGATAGCCCCATGTTAGTACCTGTAGCAGTCTGTTGTCCATCAAATAGCCCCATGTTAGTACCTGTAGCATTCTTTTGTCCATTAAGAGGTTGATAGCCCCATGGTAGTACCTGTAGCAGTCTTTTGTCCATCAAATAGCCCCATTTTGTCCAGCCCCATTACCTGTAGCATTCTTTTGTCCATTAAGAGGTTGATAGCTCCATGGCAGTTCCTGTAGCAGTCTGTTGTCCATCAAATAGCCCCATGTTAGTACCTGTAGCATTCTTTTGTCCATTAAGAGGTTGATAGCCCCATGGTAGTACCTGTAGCAGTCTGTTGTCCATCAAATAGCCCCATGTTAGTACCTGTAGCATTCTTTTGTCCATTAAGAGGTTGATAGCCCCATGGTAGTACCTGTAGCAGTCTTTTGTCCATCAAATAGCCCCATGTTAGTACCTGTAGCATTCTTTTGTCCATTAAGAGGTTGATAGCTCCATGGCAGTTCCTGTAGCAGTCTGTTGTCCATCAAATAGCCCCATGTTAGTACCTGTAGCATTCTTTTGTCCATTAAGAGGTTGATAGCTCCATGGCAGTTCCTGTAGCAGTCTGTTGTCCATCAAATAGCCCCATGTTAGTACCTGTAGCATTCTTTTGTCCATTAAGAGGTTGATAGCCCCATGGTAGTACCTGTAGCAGTCTGTTGTCCATTAAGAGGTTGATAGCTCCATGGCAGTTCCTGTAGCAGTCTGTTGTCCATCAAATAGCCCCATGTTAGTACCTGTAGCATTCTTTTGTCCATTAAGAGGTTGATAGCCCCATGGTAGTACCTGTAGCAGTCTGTTGTCCATTAAGAGGTTGATAGCCCCATGGTAGTCTGGGGAAGCAGTTGTCCTGTTCTTTCTTCATCTCCTCGGGGCTTGTTGTTTTTTATGGTGCAGTGACTGCGTTTAGCTAGAACAATGCACCACAGTAACTGCTAGTACTGAGTTATATTTTCACAAATATGTTCCATTATAACGGGAATCATCAAATACAGAATGAAATGGTAATTCCATTTGTCAATTATTTGGCTGTGGTGCATGTTCATTTAATCTTTGTCGCTCAGCTTGCCTAACTATTCTACGGTGATTGCGTCTGTGTCTTTGCTGTTGGCCTTTCAGTATCTCTTCGATAGAAAGAATTCTTCTTTTGTTTGAAATCTTCCATAGATTTGCTAGCAAGTAAATCTCTTCTTGTCGCAAAATAAACAGATGTCGGAGAAAATCCCCCCCCCCTCCCCGCCCCCCCCCCAAAGCTATTTTGTCAGGTCAAAAAATGGCTATTTAGTGCATTCTTATTTAGCAGTTGGCATCAAATGTGTAAGCTCTGAGATACTGACATCACATCACTGCTCCCGTATCTATATTTAACGACCATGCAATACCCGCCGGCCTCGTGTAGTTCGTGGGGGGTGTCCTCTAAAGATTCAAAGATAAGAGTAGAACTACTACATTCCCCCCCCCCCCCCCCCAAGCATGTCGTACAAAGCCACTAATATCATGTTGGCAACCTTATCTTCTAAAACAAATTGACACAGAAACCACAGCTGCAAGAGCATGTGACTGTTTGGTGGTGGCCCCATGCTCCGTAAGGAGCGCAATGGAAAATTATGACGATTACCTGTCTGCAACTTTGCAACGTACCCCAAGGTAAATAACACTGGCTAACAAAACAAAAAAAAAATTTTCTCTAACATTTCTATGTTTTTCTGGTCAATTTTAATGCGCTGTTTTTAAATCTGCAAACCGTTTTTCTCTATCAGGTCGGGATCTCTAGAAATACGCAATTGAAGTTTTTTAACAACGCATACAGTATTACAACATCATTCGTACAAGAAGTATAACAGTTATGTAGGCTTGAATTTCTTTGCAGTCGACTTTCGTCGGCGAATGGCATGTGGTACATCGCGATGAAGCATCCAACAATAATCGGCAAACATGGTCACACTCCACCGTCCTTGATAACGTGACTCCATTACGGCGATATCTTGATGGAATTATTCTCCATGTTCATCGCTGACTTCGCCAAGGTTGTCAAGGAAAAAGTCAAGATGCGAATCGAGCAAATGGATTTTGAGGGACATGTTACAGCCCATAATTCTGTATGCATCTATGCACTGCTTAACAATATGCACATAGTCGACAGATTTGTGATTTCCCAGAAAGTTATCGACGATCGATTTGAATGCCATCCATGCGCGAAGTTCACTACCATGTAACAAGTTCTCGAATTGTTTGTCTGCAATAACTTTCCTAATCTGAAGTCCTACAAAGATACCATCCTTTATCTTTGCATCGATAACTTGCGGAAACTTTTCTCGAAGATAAGTGAAAGCTTTGCTCGTTTTGTCTAACGCCTTTACGAAATTTTTCATGAGCCCCAACTTTATATGTAACGGTGGTAAAATGATGCTGTCTTTGTTAACTAATGGCTCGTGTATTACATTTTTATGCCCGAGCTGCATATGATCCCTGATAGGCCACACCTTTCTTGCATAATGTTCCTGTCTGTTGCGGCTGTCCCAATCACATAGGAAGCAACAAAATTTAGTATACCCAGTCTGCATACCTGTGAGAATTGCAATGACCTTTAGGTCTCCACTAATCCGCCATTGGTAGTCATTGTACTTTATTTTTGCCAAAAGTATAGCCATATTGTCATAAAAATTTCTTTCATATGAACAGAGTAGGCGACTGGAATTGATGAAAATAAATTTCCGTTATGCAATAACACGGCTTTTAGACTAGTCTTGGAAGAGTCGATGAAAAGTCGCCATTCGTTGACTATGTTCTCATGACCGAGGTGCACCATTAGACCGTTTACATCTTTGCAATAGCAAATGTCATCATCCATCTCAAAGTATTGAACAAGTTCTCCGTGTCTATGACGAAATTTAGATAACGGAGTATTGGGCGCTAAAAGATTCCATTCTTTGAGTCGCGAACCGAGTAATTCCGCTTGTCCTTTGGTAAGAGCGAGATCACGTATTAGATCTGAAAGTTCTGAATGGTTAATTAAGTGAACACCATCATTCACCGTTATATAATCCCAGTCAGAATTAGTTTCTAAAGCAGGTAAACTATCACTTTCTGATGGTTCATTCACGTCCAACGGATATTGTTCTGGTGGAACTGGGATCGGACACGTGATTGGATCATGAGGCACTGGTTTCGAAACCGATTCAATATTTGGATAAACCACAGACTTTCTAGTTTTAAAAGTGAAACCTGGATATTTGTCAAGCAGAAGTAACAATTAGTAGCGTGATTTGTCGGTTCACGCCATAATACTGGCACTCCAAAAGGCATCGACTTATGCTTCGGCGATTTTCGTAACCAACCTGCCAATGTATTTGTACAAGTCGAACAAACTGCATTTGGCTTCCAAGATTTATTTGCATCATCAACTTTCGAATCGAAATAAAGTTCATATGCTTTCTTTAGTAATGGTGTAAAGTTTTTCTGGTGAAAACGATCGGTAAAATATCCGCACACGTAACAGAACAGATCAGCCGAACTTCTACAACTTCTAGAAGCCATATTTCGCTCAGAATTATTTCAAAATACAGTAACTATTTGAAAAATAGCGTAACATATGTCATGCATCTTTTAGCAGTATAAAAAGTAGAATTATTTAGCATTTTATTAATTTTTAATAAGTTATATAGTAAAAATGAAACGGAGCAAATAACGGTTTCCCAAAAATATATTTATTCACAAATATTTTAAGAACCCGATGTGATAGAGATAAACGGATTTCAAATTTGAAATCAGCGCAAGAAACTGACCTAAGAACACTTATTCTTATATAAGAAAGAAAAATGTTGTTTGTCAGTGTAATTGATCAACCTTTTTTGCACCGCAGGCGCATTTTAGATTTATAAAGGTGGTGATGGGCACCAACCAATTATCGCGACAAACTCATTAAAAATGTTTATATTTACAAAGTGCTTGTATAAGGCTGAGTAAACACATTTAATAATTCAAAGAATTTTTCAGGATTAACAAAATGGATCGTGTAATCATTGGAGAAAAACCTATAACTAGCGTGATATTTGGCACTGCATGACACTCCTCAAATTTTCATAATTAAGAGTGTATGTCGATGTTCCTGCTGAATTCATTGGCCGATCCAAAAGGGCATCAAAGGTGCGATCACCCCTCCCATGGGACTTTGAAAATCTGTATTTCTTACAAACCGTTCCAGTATTTTTCCCCCCCCCCCCCCCCCCCCCCCCCCCCCCCCCCCCCCCCCGGTGTTTCCTCCCCCCCCCCCCCCCCCCCCCCCCCCCCGCCCCCCCCCCCCCCCCCCACTTGGGACTTAAACGGTAGTAATCGTTAGGTCGAACGACAGACCAATTAAAACATGTCTAGTACTGGACAATGGTAAGTACCCTAAAGGTTACGAATGTAGTTTGCTAATAATTCTACGTGGCGGGACAATGAAAGACAAATAAATGAAACCGCCGTACAACAATAAGACAAAAGACGGCGCCAAACAGGCGACTTCACTCGAGCGGCATAAACAGAGGACTTTGTGGCAAGGAGCGAATTTCTGCATCGGGCGGCGAATAACCCCACCCCCCATAATGTTATTCCATAATATAAAATATGTATGAATTTTTATCACATTTTGTCTCTTTGTGGTTGTACCTTACTTTTACGTAATTATATAATAAATAGTATATTTTGTTTTTATAAAAATGAATATTTTTTAGTTACTGTATAATAAAACTATCAATTGTCACATTTTTTTCTCAAAATTCGTTATTTTGTATTTTAATTGTCTAAAAATATGTGTAAATAAGGGGAGGTAATCATTTTGATGTAGTGCTCCTCCCTTGGACAATTCCCAGATCCGCCAGTAGCTGAATTGTCAATAATTCTTAGATTGTTAAGGTAGTCGCTATTGAATATCACATAACTTCCTATGTCTATCAACATTTTTTTTTTTAATTCATTGAGACTGCTAAACGCCAATACTTAAGAAGTTTAGTAGAGGGTAATCTATAATTTCTGACCATGCAAACAAAATCGTATATTTATTCTCTCATCCGCAGGCACACAAATAAGCCTTGGCGGGCACCGCGTTGAGTACCTCTGGTGTAGATGTTCAGAAGAGTCAAGATCTGTCCTAAGACACTTTGACGGCCAGCAGCACACCCATGTGTATGGGGCACTCTTCCAAAAGCATTATACGCCATGGGGAGGCAGTTCCTAAATGAATGAATAAATTCAATGTCTTCTTTCTTTATCCGACACTTTGTTTTCCCATATTTTTTTAAAACAAGATGTTAATATAGAGTCGGTCATTTCCTAAACAAATAGAGTCGGTCATTTCCTAAACAAATAGAGTCGGTCATTTCCTAAACAACTTTTTTACAAGCGTCATGCCTCCTGGCGTTACGTGTTCACTTCTCTCCGCAACCTACTGTACCAACAAGCGTTTAACATTTGTCGTTGACTTATCTCCCATGCTGTGCCGTCAACGTCCTTAACATTTTATCTCTCTTTATCGACCTGTATTTCTTTTTCTTCAATCTTTCCAGTTGTCATAACATATTTCAGTTTTCCTCTTCTCATACCACGTCTGGAGATTTCGTGGAGATATTTCGGTCCCAAAAATGCCGTGCCGAAGTCGGATGTGTCGGACCGAAAGGCGCAGATATCGCAACTTTGCTGTAAACGGCGACACAACGCAACCAACGACCTTTTTCAGGACAACAAAGAAGAACAAGAAGAAGAAGAATACCACGTCTAAAGGAGACGGATTACTTCATCCCATTGTGGGTAATATACTTTCTCCTTTGCGCACTGGATTATTCAGGCAATCACCATTACTCGGCTTTTGTTGCTTTTTTTTTAAGCTGTCCACGATATTCTAAGTTTTTATACTAGACTTAACTAGACTATAATATTCTGAAGTCTTCATTTATTTTTTAAACACAACATTGCACACGAAGTTACAGTCAAGAATCGAAGCAACGTCCTCTACTATGTTGTGCGGGGGGGGGGGGGGGCGGGGGGGGGGGGGGGGGGGGGGGGGGGGGGGGGGGGTGGGGGGGGGGGGGGGGGACTGGGAGGGGGGTGGGGGGGGGGAGACCGGCACACAGCAATGACAAAACATTTCATGGTGATACCATCACTTTTCAAAACCCTAACCATCAACTGATACCACATATTTTTCACTCAATAAAAAAATAAACCAGTCAGTAATTTTGTTTTCTTTTCTTTTTCTCAGCAGTAACTCTTCCACACTCAAGAGATCTCGTCTTGTACTTCAATCTTCTCCAGATCGAAGAGATTTACTGGGGATAAGGCCAACATGCTTGCTCTCAGAAGTTCTCCACTCTGATGCTACGACTCAATTAGCAAGCCTGCATTAAAAATTGCGTTAAGGGTAAAGGTAGTCCCATTGCAGATACTGCTGTAGGGGGTTGAAGTGTTAGAGATTTCATTATACCAGGTCTCGCTTTATAAGTTAGAGTGACAAGTTCCTTCCTCGCTACATTGCTTTCCCTATTCATTTCCTGCTTGGTAGACAAGAGTGTGACGATGACGGGTTTTGATCACGGAACCTGTTAACTTAGCTGCAAGAGGCACGTGCCCTGACCATTGTGACAATCGGATGCTCAAATATTAGGTAAAAAATTTTAATATGAAAATAGGTGTGGTTTCTCCCCCCTCCAATTACCCTCTGATATCAATCTCTTCGCAAGCAACGGTCTAACGACAAAACAAAGAACACTATGAAAGTATTCACTAAATTTAAGTTTTAACTAAAATGTCTTTTTTAAATTGAAGATCAAATGCAAGATGTGTGGAGACGTGAATCAAACCACAAAGTTCGACCGTACGTTACGCTTGAGAATAAAATATGCGTATAATACGTATTTTATGGCAAAAAATAAAATACGCGTATAATATGTTATTATACGTTAAATTAATATGCATAAGTTTGACATGGGGCGCGTTCCATAAGTATAGCGTGAATTTACGTCATTAGCGCATAATGTGTAAAAAAAATTACAAGTTGTTTGTTTTTATGTAGCTGACACTTTAAAGGTAAATATCATACATATATGTTTTATTTAAACTACAGCTTGAATTGCTAGACAAACATGTGTTAAAACGTTCAGATTTACAGACAAATGGTCATTTTACGCAGTGACATAACGAATTTTAACATACGGAAGTTTTACCGTATGCGTATAATACGTATTTTATCGTCAAAAAATGCAATACGTATCACGTCGTCGGAACATTGAAGAAAAAAGATAAGTCACCGCCAGTGGAAACACATCGCTAAACTACTACTTCTTTGTACACTTTCAGATGCCAACTTGAATAAGTTTAAAGAAAGCAGTGGTCATTCTGAGGTTGGCATCTCCATAGTTTGTCCAGCAGTGGTCATGGTGACGCCCATATGTGCTTTCTCTGTTCTTCATATGTTGGGCACTTTTGCAGCAGATGTTCAGCTGTCATTTTATCGGTGCCACAACTACACTCATAGGTAGTTCCTACGTTTAGCTTGTTGAATAGATGGTATCTCAATCTGTTGTGGCCTGTGCGGAGTCTGAAGATTAGCACTTGTTCATTTGTGATAATATGCATAGTTCTTCTTGGGGTATTCTGGACGCTCTGCTTCCCACGTGTTTCTGTATCTGCTTCTGATAAAACTCTTGGTCTCTTCATAAGTTATGCTTTTGTCAGGCTGAGGTTGCTTTCCACCTTCCTTTGCCTATCTATTATCCTCTTCATTGCCAGGGATGTTGCAATGTGATGGGATCCACTTTATCACAACTCTACAGAATCGCTGACTGAATGACACCAGCAAAAAATGCATGCAAGCAGATACAGTAATAGAAGCTTTTTAAGCTCATAAAATATGCTTCGCTCTTTGATTAAAACTGTGATTTGCAAAGGCAAAAATATGCCATCGCCAGCTTCACAAATTGATTATAACGAACCAACAACGGCCGTGCCCAATAAAAAATGTTTATCTATTAGAATTTGCACTTTTGAAAAAAAAAAATTTTTTTTTAAATCTTCATGAGTGAAAAAACAGCGGCATTTCTAAGAAACCTTTGGGTCACAGGTCAGAATCCAAAAATACACTAGCAAAAACGACAGGGTTACTAAAAGTGTGCTTAAATGGAAAGTAATTGGAGTGTCGTCAAGTCGTGCAGTTTCAAAGCCAAACCGGCGGGTCAATGTATAAATATCGGAAAGTATTAGTAAAGACGTCGGCCGCTTCGATCCTAGTGCTGAATTACCTGGTGTAATGTGGCTTGCCAGTTAATGAGGTCATAAAGTGTGAAATGTGAATAAGGAAGTTGAAACTGAGTAAGGGACGATCGGCAAGAGTGGGGAACGGACAGATAAATAAGGATTGTCTCCTTCCCCAGAATATTTTTTCTGATGTCATTAAACTATGACCATGTCATTAAACTATGACCACGACAACGATACATTATACTGTCCCGAGTGGTGTAGGAGGTTTCTGGGCAGTCAAATAACAAATGTGACTAAAGCTGTTTCATGTAAGTTATATGAGGCGATAACAAGAAGCTGTACATGGACAGGCAAACACAACATGTAAAACAAATGGCTACACTGCTACAACAGTATTGAGTAGCACAAATGAATCAGCAGAGGGCAAATAAATTATTAAATGCTGTTTAAAACTAGGGGAGCAGACTGAAAATAAGTTCAAATTCACTTTTGTTTTCTTTCTGGTAATACAATATCCTCTCAGGATCTTCCTGAAAGAGGTCAATGCGCAAAGGAAACTTATTTCACAAGTTAGAAAGAAGCAATACACTTTTTTTTCGGAATGTTACGAGAAGAGGAAAGCTGGAATATATCGTAACAACAGGTAAGATTGAAGGAAAAAGAGATAGGGGAAGACAAAGAGAGCAAATATTGGACTGTTTGACATCGTGGCATGGAAAGAAGTCAACAGAATTGATAAACTGTACTGGAGACAGGAAGTTGTGGAGAGACATGATCACCTCTTGAACAAGAAGAATACAATGTCATTAAATATAACAAAAGCATTTAAACCCCCCCCCCCCTCCCCGTGTTCTGTTGGAAGCCTTTTCGCACCAACTGACCTGTCCCCCAGGATTTGTTTCAGGACACACACACACACAAATATGTGCTGTATTTATAATCTGGAATGAATGAGTCATCTCCACCAAAATAATCTATATTATTGAATGTAAGGGAAGTAAACTTTTATTATTGAAGTCAGAGATGATGTAACATATGGTATAAACATCAAATATGGAAAAAGCGTGGGAAGCCAGCTAGACATTTCTTTAGCACGCTTATATCATAGTGGCTGTAAAATGAGCCGAATTAGACAGGCGAATAATAAATCAAGAAACGAGACAAATCAGAAATAACACAGCATGAGGTTAAGTTCACTTGTGTGTTACCAGGTCTCAAAGTTCAAAGTGGCTAAGAGGTATGGCGTCCGCCTTGAGTTCTAGAAGTACCAAGTTCGATTCCCAGTTGAGGAAATATAATTTATAGAAATTTGTTTTTTCAGAACCAGTGGTCCTAATGATGTCATTACCCCCCTTCCCCCCCGGGCAGTGAGATCGGATGCCTAGCCTTCTCGGATAAGGGTGAAAAAATAGGAGGTCCAGTGTGTAAGTTGCGCACGTTAAAAATCCCAGTTGGAAATTGTAAAGATTTGCCCTGGCAAAATTACAAACCTAACCACCACAAAAATATTTAGAATGCGTGATTCCTATATACACACATTGGAATTCTCGTCTGTGCTACAGAGTTTGTGCACTGTGCTGAGATGATCTAAGGGAGGAGATCAGAGCATTGATGGAGTAGTCCATGTGCAATGAAGAGTCCTTAAAACCAAACCAAACCAGGTCTCAAAAGTGAAGCAAAGAAAAGTAACACGTTAACATAAAAGGCATCATTGTCAAAGGTGACGAAGGAGGAATGGGCATGGTTCCCACTACCCAATCCTGTAGATACTTTAAGCCACAACAATCAGGAAGCCCCATGGTAAGAGAGGTACAATGAAAGAACAAAGAAGCCCCATGGTAAGAGGTACAATGAAAGAACAAAGAAGCCTCATGGTAAGAGAGGTACAATGAAAGAACAAAGAAGCCTCATGGTAAGAGAGGTACAATGAAAGAACAAAGAAGCCTCATGGTAAGAGAGGTACAATGAAAGAACAAAGAAGCCCCATGGTAAGAGGTACAATGGAAGAACAAAGAAGCCTCATGGTAAGAGGTACAATGAAAGAACAAAGAAGCCCCATGGTAAGAGAGGTACAATGAAAGAACAAAGAAGCCTCATGGTAAGAGAGGTACAATGAAAGAACAAAGAAGCCCCATGGTAAGAGGTACAATGAAAGAACAAAGAAGCCCCATGGTAAGAGGTACAATGAAAGAACAAAGAAGCCCCATGGTAAGAGGTACAATGAAAGAACAAAGAAGCCCCATGGTAAGAGGTACAATGAAAGAACAAAGAAGCCCCATGGTAAGAGAGGTACAATGAAAGAACAAAGAAGCCCCATGGTAAGAGAGGTACAATGAAAGAACAAAGAAGCCCCATGGTAAGAGGTACAATGAAAGAACAAAGAAGCCCCATGGTAAGAGGTACAATGAAAGAACAAAGAAGCCCCATGGTAAGAGGTACAATGAAAGAACAAAGAAGCCCCATGGTAAGAGAGGTACAATGAAAGAACACAGAAGCCCCATGGTAAGAGGTACAATGAAAGAACAAAGAAGCCCCATGGTAAGAGAGGTACAATGAAAGAACAAAGAAGCCTCATGGTAAGAGGTACAATGAAAGAACAAAGAAGCCCCATGGTAAGAGAGGTACAATGAAAGAACAAAGAAGCTCCATGGTAAGAGAGGTACAATGAAAGAACAAAGAAGCCCCATGGTAAGAGAGGAACAATGAAAGAACAAAGAAGCCTCATGGTAAGAGAGGTACAATGAAAGAACAAAGAAGCCCCATGGTAAGAGGTACAATGAAAGAACAAAGAAGCCCCATGGTAAGAGAGGTACAATGAAAGAACAAAACACATGGAGAAGATAGCTAGAGACAGAAATGAGGAAGACATGGAAATACCTTGAGCTGATAGCATGAGACAGAAGGATCTTGCTGAAGGCCTATGAACCAAATGCAGTTATATTAAACAGAAGACGCACATAGACCATACAAACAACTGCGATGTCAAATGTTTGAACACTTTGTTAGAGCAAAGACCTCAACTGTGCCCATGGTATGATGCAGTCTTTTGCTCTTGTGTGGTGTTTTATTACAGTTTCAGTATCATGGATATACTTGACAGTTTGAGTTACATTTATCTGTCAAGTTTTATTCTGTTACTGTATTTTTCATATAATTTCTCCCAGGTTATTATCACACATACCACACCACCCCCACTTAGGTGTTTTGCATATATGTGTTTTGTTTACTTTCTCTACAAAACAAAACAAAAATATGCAGACCACAAGATCCACTAAACATACTTGCTAATAGGTTTTAGAGTAATAAGTACATTGCAAATCAGAGGCACATCTCCAATCCAACCTGCAAGTCTGGAAGGAAGAGCTGGAGAAGAGAGGGATGGTCATAAGCAGCTCTAAAACAAAATCCATGGTGATATCACGAGAAGAAAGAAAACATCAAATTAAGCTGGGAGAACAGGTCCTGGAGCAGGTCGACCACTTTAAATACCTCGGAGCTATTATAGACCGAAAGGGAGGCATCAAAGAAGAGTTGGCCACTCGAAAAGCAGCAGCTGGGAGACTTTTTCAGGCCATAAATCGAGGATTCCTCAGCAAGAGAGAGGTTGGTAAGAAAACGAAGATGGCTGTATACCGCTCCACCTATGTCCCAGTCTTGACATACGGATGCGAGTCATGGGCAATGACTACAACCCATAAAAGCCAGATCCAAACCTCAGAAATGAGGTATCTGAGGAAGGTGGTTGAAGTAACAAGAAGAGACATGGTATGCAACCAGACGATACGTCAAGGCCTTAAATCCTACCCCCTGCAGACCCAAGTAGAACAGTCCCAATTAAGATGGTTTGGCCATGTCTGCAGAATGGGAGAAGATCGGATACCACGACAAGCATGGGAAACAAAGAGCCAAGGATCCAGACCCCGAGTCCGCTGGGAGGACAACATTAGACAATCTTTGAAGGATTGAGGACTAGAATGGAACCAGGCCAGGAGGAAGACAGCCGATAGGATAGTCTGGCGCTCTCTCTTCCAAACCTCTACACCTCACGGTAGAAGGGGAACGACTAAGTAAGTAAGTAAGTAAGTAAGTACATTGCAAGCAATTTCACAAAAAATTGAATCTACAGAGAAATTGATTAAAATAATGTAAAAAAAAAAACAGTGCAGTTTACAGCATTCAAACATCAGTAAGGAAACTAAAAGACAAATGATAAATAGTATATTCTTAGCAAATCTCTTCTATAAGTGTCAAACATCATCCCTATCCAAGGCACAGAAAAGGGACATTACATCATGTGAAATGAAATGCTTGAGAAGGGCCACTAATGATATAAGGAAAAACAGAATGAGAAATAATGACAGAAAAATTGTAGGAGCAACATCCTGCATCAGTTATACAGAAAGGCAGAAAATAAAGTGGTTTGCCATCTTAGAAGAATGGAGCTCAACTAGCTGCCACCAAGGCCCTACAAGAGAAGATCTGGTTTTAAAGAACACAAGGAAGACCAAGAGACAGAATGACAGACAATATTACAGAAATCCAACAACAACAACAACACAGGCTCACAACAGTCCTCTTCACCATTCAAAAAGCAGCATGCTGCTTTTGTTGTTTGCTATTTACACCAGCAAGCAGTAATTCAATGTCATCTTTTGAATTAACTACTGGATTCAGTAGCTGGCAGCATCCTAAACGAGTGAAGGAATTTGAGAGCAGTCCAAGTCACAGACTATCATGTACCACATGGTAGAAACAGAGAGAATTTTCCACAGCAAGTTAATTAACACAGAAGTTGAAGTACAGATTCAGACTGACAGATAAAGATGGTATGAAGTCTTGAAAAGTGTACTGGCTTGCCTAAAGTTCCTAGATTTCCAAAATCTGGCACTATGTGGTCATAAAGAAAGTCTTGCAGTCAGCAATTTGGAAATACTTTCATTCAAGGGGTCTTATTAAAATGATGTATCCTCAAACTTCTGCATAGCACTGCAAATTCTGCAAACCATTTCTACTTCAAATTCTTGAATACAAAAAGCAAGAGGAGCTTTCATTGCATTGGGAAACATATGGAGATCAAGAGAAATCAAGTCCAACACGAAAATAAGAATCTTCAACTCAAATGTCAAGTCAGCCCTATTGTTGTATGGCTCTGAAACACGGAGAACAACAAACAAAAGGCTACAAACTTTCATAAACGGGTGCTTACGAAGAATACAAATTGAAATGGTATGACAGTCACAAATGTGGAACTGATGACAAGAGCCAGACAAGTGCCGGTGGAACAAGAGTTCAGAAGAAGACGCTGGCGATGGATAGGACACTCTCCTTGGTGAGCTAAAGAGTTTTGATTTATTTATTTCGGAGTGACTTGACATTCTATAATTTCATTTTTTTTCATAACCCTCCACTGCCAAAGGAGCATAGGCCTTCAACAAACACATGCCAAGTCCTCCTGTCACGAGCCATCATCTCAAGTTCTTTCCATGTTCTCCTCATCATTTTCACCTCTGTTTCCAACTCTCTTCTCCATGTACTTCTTGGTCTTCCTCTGCCTCTCTTGCCCTGGGGGTTCCAGAACAAGGACTGCCTTGTAATGCTATCAACAGGTTTCCTCAGTGTGTGTCCTATCCATCGCCATCGTCTTCTTCTCATCTCTTGTTCCACTGGCACTTGTCCAGTTCTTGTCATCAGTTCCACATTGGTAACCTTGTCATACCATTTTAATCCCTCTATTCTACGCAAGCACCCATTTATGAAAGTCTGTAGCTTTTTGGTTGTTGTCTTTGTTGTTCTCCATGTCTCCGAGCCATACAATAGGACTGACTTCACATTTGAGTTGAAGATTCTTATTTTCGTGTTGGATCCTATTTCTCTTGATCTCCATATATTTCCCAATGCAATGAAAGCTTCTCTTGCTTTTTGTATTCTTATTTTGATATCGCTGTCTGTCCCTCCAACTTTGTCTATATTACTGCCAAGATATGTGTATGATTCTACATCTTGTATTGGCGTTTCTTCAAGTTCAACCCTGTTTTCATTACCTGCATTTATTCTCATTATTTTTGTCTTTTCCCTGTGTATTTTCAGACCCAATTGCTGTGACCTCTCATCGAGTGTTTTCAATTTGTCCTGCATCTGATTACAGTTATGGGACAGGAGAGCCAAATCATCAGCAAAATCCAGATCATCCAACTGCTTAGTCAGAGTCCACTGGATTCCATTTCTGTTGTGTGTTGTCGATTATCTCATAACCCAATCTATTGCCAGCAAGAAAAGAAATGGAGACAAGAGGCATCCCTGTCGCACTCCTGTTCTTATCCCAAATGGTTCTGTAAGCTGTCCTTCATGAAGAACTCTGCACGTCATGTCTTCATAGGTTTTCTTTATTAAATTAATGATTTTCAGGGGAACTCCATAATGCCTCATCAATTTCCAAAGTGATTCTCTGTCCACACTGTCAAATGCTTTTTCGTAGTCCACAAATCCGATGTATAGTGGTGAATTCCATTCCAGACTTTGTTCAACTATTATTCTCAAAGTGGCTATCTGGTCTGTACATGATCTGTTTTGTCGAAAACCTGCTTGTTCATCTCTCAATTTCTTGTCTATGGACTCCTTTAATCTCTCAAGGATAATCCTGTTCAATACCTTTCCTGGCACTGATAGTAACATTATTCCTCTATAATTTGTGCACTCTTGTAGATTTCCCTTCTTAGGCAACTTAACCAGATATCCTTCCTTCCATTCTGCTGGTATCTCTTCTTTTTCCCAGACTTTACCAAGTAATTTATATAACATCTCTGTAGCCGTGTCGATATCTGCTTTGATGGCCTCTGCTGGAATGCTATCAGGTCCAGACGCTTTTCCATCTCTTAGAAGCTTTATGGCTTTCTTTATTTCTTCCTTCGTTGGTCTTTCACCGTTAATTTGTAGCTCTTCTTCTGCTGGCTGGATGTCCGGCGGGTTTTGTGGAGCCGGTCTATTGAGAAGGTCCCCAAAATATTCTGTCCACCTCTTCATTTGCTCTTGTATATTGCTGAGCAGTTTCCCATTCTTATCTTTTATGAGGCAACTTGTTTGCTTGTATTTCCCTGTTAGCTTCTTTGTGCTGCTATACAGTTCTCTCATATTTCCTTTGGCTGCAGCATCTTCTGCCTCTCTTGCCAACTCCTCAATATACTTCCTCTTGTCTCTTTTGATACTTCTTTTTACTTCTTTGTTTGCTTCTGTGTACACTTCTTGAGCCTTGGCTTTGGAACTTCTGGTTTTGCTTGTGTGTTTAACTCTGCTTTCTTGTTTTTTCTATCTTTTATCTTATTGATGGTTTCTGTTGTTATCCATGCTTTTTGTTGTCTTTCCCTTTTCCCCAGTATTTCTTCACATGTCTCCTTCCATACCGTTTTGACCTGCTGCCAATAGTCTTCTGTATTCTCTACATCTTCCAACTGTTGGAGCACTTGGAATTTGTTGGATACTGTGACCGCAAATTTGTCTCTTGTTTCTTGATTTCTTAGCTGTCCTACATTAAACTGTTGTCTATAATTTTGCATTGTTGCATATCTCTTGAGTTTCATTTTTACTTTGGCTATCAGAAGATGGTGATCTGATGCCACATCTGCTCCTCTATATACCTTTACATCCTGCAATGATGATCTAAACTTCTTCTTTATGCATATATGATCGATCTGATTTTCTGTTCTATGGTCTGGTGATATCCATGTTGCCTTGTGTATTCTCTTATGTGGAAACATGCTTCCTCCTATAGCCAGTTGATTTGAAGCACAGAAGTTTGCGAATAGTTCTCCATTTTCATTCATTACTCCTAGCCCATGTTTTCCCATGACTTCTTCAAATCCAGTATTGACTGTACCTATCTTTGCATTCATGTCACCCATCAAAATTGTGATGTCTCTTCTTTTTTACTTTATCCATAATTTCCTGTAGTTTAGTATAAAATGCTTCTTTCACAGACTCTTCTTTGTCATTAGTTGGTGCATAACATTGGATGACATTGACATGAATTTTCTTTTTTAGCTGTTTTGAAAATAGCTGTTATTATTCTGGGTCCCACAGCTTCCCATTCAATGAGTGCTTTCTGTGCTTCTTTAGATAACATAAGAGCTACCCCTTCACTGTGGTGTGAACTTTCGTCTTCGTGTCCTGAGGACAGCACCAATTCACCTGTGATGAGTTTCTTCCTGTCTACCCCCTTCCACTTTGTTTCACACATTCCCAGAACCTCGATTTTGTATTCCCTCATTTCTGCTGCTACTTGTGCCACTTTCCCTTGTTCGTTCAATGTCCGAACATTCCAGGTGCCAAATCTGGAAGTTCTCCTAGAAGAAAGAAGGTTAGTCAGCAACACAGACTCCTTTCGGCTTTCTCTGTGTTGCATCATACGCCTCCCCGCGAGAGGACCTTCCCCTGTCTTGGATGGCTGTGTTTTATTTTCTTTATTTGACTTGTTCATATTTGTTGAAGTTTTTTGTGGTTTAAATTTTTTTTACAGGATGGGGTAACCGGCCCCATGCCCAACCCTCCTTAGTCGCCTTCTATGACATGCTTGGCAGGGGACAGTGTTACTATTCTTTGCTCCCCTTTCGGGCCCCGGTAACACACGGGTGCCATTCTATAAGCCTAATCATAAATGATGCACTTGCTACACCTATTAATTTATGTAGGGCCTACGTTCGAACTGGACGACAGAATAGCTAGCCTATAGTAAATATTCAACAAACCCTTCACTGTAAAACTGTATGTCGATGACAGACGACTAAAACATATCGCCCATTTATGAGATAAACTAGTGTGGTTAGGCCTAAATAAGAGCGAACGAAAAGGATACCCACCTGTTGGCTCGTCCTCATCGTCGTTGTTACGTTTGGAACTGATGAATCGAACTTCTGGCAGGTCTCCCCGTATAATCTTCTTCTGTTCTTTGTACCAATTGTCCGCTTCTGAATCTACAACTAACAGCCGTGTTTCTTCGCCTCCAGACTTTATTCTTGTTACGACCTGTTGGTGGTTTTCATTGCCAATGTTGATACCGTTTACCTCCACGATACGGTCTCCTTCCTTTAATCCTGCGGCCTCGGCTGGCGAATTCTCGTCTACTTTACCAATAAACTGGCCCGCTTTGCCTTTTTCCGCATGCAAATTGAAGCCGTAACCCTGGAAATTGTCCCATTTTACAACGAGGGAAAGCCTAGGACGATATTCTTCAGGCACGTCGTCGCTCATTTCGATGTCTCCCGAATGCCTCTGAATAGCAAGAAAAGACTAACACTGACAACTCCAGGCGTCCACCTACGACTGAAGCACCTTTAACTGGATCAAAAAATAACAATAATAAATGGCGAAGCATTGGTTTGCCAGGTATTTTTAAAGTGTTACGTTCAAATAAGCTGCAGGCCAAAGCAGAGTTCACATAAAATCAATCAACAAAATGATATAGAGACAACTTACGCAACGGCAAAGACCACTATAAAGGCTACATTCAAGTCCAAATGGGAAAGAGAGCACCCGGGACATTTGAAAAATGATGCATAGCATCAACTATCCAGAAAATAACAGGTCATCATTTTTCGGCTACGCACTGGTCACAATAGATTGAGATACCATCTGTACCATAAATACAAAATTGGTGCAACAGATCTCTGCACCTGCGGTACCAGCCCAATGACAGTCGAACACCTGCTGCAATACTGCCCAACCTACAGTAATGAACGGAGTAGCATATGGCAACAACCCACTTCTGTCAACGAAAAACTGTTTGGAGATGTTGGGAGCCTTGGGTTGACTACTGCCTTTATTAGAGTCATAAATGTGGAAGTCTGAAGGCGAACGAGGAAGAAGACGAAGAATTGCAATCACGCGTGTACCGTTAGGCATGCTTTTCACCTTGTGAAAAGTTGTGAGAGATTTTACTTTCCGTTTTATTTTTTTTATTTTTTTGTTATTTGTATTTGTTTGTTTTAATTGTTTGTCAGGTTTTTTTTTGGAAAGGGAAGGGCACACACACACATACATTTACAACATTTTATAGTTTTGATTTACTCTGTTTGGACTGAGTGGAGGGAGGAAAAGATACTATACTTTGAGATCGGAAATCAGATTTTATTGTCTTGAATTGACTATACTATATATCCTAATTATAACCCATCAAGGGTTGAACAGGATACTTTATCTTTAAAAAAAAACCAGTTCTATGAAATGGAGTTTCTTTTTCTTAATTTCATTCAATCGTTTTAATCGCTGACACAGGTATAAAAATACAGCAAGCATGTTGTACGATTTGATAATGTTAGACAGCATTGTGCCAGGCATCTCTATTTAATACGAAAGTGTTTAAACTGATTAAATTAGAGGACATTCCTTGTACAAAACGGTGGGGGGAGAATAAAGAAGATAAGTGGAACCAATGTGGTGTCCATGTGTGAAAATGGATATCACAAGCAGTTTTAACGGCAAACTCCCGGAGTGAAATACGACGGTTTCATTTGTTTTTTTTTTTCAGTCTACATTTAGTTTAACCTAGTGTTTAAACGAAAAGTTGCCTCAGTTCAGGTATACAACTTTCCGACAATTCTTTAGGTAAAGTATTCCAGAACCCACATAAGATTATGAAAAATCTATAGTGACAAAAGTGGCGTTAATTGAATCATCATATTATTAGAAGTCTTCGATAACATACGAGCGTTAAGGCCTTTAAGCTTTTTGATTCTGTAATAGGAACCAGTCTACATAACTGAATGAGGAGTGGTTGAATACTGTATTTCTGTGCCTCTTTTCATTTCTTTGGCAGGGTTATATTCATGGCGTTATTCTCTTTGCCAGATTGAAGCAGCAAGTTAAAAACAATAATTTGTATTTATTGTTATATAAGTGGTTTGCACTTCACACCTTGAAAAATATGATGAAGCATTTCACAGAAAATTCATTGTATGTTTTTTTTTAAAAATGTAGTTAGCTTTTCATTGCAGCACAAACAGAAACTGTTAAGTAGTACCGGAAGATGAGCTTAGTTGATGAGACAAAATCATTTTGTGAGCTTATACTTGATTTCATTCAGGCATTCCTTTCCCTGTTCGGTCGTAACAGAGCATAGAACCATCACTGAAGCTGCCCCCCCCCGTCTTTGTAGAACCCAGCACAATAGCACTCACGTGCTCTTGCAGTGGTAGTTTCTGTATCAGTGTGTTTGAAATTATGAGGTTGTCAGCCCCATATGCACAACCTCATATAAGTAAATTATGAGGTTGTCAGCCCCATGCACAACCTCATATAAGTCTCCTCTTATAACATGTCCAAGTCAACAGTAGTCCTATTATTTCTTCGTCACCGCGGATATCCATGGGAACGCCACTGGAGGTATAGTTCATTTTCAGGCTATTATTTCATTTGGCCAACAAATGCTAAACTGGTAGTTTGCCTGACTTGTATACACTTGTCATATGACTTGACTTACACCAATAGAAAATAGTGTAGACTAAGCAGTCGGTGTTACGTCCGGATGATTACGTTGTAGGGTAAAGAAAGTTTGTCCGCCCCCCTTTTTTGTCTTTTTTTTTTTTAAGGAACATGATGAGCCCATCACAACAGTTGGCCTCCTTGAATTTTTATCCCACTCTGCTTTCTAAATCAAAGATTAAGAGCTTAATTAAAGATTTAATTACCATAGCATAAAGACGCGCTGCATTGTCTTTTTTATTTTTAAATTAATGAAGAAAAATATCCCGTTCAACCTCTGATGGGTTATAATTAGGATATATATTGTTTTCAATTCCAAATAATATGAAAAACTGCCGATATGAGAAAGTGGCATCACATTTGTCAAATCATTGTAAATAGGGACAATCACAATTGTGCTTATAAGTTAAATAAACAAAACCAAAAAAACAAAACAATTTACAAACAAAATCAAGAAGAAACTCTCCATTGACGGAAAGGAACAACATAGAACAGTATTTAAAACAAGGAGGAAGTCAACGTCTAAGGCCAGATAACTGCTGTGAAAACACAAATGTAAATTCAAACATAAAGGAAGTCAAGAGTCACGATAAAGATAAACAAGAAAACATGCAGCGTGTAAATCAGGTATTGATACACTAAGAACGAGAGTGAAGATAGTCCAAACTTGTGTGAAGTTGTCAGACTTACAGCATTACCTGATAGTAAGATCATAAATATGTTTGAAAAATTTATTGACAAAAGATCAATTGTACAAATAAACAGACACAAAATGACACAATAATTACAGTGATCAATACTGAAATGTATCAGCTCTACTAAAAGACCTTGAAAACAACCTGTTTTTTTTTTTAAGATTTGGCACATAGTGTTAAGGTCAAGCTAGAAATTGTCAAAGAAACAAGGAAATGTGTCATCTAGGTATAGACATGATACTGACTGAAGTGTTTCTAAATAAGCTGAAAGCAGACAATACTCAATAAAAAATTAATAAAATTAAACTAATATCAAGAAGATTTGTAAATTCAACTGTATTTATTACATTGGAAGGACAGGAATTCCCTACGCATTTGTACAATGGCGGTAGGAAAATTCCTACAGAAATTTACATTCCCCCAGTAATCCGGTGTTCTAACTGTCAGACATTTTGCCATACAAAAAGCTCGTGTAGAAATACTCCAAAATATGCAGATATTGTGCAGGGGCCCATAGCTATGACAAATGCAAACTAGCGAAGGAAGATAATGATTATTAAACAACAAATAAAAACAGGAAATGTGCAAATTGTCTAGGAAACCATAGTTCACGTTTCCTAGGAAGCCCCCATTATCAACAGACCAAACTTGCACTGATAAAATCCATCAAAACCAGCACACCATTTAAAGTAGTATTGCAACAACAAAAATCTCCTAACATAACATCTCCAAATCAGTCCAAAAAACAATCCAAAATAAATACTACAAATGTTGAAATAATACAGAAAAACAAAGACATAATAACAACAGAAAGGAACCTATCAAAACGGAAAGAATTACCTGAAAACAAGTACCAAATATTCAGTAAGACAGGCAGAACAAATCTTGATGTCCATGAAAAACATTCAACAAGCCTTGCTGAGGATGCTGTTAGATTAGCGAAAATGAAAGAGGAAAATGAGGATTTACTAAAGAGGATTGATACAGAAAACAAATCATAAGCAGTAGCAACAAACAAGAAGATGAAAAACAGACAAATGGAAGGAGAATATGGAAAACTCCATTAAAGATTGATAACATTTTATTGATTCCATAAAGGCCAGACACGCTCGACTTTTATATACGAGTATTTCAAGACTGCAACAAAAAGTTTCTGTGGGCCGGGACGGGACACTGTTAGAGAGAAAAATATATATAGTATAATAACTATCTTTTATAAATATTATCTTCCCAACCAAACCCTTCCTTTCCAGGCACACAACGAAATGGATGAAATAACACATTTGATAAGCACTAAAGCTCGTGAATTGTTTTGAGTCAATTTGTAGCTAATAAATATAGAAAATGTTATATTTTGAATGCATTGTAATAGGATATACAGTATTCGCTTCACCCAAGCATGTAAGGACTTTGGCCTCACAATAAGTCTAAAGAAAACAAATGTGCTGAGTCAGGATGTGGGTGTTGAACCAGTTATCTTACTTACTTAGTCTTTCCCCTTCTACCGTGAGGTGTAGAGGTTTGGAAGAGAGAGCGCCAGACTATTCTATCAGCTGTCTTCTTCCTGGCCTGGTTCCATTCTAGTCCTCGGTCCTTCAAAGATTGTCTAATGTTGTCCTCCCAGCGGACTCTGGGTCTTCCTGGAGGTCTGGATCCCTGGCTCTTTGTTTCCCATGCTTGTCGTGGTAGCCGATCTTCTCCCATTCTGCAGACATGGCCAAACCATCTTAGTTGGGACTGTTCTATTTGGGTCTGCAGCGGATGGGATTTTAGGCCTTGACGGATCGTCTGGTTGCGGACCATGTCTCTTCTTGTTACTTCAACCACTTTCCTCAGATACCTCATTTCTGAAGTTTGGATCTGGCTTTTGTGGGTTGTAGTCATTGCCCACGACTCGCATCCATATGTCAAGACTGGGACATAGGTGGAGCGGTATACAGCCATCTTCGTTTTCTTATCAACCTCTTTCTTGCTGAGGAATCCACGATTTATGGCCTGAAAAAGTCTCCCAGCCGCTGCTTTTCGAGTGGCCAACTCTTCTTTGATGCCTCCCTTTCGGTCTATAATAGCTCCGAGATATTTAAAGTAGTCGACCTGCTCCTGGACCTGTTCTCCCAACTTAATCTGATGTTTTCTTTCTTCTCGTGATATCACCATGGATTTTGTTTTAGAGCTGCTTATGACCATCCCTCTCTTCTCCAGCTCTTCCTTCCAGACTTGCAGGTTGGATTGGAGATGTGCCTCTGATTTAGCAATCAGGGCAACATCATCAGCAAATGCCAGCTCCGAAATATAGACCTGTCTCATCTTCCAGTACCCCACTGAATACTTTCTTGTTCTCTCCTTACATGCCTTGATGACATCGTCCATAAGGAGTATGAAGAGGTAAGGTGATAGGATATCACCTTGTCTTACACCAGTGGTGGTCCTGAACTCTTCTGACTTATGGTTTACTGTCCTCATATAATTTCTGCAAGACTTGTAGAAGCTCTGTATAGCATGAATCAGAGGTGCTGGAATATTCTTCCTTGCCAAACAGTCCCAAAGTTTGCTCCAGGGGACCCTGTCAAACGCCTTTTCCAGATCTATGAAACAAAGATGGATCTCACTCTTATACTCAAGGGCCTTTTCACTCAGCTGTCTGAGTGTGAAGATTAGGTCTTGAGTACTTCGGTTTGCTCGGAATCCGCACTGGACCTCATCCAATTGTGGCTCAGCTAGGCGTCGGAGTCTCTGCTCTAGGATTCTAGAGTAGATTTTACCAGGGACACTGAGAAGGGATATGCCTCTACAATGTTTCCATATTGTCGATTGTCACCCTTTTTGAAAATTGGTGTTATGATGGCAATCTCCCAATCCTTTGGTATGGTCTTGTTGCACCATGCTGCCTGTAGGACCTTTAAGAGTAATAGGTCGCCTGATGCTCCCATGTACTTAACCATTTCTGGTGTTATACCATCATGCCCTGCTGCTTTGCCCATCTTGATTTTCTCTAGTGCTGCCCTCAGTTCTTCCATGTTTATGTCATCTTCACCATCATTGGTTTTCTCTTCTGTGCTAGTGGTTATCATTTCTGATGCTTCACCATGCTCACCATCCAGGAGTTCTGAGAAATATTCTTTCCATCTTTCCATTACTTCCTTCGGGACAGTAAGCAATTTGCCTTGCTTGTCCTTTATAAATTTGAGAGGGCATTGTTTTTCCTTTCTCATGTTCTTTAGGGTCTTATAGAACAATTTCTGGTTTTCTTGTGCATCTTTTTCTAGCTTTTCTCCAAATTCTTCCCAGGACTTCTGTTTTGCTTCTAGCACTTTGTTCTTTGCTTCTGTTCTGAGTGTCACATATTCTCTATATTTTTCCATTTGTCCTGTTGTGTTTTTAGCTCCTAAGTATTGTTTCCATGCCATTTTCTTCTCTCTTATTTTCTCTTTGACTTCCTCTGTCCACCAAGGTGTCCTCTTTCTCTGGTTCCCAAGTCGGACTTCACCGCATGCTTCTGCAGCAGCTGTCTTTATGATATCCTTGAATTTATTCCAGAGGGTTTCCAAGTCATCAGGTCGTTCTTCTGTGTTGCTCACTGCTGTAGCAATAAGCCCCTGATATCTGGTCTTAATTTCTGGCTCTCTCAGCTTGTAGGTCCTAATGCTCATTTCTCCTGCTCGTTTACTTGGTTTCTTGCGTGATGTTGGGCAGTTCCTAGGCTGAGCAACTCTTTCAGTTGTTCGTTTGATTGTTAGCAGGTAGTGATCACTTCCAATCTCTGGCCCCCTCCAGACTCTTGCATCTCGGACATATCTGAATGAGCTTCTCCGAACAATGGCATAGTCGATCACTGACTTCTCATTCACTATCGATAACTATGAATTGGCAGTGGTGCATCACTTCACATTTTTTTTTTTTCCTTAACCAGCGGCACTTTGGCTTTCAGCCCTTCGGCCCAATGACATGTCATTGCGAGGCTGGGGAACCTGAGGACTTTCCTTCCAACCCGGTCAGGAGCTTCGCTCCTTCCCATCCACAGAGGGTTTATCTCAGGAGCCGTTCAGGTTATTCAGTCAAATCCCGGTCGATGATACTCCAACAAACGAACACGCCCGGGCTTGAACCTTGAAAACCTGGTTGCTAGCGCAACGTTGTAACCATTACACCAGCGCGGCTCCCATCACTTCACATACCTGAGGTCTACTATCAACAACAAACTTTCTCTGGACACAGAAATTGACAGCCGCATTGGCAAAGCTGCAGCTACCTTTGCCCGCCTCACAACGCGTGTTTTGGGAAACGCTAAACCCACAATGAAGACCAAAGCTGCGGTATATCCTCTTCTTCGTTCGTCCTAAAAAGGACGTTGGTTGCGTTGTGTCCGTTTACAGCATCGCTGCGATTTTTGCGCCTTTCGGCCGACACATCCGACTTCAGCACGGCATTCTTTAGGACCGGGTTTGCCTTCCCTCTTCAATCCCTACTCTCTAAGCCAGACTGCAGTGATACAGCCTGTTTCCAGGACCACCACTTGGAAGTAGAGTAAGGTCTTGGTCAGCTCTGGTTCGCTGACGCAAGCAGTCAAGCTATGGGTCGCCTACTGCATTCCTCATTTTTGATGCGTCTTAGGTCCCGCTGCGGTATATAACGCCTGCGTCACCAGCACACTTCTATATGGCAGCGAGACATGGACTACCTATGCTAAGCAAGAAAGCTCAATACCTTCCATCTACGGTGTCACCTCCGATTGAGCGAAAAGAAGCTCTCACGGCAAGCAGAAGAGAGAAGAAAACGCAGAAAGGAACACCAGGAAAATAAGCAGCTGAGGCAGTACGTGTAACCTCAGGGGCGCATTCCCATAGTCAGTTATGACTGAAGGGGCTATTATTATCCCAGATACCTAATCTGAAATAGTCGTTTGATCCATGAGACATCACCTAATTGGTCCAAATAGGGCTCCGCTATTGGAAAGTCCGGCGGTGTGTATGTTTGTCTGTGTATTTTTACCAATATTCATCTGTGCCATGGGAGCCGCGGTGGCATAGTGGTTAGTGCAATTGCTTCCTAGGTGGGATTTTTTTAGGCCGCAAACGGCTCCTGGGTCCTCTCCACATGTAAGCCTACCTTGCCGTGGTTGGAGAGCTTGAGCGCCTCAATGATCCCGGGAGCTATGCCGGCGGGAGTTTTACTCCTGGCAGGGTCACCCAAGCCGGACAGGTCCTGGGTGAGGGGCCAGACTAAATGGGCTGAGGAGTGGGTGGAACCCTATAGGTGTAGATGCAGAACCCACCGGCGAGTGGTACATGCTCTGGTCTGCACCAATCCACCCCCACTTCATGGGTTAAATGCTTTCTTGCCTCATTCTTCACTGTTTGTCGTCTATCACGCCCATGGCGACCGTTGCCTCAATTGGCTGTGTGTGGTGTACCCGGAAACGGGGCCTCCCAGTACTGAGGCAAAGTTAAGTCCCCGATGTCACTTATCGGTGCAGAATTGAGAGAGATGGCTGAGCATCACAATCCCTCCTGTGTTGCAGCATGATGAGAACCCAGCATTGCACACTGAGCTTGGGGGGATCACTTGGGCACCAGACTTAATACTGGCTCTTGACTGGATGGCCGCATGCAGGAGATTTCTACAATGGAGGGTTGGCAGGTGGTGGGTATCGGGAAGTGGCTCTGTGCAGGACGTGAGGATTCCTTGGGAGAGCCCAGAACCAGAGCACAGCATTGTGCAAGCTCTGCATAGTTGGAGAGCCCCCTGGATGACGGGGAATGCACAGTGTGCTACCCCACCTATCCCCAACTGCTAACTTAGAACCAGAAGTGGGGTCCTCTGTATGCGTGCCAGGCCAGGATAAAATGCCTGGGAAAGAGACTGGAGCTCAGAACTCCCTAACTCAAAGTTGCAGGATGGCAGAAAAGCCACGGGAAAGACAGGGCTATTTTGAAGATAACGCAACCATATTTTCACCATACGAGCTCGGACGCCGCCTCGGTAAACAAGGTCCGCGCAGAGCAGTGACACCCCCAGGCTGCTTGCGAATAGTCTACTACTGGGAACATAAACAGATTAGGGATGAGCCCACTCTCCCGTTGAACAGGTGCTAAAGTCGTAGATACTGGGCCAGAAGGCGCACCGGAAACCACAGTATCATGCAACTCGCTTTTTTTTTTTCTATGGAGAGTACACCGTCAAATAAAGCTCGTTCTGGTGCTCGCCCTGTGGAGCTCCACCAGGCAGGTGCAGTGCCGGGCTCTGAGCCTCGACAGAGCCCACCCTCAGCTACTGGAGGACCCTCTAGACCGTCTTGTGGAGTCAACAGACGGCGGAGGAGAACTACTGACCAAAACAAAACAGAAAAAGAGAAACCCAGAGTGCCACTTGTCATGATGCACTGGAATGCAGAGGGAGTGAACAGCAAGCAGGCTGGATACAGCAAAAAGACAGAGCTGGAAAACATCTTGTATGAGAAGCAAGTCAGTGTTTGCTGTATCCAAGAGACTCACTTGAAAGCAGATCAAACCTTTAAAATAAGGGGATATCAATGCTTCAGATCCGACAGACAAGATAGACGAAAAGGAGGAGTACTTACTCTTGTAAGGAATAACATTCCTGCACACGAAAGGAAAACCTTCATGGATGGAGCAGAATATCAGCTGCTGCAGATAAAGGTAGACAAGATGGAAATAGAACTCCTGAACTATTACTGTCCGAACAACAAACCCCTGAGTCTCAGCTCTATACAGGTACCAGCCACCAACTTTATAGCAGTTGGAGACTTTAATAGCCACTCCCAGAGCTGGGGCTATAACCATCTGGATCACAGAGGTGAAGAGGTTGAAACTTGGCAAGATGATCACTCCCTAATCCTAGTCAATAATGCCACAGATACTCCTACCTTCTACTCCAGAGGATGGCACACAACCTCAACACCAGATCTTGCCTTCTCCACACCAGATATAGCTGGATCTATTAGTAGAGAAGTAGGAGACCAACTAGGGGGAAGCGACCATCGCCCAATCTTTCTTACTGTCCAGAGTGCAACTCTCAGTACAGGCCCAGCCATTACAAGATGGAACTACAAAAAAGCCAACTGGGGTTTATTCAGGCATCAGGTGAACACGCTGCTGTCTACCCTCAAGGTACAGAACAGAGACATTAATGAAGTGGTAAAAGACTTCAACAGATGCATACTACAAGCTGCAAAAGAAACCATTCCCAAAGGATGCCGGCGTAACTACATACCATACTGGTCCAGCACACTCCAAGAACGTCAGGAAGCTATGGACAAGGCTAGAAAGGACGCAGAGTCTCAGCCTTCACTTGAAACTCACAACAAATGGAAAAAGGCTGTAGCAGAGTTTCAGAGAACAAAGCTAGAAGAAAAGCGGAAAAGCTGGAGAACTAAAACGGCATCGCTGAACCTTGAGAAAGACGGCAGGAAACTTTGGAGATTAGTCAAGTCTCTAAATGAAGAGCATTCCTCACCAAGGCAGACTATCACATTGGATGAAGGTGGCAAACTTTTCAGAGGAAAACAAGCTGCAGACTTGTTTGCTAGAAGATACAGTTCAGAAAGCAACTTACCCATTAACATAGACCATCAGAGAGAGATAAGAAAAGAAATACTGGCAACCATGGGACAGACAGATACTCCTGCCCCAATGAGGGAACCCATCACACTAGGAGAACTACAGAAGGCTATTTCCAAGCTTAAGTTTCAAAAGTCACCCGGCCCAGACAAAATCAGCAACGAAATGCTAGTAAATCTGAGCTCAGCAGCAAAGACAAAACTGCTTGAGATATTCAACCACAGCTGGTTGAAAGGAACGGTACCCCAAGTATGGAGAGAAGCCATCACAATACCCATACTAAAGAAAGGGAAATGTAAGACCGAGGCTGCAAGTTACCGGCCAATCAGTCTCACAAGCTGTGTTGGGAAGACTATGGAGCGAATAGTCAACCACAGATTGAAATGGTATTTAGAGTCTGAGCAGATCCTGGTGCCGGAACAAGCTGGATTTAGAGAATGCTACAGTATAGAAGACCAAGTTACTTACTTGTCTCAAGCAATAGAAGATGCCTTCCAGGAGAAGAAAAAGGTCCTAACGATCTGGGTCGACTTCAAGCAGGCCTTTGACAAGGTGTGGAAAGATGGCCTCATTGCAAAACTTAGGAGAAGTGGAATCCAAGGCAACATGATGAAATGGATCCAGTCATACTTGCATAACAGGAGAACTAGAGTCACTCTTGACGGTCTGCAGAGCAGAAAAGTGTTGCTCCATCAGGGGGTACCTCAAGGAGGAGTAATTTCCCCAACACTCTTCCTTGTTTACATCAATGACCTGGTGAAAGATCTCCCTGCAGGAGTTAAAGCTGCCTTATATGCAGATGACCTAGTACTCTGGTGCGCTATGAAAATGTCACCACAGCAAATTATAGAATGCAGCGGGCAGCAGACATGCTAGTGTCATGGGCAGAGAAATGGCTTATCACAATAAACACAGACAAAACCTCCACAACACTGTTCTCCCTCGCCCCCAAGGACAAATCAGCTAACATACACCTAGGGACAACCGTGATCAAGGAAGAAAGCTACCCCACCTATCTTGGGGTGACATTTGACCAAAGGCTTACATGGAATAAGCATATTGAAAATGCAGAAGGAAAGGCCCGAAGACGACTAGGCATACTCAGAAAATTAGCAGGTACCAACTGGGGAGCAAATGAACGAAATCTAAAGAAGATTTATAATGGAGTAATAAGACCACACTTAGAGTTTAGCTCAGCAGCATGGTCATCAGCTGCTAACTCACATCTGCAGTCTTTGGACAAGGTGCAAAATCAAGCTCTCAGGCTCATTACAGGAGCCATGAAAACTACACCAATAACAGAGATGCAGAAGGTTGCTGGATTACAGACATTGTCCCATAGAAGAGACACAAAAACCATGATCCAGATGGAAAAGTACAACAGTATGCCAATGCACCCAATGAAGGCAAGACTAGATGATCTGGCATTGGGACGTCTAAAGCGTAGCAGCTTTGTGCATCGGGGGAAAAGACTTATAAGACAGCATCAAGAAGACCTATCCATGAAGACAACACCACTGAAGCCCACCCTATACCCTGTACCATGGGAGCAGGCCAGCAGTGCCCTCCAAATTAATACAACAGTCAGTGGTCTCACAAGTGGATGTGAGTATAATGATCTGCAAAAACGAACTGCTACATTGAGTATGATCCAAGAAAGCTATCCCGATCAATCATGGATACATGCCTATACAGATGGATCAGCAACTAATGCTGTTAGGAATGGAGGTGCCGGTATCTTTATCTCATATCCTGACAACCACTATGAGACTAGGCACATTCCCACTGGTAAATTCTGTTCCAACTATACAGCTGAGGTTCAAGCTCTAGAGCAAGCTGCAAATATGATTTATAACACCAACTCTGACTGCCACCAGGTAGTCATCCTCACAGATGCACTGTCTGTCCTGCAAGCTCTCAAGGGTGGTAAACTCCCGCATCTGAGAAATGAACTAAACAAGGTAGCTGCCAAAAAGAGAACCATACTTCAGTGGGTACCATCTCATTGTGGTGTACCCGGAAATGAAAAGGCAGATAAACTTGCAAAAAAGGGAGGAGAATGTGAACAAGAAGATAATGAAGTCACATACTTTGAGAAAAAGAGAGCTATCCAGACTATCAGAAGAGAACAGAACCAACCCAAAGACGACTATCACACTCTCGACCGGCAGGGACAGACAACTATTTTTCGACTCAGGACAGGGCATAACAAACTGAATAAACACATGCACAAGCTACGATTGTCTGCTTCACCACTGTGCACATGTGGATTAAACGAACAAACTGCTGAGCATGTTCTACAGGACTGTCCTCTGTATGACCAGTTAAGAAAGATATACTGGCCCAATGACTCAACACTAAACTCAAAGCTATATGGAGTTAAAGAGGAACTTCAAACAACAGTCGAATTCATCATGAGAACTCGTCTGACGGTGTAATCATCAAAGATGCGATCGCAAGAAGAAGAAGAAGAAGGCTCCTGGGTCGACCCAGCCCCAATTGGGTACCAGAGCAACTATGGGAAGGTTAAGGCGGCCGGCGTGATGCTGAACACATCACCCTAGTGTGCCGATGGTCAAGAAAATATGGGCCTAACACCATATTCCCAATATGCCTCAATGGGCGTGTAACGGGATCCTTTACCTTTACCATCTGTACCATATTCTACATGTAATTGGATTGCAAATACAACAATATTTATAAGTATTCTAATCGTAATTAGAGTGTAAATACAACACATATATTACAGTATGCGAAGAATATCAGCTATGTCTGATTAAAAAAGATTTCAAATTAAATGTAGTAATTATACCTAAATACGCTGAAGCACAATGATTTCTAAATATACTGAAGCACATTAAAAACGCACCACCTGTATAATCCAGGAACAGAGTGTGAAATGTAAATATAAGTGTGTACAAGTTTACATATTTGGAATCTTTATTCATTTTCCTATGAATCCATGCTGGTCATTAATTTGTACATTTGATTGTTATGAAATTCATTGCATTCTGTGCAGGCAAGGGAGAAAACCAAAAATACAAAAAAATGCACGTGCGTTATCCTGCTGGAGAAGCTGCAAGTCTGGATAAATTGTGAACGCAGGAGCAACCAGTGCATCCAGAACCTCATCTCGATATGTCACAGCATTAACATTTCCACGGAAGACGCGAAGAGGCAAGCAATGGTGAAAACTGAATCCTACCCAAATGTGAATACTGCCACCTCGAAATCGGTTGACACAGCAATCTGCAAAGCGCTTTTCACACCGTCGCTAAATCCGCATACGTCGATCTGCAAAGGATATGTTGAATCTGTTCTCGTCTGTGAATAGGACAGCATTCCACTGCAGTCTAGTCCATCTGATATGTTGCTCTGTCCATTGCAGGCGCTTCTAACGATGTCTATGAGTCAAGTTTGGCCCAACATAACGTCATCTTGCAGTAAGGCCTGTATCTCTGAGTCGTCGTATGACTGTCATTCGAGAGACTTGCCCATGTCTACCCCCATTGCTCTTGCTGTTTGACTTGCCGGGAGAAAACGATTCCTTAGGTGACTCAGCACAATATGACGATCTTGCGCAGGGGTAGTAACTCTTGGTTGGCCACTCCGAAGTCTATCCCGGGCACTGCCAGTGGTTCCGTAACGTTCATTGAGACGTACAATAGTGCTGTGGTGGCAATTCATCCTTCTGGCAATGGCCCGCGAGCTCATTCCGGTCTCCAACATACCAATGGCTCGTTGGCGGTCGTTTTCAGATAGTCGTGGCATTTCAAGCACATGTACTGGGTGTTTTGTCTCAACGGCCTTTTTATACCGAGTATACTGCCACAACGCGTACACATTTTCAGTGTCATAGCTGTTGGGAATCGTGTTGCACGTGTAACTTTCATCGTTTTCATGTAGTCTGTACACACACCCGTGGGTTGAGTCTTGCACTTTCCATTCCAGCAGCCATTCGCTCTCTACCTCATGGCAAACACGGGGAAAATCCATTCCCACACTTTTTTTTGCCAGCTTCTCGGCATTAGTATTTATAATAGTGGTGCGTTTTTAATGTGCTTCAGTATACAATGTCTCCTTTTAATGACATACCAAAGGGATATAACACACAATCCCAATTCGAAATGTGAATAATAAAATTTAATTGATTATCCCACTTTGGATGACTAGATTACAACCCCTTTTTAATTTAATATTTTCATTAATTTTTTTTTAAATTTTATTTGAATAAACCAATTATGAAATAAATCTTAGTGTGACAACGTATATTTAATTTTTTGAGGGCTTATGGAATTCCAAGCTGCATAGTGTCAATCATTAAAAGCCTCTATGCCAACTTTACGTGTAGTGTTGGGCAGAGCAACCTAACCTTTGAGGTGAAGACAGGAGTACAACAGGGATGCCCCTTATCAACCACTCTATTTTTAACAGTCATAGATTGGGTGATGCGCCAGCCAACAGAGGGCAGTCCAAAAGGAATAAGATGGACTACATTTTCTACATTGGAAGATCTGGAATATGCAGATGACATTGCACTAATAGCACATTCACATCAACACATCCAAGAAAAAACAGATAGACTTAATAAGTTTAGCCAGCAGGTGGGCTTGAACATCAATTTAAAGAAGTCAGAGGTCATGACGCTCAATGTGAGCAACCCTGAGCCTATATCAGTAAGGAATCAGCAACTGGTACAGACAGACACCTTCACATACCTAGGCTGCATAGTAACACCAGACGGCGGGGCAGGCAAAGACATCAACATCAGAATAAATAAGGCAAGAACAGCCTTTTTTAGCCTAAACAACATCTGGAAGTCCCCTCAATACAGCACAAGCACAAAATTAAGATTATATCAGAGCTGTGTGCTTTCTGTGCTTCTCTATGGTGCGGAATGCTGGAGAGTTACAGAGAAGGAAATGTCGAAATTGTCCTCTTTTCACACAACATGCCTAAGAAAAATTCACAGAATCTTTTGGCCGAATACCATCACCAACCAAGATCTGCTTACTCTGAGCAAGCAAGAGGACATGCACACCATCACAGCTGGCAGATGCTGGAGCTGGGTTGACCATGTCCTCAGAAGAGACCCCGATGCCAACACAAGAACAGCTATGCTTTGGACCCCTGAAGGAAAACGAAAGAGAGGCCGACCAAAAACAACTTGGCGGGGGACTGTGGAGGCTGAGATGCAAAGAATGAACCAGAGTTGGGGCACTGTACGCAGGATGGCCACCGACCGAGCAAAGTGGAATCAATTTGTTGTTGCCCTACAAGACACCACTAGGTGTGATGGCCACTGACTGCTTTGACAGTCGGCGGCTAAGGATCAAAGAAGAAGAATAATAGTAAAAATTGAAGGGGATAAAAACTGATCCTTGAGGAATGCCATTCTGTTGTTCATAGAACTCTGACCTGTCATTGTTAATTTGTACTGTGAAATATCTATCGTGAAGAAAGTTCTCTAAGTATCTATTAATTGTACTTGTAATTCCTATCTTTGTGATTTTAAAGCGATCACCTTCTCTCCAGCATTCATCATAGGCCCTAGCTATATCTAGGAATATTTCCACTATTTTTTTCTTTCTTTTGAAATCCTAATTTCATTTCATGTTCCATATCTGATCCATAGTGCATCTATCCCTTCTAAATCCTGATTGAGTCTGGCTGTATATTTTATTCTTTTCCAAATAAAACTCTAATCTGTTATTTACTATGGTTTCTAATATTTTACCTAGATGGGAAGTTAATGAAATTGGTCTGAATGAACTAGCATCATGATCATCTTTATCTGGTTTTAGTTTTGGAGTAACCTGCCACTTTCCATGTCTTGGGAATTTTCCCCAAATTCAAAATTATGTTAGAGATGTTACAATTCCTAATGTACTCCTTGGTACATGTTTCAGTATTTCATAGCTCAAGCTATCATGTCCTGGTGTTGTATTTGTTTTTTCCCTTATTACATTTTCCACTTCCCCCATACTCCATTGCTTTCGATCTTATAAACTTACTAACAAAGTGAATTTTTGTACGTGTCGCAGAGACACTTCTATTTAGAATTTGTTAGTAGGGATGGACTCTTCAAAATCCTCCTGTAAATAGGTTGCCCTGCTAAATTGCTGGAAATGATAAAGTCATTCTATGAAGGGAAAAGTTCAATATGCTGGAAGCACATCACAGCCCGTTGACATACGCAGTGGCGTTAAACAAGGCTGCATTTTGGCTCCAATCCTCAATCCTTTTCAAGATCTTCTTTGCCTTACTCTTGAAACATGCATTCAGAGATGCAACTGAAGGAATATGCCTTCACACTAGGTCAGATGGCCGTCTGTTCAATCTCGCAAGGCTGAAGGCAAAAACAAAAATCAGAAGGGTCACTATAAGTTGTGTTTGAGCCTTCGTATAGAACAGCTGTGCCAGTTTTCACAGAAGCTGAAGCCACTGTGCCAGTTTTCACAGAAGCTGAAGCCAGTGTGCCAGTTTTCACAGAAGCAGAAGTCATTTGTGTGAGAAATGCCAATATGTACAAGTCACTAGTGCAATTTATCCTATAGTGAGAGTCATGAAAGTCATGTTGCAGATGTGAGAAATGACAGAGTAACCTGATCCCTTTGTGTACAGATGTGTTTTGATTGAGCCACAAGGTAGAAAGTTAAGACAGAATTACAGACTGCATGTTTCTAGATGTGTTTCTGCTAGATTCCTACTCCAGCTTTCAGCTAATGGAAGTGAGATGACAGCCATCTTTTTCTTTGGTTTTTGGTCGCTGAATGACAAAGCAATCAGCGACCATCACGCCTGGTGGCGTCTTGTAGGGCAGCAACAAACTGTCTCCACTTTGTTTGGTCGACAGCCATCCTTAGTGTGGTGCCCCAGCTCTGGTTCATGCTTTGCATTTCTGCCTCCACAGTTCTCCGCCAGGCAGCTTTTGGTCGACCTCTTATTTGCTTTCCTTCTAGAGTCCATAACATGGCAGTTCTGGTGATGGTGTCAGGGTCTCTTCTGAGGATGTGGTCAACCCAATTCCAGCATATATCATCTCAAGGTCTTTCCATGTCTTCCTGTCATGTGCCATCAGCTCAAGGTCTTTCCATGTCTTCCTGTCATGTGCCATCAGCTCAAGGCCTTTCCATGTCTTCCTGTCATGTGCCATCAGCTCAAGGTCTTTCCATGTCTTCCTGTCATGTGCCATCAGCTCAAGGTCTTTCCATGTCTTCCTGTCATGTGCCATCAGCTCAAGGTCTTTCCTTGTCTGCCTGTCATGTGCCATCAGCTCAAGGTCTTTCCATGTCTTCCTGTCATGTGCCATCAGCTCAAGGTCTTTCCTCGTTGTAGTGAAATTGACAGAGATACAACGGAAAAATCCCTCCAAAGATAACATTTAAGGATAAAAACATAATGCGTAGGCTGCGAATAGTACATGATCGCCTAGACCGCGGGTCATCATCCTCCATAAAAATTGACTTGCCAGACAGGAGGGGAACGGCGGATCAAAAAGGAAAAAAATATGACTGGAAGATTGCGTGAGACTGGCAAGGCTAAGGAGACGCAATTGGGGGGGATGGAGGAAAGTAAAAATTCACGTCCCCCAAATTGACACGAGGTACGGAATGGACGCTTTTGCGATACCAAGCCCTTGATTTGAATTCAGCGGCTAAACGCAGATGTTAGGAATATTACAAAATTTAAAAAGTACTTTTTTCTTGATATTAATGTTAGGAATATAAAAATTAGCTGGCCAGATGGCCCATTCTGAGCAGTGAACTAATATGGTCTTAATTTTACAAACGGATAGATAATATTGAAGATAATGACAAAAGACAGTGTTGTTCACATCATCGACAAGACTGTATTGAATCTAAAAGTGTCGCTAATTGCACAAAAAAACACGACCTCGAAACGCAGGTGTTCAAATCTACGTAATATGGAAGAGAAGGGATATTTGTGGTGGCTGTGTCTAAAAATAACTTTTAACGACAAAATTTTGGAGGGGAGAGAAAGGTTGGTTCAAAAATCGAGTACATTTTGTAGAAACACAAGTAGAGACGGACAGACTAACAGATAACCATCCATACTTGACTGAAGCATGACTGAAATGACTTTATGGGAGGAAATTTGAAATTTAAAATAAACCTAGGCAGTGATTGGCTACAGACAATCATATCATTAGCGCTCAGACGCGAAAGTGGGGCCATTCTTCAATAGTTGTTTAGTGATAGACACAGATTTTAAAGTGTGGTGATTTCCATATGAAAGAAAGTGTAATAAATTTAGGGACGCCATACTATAGCCAGCAGCTCAGCTGAGTTTTGCTAGCAATTCTGTGTTATTTATTCATAATCTGGTAAGATTGAAATTATTTCTTTGTATATTTTGAATATTGTTTCATGTTCGAGTGATTTGATACTGCCATATCGAAATCTAGCCTTACAAACAAGTAGGGATTTGCTCTAGACCCCCCGCCCTAGTCAGGGTCTAGGGACCAACAATGTACATAAACTCCAGCAAGGATTATGCAAGACAGATCAAGTGTTGAGAATAATGGAACATATTACCTATCCTCTTTTAGGGCAGACAACTAATAAATATTTTTCAGAATCTATAGTCTGGGAGGATCTATCTGATGTAAAACCACCATGGTAAATGTGCTGTTTGGTCAGAGAGATCTGACCTGTCTGTATGATGTGGTTGTTGTGTCAGTGTTGTGTCCAGACGTGGGTAGAGAATAGATTTTGACACATGGCCCATACTTTGATTGCAGAGCTGCGAGTTTCTGTTGTCAACCAAGCAGTGTCTATTCAGTTGGTGACTTACTCGAGTGTATCTGTGCAGTACTTGTGACAGAGACCACCATTATTGCCCGCCAGCACGGAGAGGTGGGATCATCAGTTTTCAGCACCAGAGCTGCAACGACAAGATGAGTGAGCCTCTGGTCTGCTGGACATTCACCAAAGCCCTTTAGTTACTAATAACCCCATAAAAATTCCCACCATTTTCTGGACACTGGGTAGTCAATATAGACAGGTGTGATGAGGCCACCCCAACAGCACAAACAGTAACTATCCTCCCAAGTAGATGACTACTAGAACATTTTAATAAAACTAACTAGTATAGTACATATATATGTACACTATTGCATTTATGATATAATATTCCATGCATTTCTTTCATAATCTCTAAATCTTTTTAAGTTCTGGTCAACCTAAAAAATTGATCCAGAACAAAATAAATGTAATATAATTTTATCAAAAAATTTACACTAGTTCAGTGTGTTGTAATATTTATTAATATTATTAGTCTTGTTAAATATCTGTGGGTATATCTATAACCTATTACACCACACTACATAGCATAACCCTAGACACTTTACGTAGCCACATTCATTAAAAAAAAAATTAAGTGTGAGGTCGTAGTGGTAGCAAGAAAGGCCTTCTGACAATTCTCAACTACATTTTATCTCAGGAGCCTTCACAGCTGGCCTCATACAATTACATTTAGTAATATCAACATCATACAATACCATCAAACACCACTACATAAATTGGGGTCTTGTCCAGGGATAATTAGCCCAACAGTAATATTAGGATCTCCTGGTGGGAGAAATAAAAGTAGGGAAATAAATTGTAAAATTCCCTTTAACATTAAAAGTGTCCCTGCAGATAAAAGTTGGTGAATCTTCACAGCCAGTAATAATTAATTAGTTAACTGGTTAGTTAGAATTAGTTAGACTATAGTCATAAGAAGTACTTAGTGTATTTACTGGTTAGAGATTTAGCTTGTATATTATTATATTGTCTCAAAAGTATGGCGGAGCTGGCAAAATTTAGATCAGCTGCTGTGCTCACCGCGAAGGAGATGGGAATGGATGGTCAAATTTTAATTCAATACGTAACGGCTGAATGTGATAAATATATTGAACGGGAAGAAAGGAGATTAGAAAAAGAGGCTGAAAGAAAATTGGAGTCTGACAGGTTGGTTGAAGAGAAGAGGTTAGAGGCTGATAGAGAAATTAAGAGGCTGCAGATTGAGGCAGAAGAAAAACGACAGCAAAGGGAGGCAGAAGAAAAACGACAGCAAAGGGAGGCAGAAGAAAAACGACAGCAAAGGGAGGCAGAAGATAAAAAGGCCGAAAGGGAGGCAGAAGATAGAAGGTTGCAAAGGGAGCACGAATTACGACTAAGGGAGCTGGAATTACAAGGCCCGGCTCCTGAAAATGGTGCCAGCCCTTTTGCCTCAGATGCTACGCCCAGTCTGGGAGCCTCAAACTCAGCTATGGGGTTTCATTTAGACCATTTTGTTGAAAAAGACGATGACATAGAGGGGTACCTAGGACGTTTTGAGTTATTAGCTACTACATATGGGTTAGAGAGAGAGAGGTGGAGCTTAAAGCTATCACAAGGATTGAGAGGTACTTCTTATGAAGTATTTGCTAAAATGAACAGGGAAGACCAAGACAATTATGACATGTTAAAGCAGGCTTTGTTATTAAGATACGAGAAGAATGGTGAATTTTATCGTAAGAAATTTAGAAATGCCAAACTGTTGTCTGGGGAGACATACCACCAATTCTCTGCTAGACTAGAAACCTATTTGGAGAAATGGACGGCTCTGGGGAAGACCCAAGATCTTAAAGAAATGATCATGATTGAGCAATTGAGAGAGTCCATGGCTCCAGACATGAGAAAATTTCTCATGGAACAAGGTGCAGAGAAGTTGGGGGAAATTTTAAATGTTGCTGAGAGGTATCAGGCAGCCCAGGCAGAGGTAAGTGGTGCTAAGAAGAAGCACATAGACAATTTTAAAGCTCCACAGCAATTTAATAAATTTGATAATAGAGAGCAGGGAAATAAAGGTAGGACAAATTTTGAGCGGCCAAGAAATGACTATCGCGACAGAAACTCACAGTTCAATGACCAAAAGTTCAATGAAAGAAAACCGTTGAACCAAGGAAAAAGATGGTGTAAATGGTGCAAGAAGGATAACCATAACACCGAATTTTGTAGAAGGAAACCTTCAAACATTGCTGCAATGAAGTCGGGGACGCAAAGATTAAAGGTTAATCCTAAGGGACAACAGGAACCTTATCACCCCCCAGTTTGTGAGGATGTTATTTGTAATGGGGTCACCATAAGGTGCCTTTATGATACAGGTTTGGATTATGATTCAGTTGTGAAGTCTAGCCTAGTGGACCCAAGTCAGTATACCACAGAAACAGTGGAAATACAAGGGGCGACTAAGGACATACCACTCATGACACTTCCCATCGCAAGGATAACGGTGAAAACTCGCTATGTGGAAGGAGAAATCAGAGCAGCAGTGATAGAGGAACCAATCTACCCTCTGATATTGGGGTGTAGATACGTCTTCTTGGGGAACCCCGAGAAACCTGTGATCATGGCGACAGTGCAGACCAGGTCACAGAAGAAGGAGGAAGAAGGTGAACCTATAAATGCCCATCCAGAGGAGATGAGGAAGGCGCAGGCTGAGGATAGGACACTCAAGCCATGTTTTAAAAAATTGCCCAAATGCCACACACCTCCGAGCAAGGGGGAATATTTCATGAAGAACAAACTCTTATACAGGAAGGCCGGAACTGGAACAAATGGTCACAACCAGCTGGTTCTTCCCACTTCATATAGAGATAAAGTGATGGAACTCGGGCATGCGATTCCCTTCAGTGGTCACATGGGGATCAGCGCCACAGGACAGCGTATAGCTTGTCATTACTTCTGGCCAGGGATAACGGAGGATATAAAAAGATATGTCAAATCCTGCCCAGAATGTCAAAGGGTAGCTCCAAAGCACTGGACTGCTCCTGCAACTTTAGGGGAAATGCCCATAGTGGGAACACCTTTTGAGAGGGTTGCAGTGGATATTGTAGGACCTCTCACTCGGACCAAGAGGAGGAACAGTTACATCCTTACTCTGGTGGACACTTGTTCTATGTGGGGAGAGGCGGTAGCCCTGCCATCAATTGATTCAAAACATGTAGCAGAGGCACTACTTACAATATTTACCCGATTAGGATTCCCGCATCAAATCTTGACGGATAATGGTTCTCAGTTCAAGGGGAAACTAACGGAAGAAGTTTTTAAGCTATTTCAAGCCAGGCACTTTCATTGTAGTCCGTACCATCCACAAGGGAACGGCCAGGTAGAGAGGTTCAACGGGACTCTCATTTCTATCCTGAGAAAGCTGGCACACGAAAAAACCGGATCTGTGGGATCAATTCCTGCCCGCCGCATTGTTTGCTTACCGGGAGGTACCACATAGTTCAACCGGGATGGCTCCCGCAACTCTGCTATTTGGGAGGCCAATAAAAGGTCCATTAGAAGCCCTATTAAGGACCTGGACAGATGAGAAGGCGGAAGAGACTGTTACCTCATCTTATCAATATGTGAACGAACTGACTAATCGTTTGAAAGCTGGATGGAAACTGGCAAATGATAATTTGAAGCAAGCCAGGAAGAAACATGCAGCATATTTTAATAGGAAGGCAAAGGACAGGGAACTGGCAGTCGGAGAGAAGGTGCTGCTTCTACTACCCGGAAGCCAGAATAAATTACAAATTGGTTGGCAAGGTCCATATACGGTTTTAGAGAAGGTGTCTAGAACAAACTATAAAATTGACAAAAAGGGGAAGGAAAAATTTTATCATGTAAACCTGTTAAAGAAGTATCTGGACAGACCACTCCAGGAAAGCACCCCCTTATTGACCTTGGCTATTGCAACCCAGATGCAAAAGGAACCACTCACCTCACATGAATACCCATTACATCCTTGTGAAACCGCAGCACAGGTAAAAGTCAGTAAGCACCTGACTAAAAACCAGAGGGAGAGAGTTCAACAGGTTCTGGAGGAACATACAGATGTATTAACAGATAAACCAGGCCATACAAATTTGCTACAGTATGACATGAAACTGGTAGACTCAAACCCAATCTGTATGAGAGCCTATTCTATTCCGTTCGCGAAGGAGAAGGCATTGAAGGAAGAAATAGAGTATTTGTTGAAGGAGGGGATTATTTCGCACAGTGAATCATCTTTTAGTTCTAGTGTCGTTTTGTTGAGAAAACCGTCTGGGGAACACAGACTGTGCATAGATTACAGGAAACTGAATGCTGTCACAGAAGGACAAGTGGATCCATTACCAGACACAAAACAGCTATTTGCCAGACTGAACAAGGCAAAATACTTTTCAAAGGTGGATCTTAGTAAAGGCTATTACCAGATCCCAGTGAAGCCTGAAGTGAGACCTTATTTGGCTTTTAGCACTTCGGATGGACATTATGAATTCAATATGCTACCATTCGGACTGAAAAATGCTCCGAGTGTGTTTTCAAGGATGATGCGAAAATTGTTGGATCCCCTGAATAACCCATGTATCTCGAATTTCATGGATGATATTCTCGTCGCCACAGAGACATTTGAAGAACACATTGAAGCTCTGGAGATGTTGTTTGATAGACTTCGGGAGGCGAATTTGACTGCTAGGCCAACAAAATGTTGTATTGGATGTAAAGAGTTGGAATTCTTGGGGCACACTGTATATCAGGGTAATATGACCCCTGATCCTAAGAACTTGGAAAAACTGCAGAGAGCACCTAGGCCACAAACAAAAAAGGACGTGCGATCATTCGTGTCGTTATGCGGATTTTATCAGAAATACATCAAAAATTTTAACGCTATTTGTGCTCCTCTGACTGATCTGACTCGCAAGGGACTTCCAGATAAAATTATTTGGACTGCACAATGTGAACTAGTGTTCCAAGAGTTAAAGGAAAAACTCACTAGCAAGCCTATTCTCAAACTGCCTGATTTGACACAGGACTTTGTCTTAAGAACCGATGCAAGTAATGTAGGACTAGGAGGGGCTTTGTTGCAAAGATCATATTCACCTGATGGGGAACTTAAACCAGTCGCTTATGCAAGCCGCAACTTGAATGTCGGTGCAGATTTCCTCAGTCGGCACCCCTGTGATCAAAATTAGAGTAGTGGCAGACGTGAGGAGTAATTTTACCTATGTGTATCGCTGGTTTTGGAACTTGCCATAGGCATGTTTTCAAGTGGGGAGATGTGTAGTGAAATTGACAGAGATACAACGGAAAAATCCCTCCAAAGATAACATTTAAGGATAAAAACATAATGCGTAGGCTGCGAATAGTACATGATCGCCTAGACCGCGGGTCATCATCCTCCATAAAAATTGACTTGCTAGACAGGAGGGGAACGGCGGATCAAAAAGGAAAAAAATATGACTGGAAGATTGCGTGAGACTGGCAAGGCTAAGGAGACGCAATTGGGGGGGATGGAGGAAAGTAAAAATTCACGTCCCCCAAATTGACACGAGGTACGGAATGGACGCTTTTGCGATACCAAGCCCTTGATTTGAATTCAGCGGCTAAACGCAGATGTTAGGAATATTACAAAATTTAAAAAGTACTTTTTTCTTAATATTAATGTTAGGAATATAAAAATTAGCTGGCCAGATGGCCCATTCTGAGCAGTGAACTAATATGGTCTTAATTTTACAAACGGATAGATAATATTGAAGATAATGACAAAAGACAGTGTTGTTCACATCATCGACAAGACTGTATTGAATCTAAAAGTGTCGCTAATTGCACAAAAAAACACGACCTCGAAACGCAGGTGTTCAAATCTACGTAATATGGAAGAGAAGGGATATTTGTGGTGGCTGTGTCTAAAAATAACTTTTAACGACAAAATTTTGGAGGGGAGAGAAAGGTTGGTTCAAAATCGAGTACATTTTGTAGAAACACAAGTAGAGACGGACAGACTAACAGATAACCATCCATACTTGACTGAAGCATGACTGAAATGACTTTATGGGAGGAAATTTGAAATTTAAAATAAACCTAGGCAGTGATTGGTTACAGACAATCATATCATTAGCGCTCAGACGCGAAAGTGGGGCCATTCTTCAATAGTTGTTCAGTGATAGACACAGATTTTAAAGTGTGGTGATTTCCATATGAAAGAAAGTGTAATAAATTTAGGGACGCCATACTATAGCCAGCAGCTCAGCTGAGTTTTGCTAGCAATTCTGTGTTATTTATTCATAATCTGGTAAGATTGAAATTATTTCTTTGTATATTTTGAATATTGTTTCATGTTCGAGTGATTTGATACTGCCATATCGAAATCTAGCCTTACAAACAAGTAGGGATTTGCTCTAGACCCCCGCCCTAGTCAGGGTCTAGGGACCAACAATGTACATAAACTCCAGCAAGGATTATGCAAGACAGATCAAGTGTTGAGAATAATGGAACATATTACCTATCCTCTTTTAGGGCAGACAACTAATAAATATTTTTCAGAATCTATAGTCTGGGAGGATCTATCTGATGTAAAACCACCATGGTAAATGTGCTGTTTGGTCAGAGAGATCTGACCTGTCTGTATGATGTGGTTGTTGTGTCAGTGTTGTGTCCAGACGTGGGTAGAGAATAGATTTTGACACATGGCCCATACTTTGATTGCAGAGCTGCGAGTTTCTGTTGTCAACCAAGCAGTGTCTATTCAGTTGGTGACTTACTCGAGTGTATCTGTGCAGTACTTGTGACAGAGACCACCATTATTGCCCGCCAGCACGGAGAGGTGGGATCATCAGTTTTCAGCACCAGAGCTGCAACGACAAGATGAGTGAGCCTCTGGTCTGCTGGACATTCACCAAAGCCCTTTAGTTACTAATACCCCATAAAAATTCCCACCATTTTCTGGACACTGGGTAGTCAATATAGACAGGTGTGATGAGGCCACCCCAACAGCACAAACAGTAACTATCCTCCCAAGTAGATGACTACTAGAACATTTTAATAAAACTAACTAGTATAGTACATATATATGTACACTATTGCATTTATGATATAATATTCCATGCATTTCTTTCATAATCTCTAAATCTTTTTAAGTTCTGGTCAACCTAAAAAATTGATCCAGAACAAAATAAATGTAATATAATTTTATCAAAAAATTTACACTATTGAGTTAGTTCAGTGTGTTGTAATATTTATTAATATTATTAGTCTTGTTAAATATCTGTGGGTATATCTATAACCTATTACACCACACTACATAGCATAACCCTAGACACTTTACGTAGCCACATTCATTAAAAAAAAAATTAAGTGTGAGGTCGTAGTGGTAGCAAGAAAGGCCTTCTGACAATTCTCAACTATATTTTATCTCAGGAGCCTTCACAGCTGGCCTCATACAATTACATTTAGTAATATCAACATCATACAATACCATCAAACACCACTACACTCGTCTTCCTGTCATGTGCCATCAGCTCAAGATCTTTCCATGTCTTCCTGTCATGTGCCATCAGCTCAAGGTGTTTCCATATCTGTTTCATCATTTTCTGTTTCTGCTCTCAAAGTTGTGAAATGGTGTCGCTTGTATGAGTGTGAACAGTGTGCATTTTCTCATTTACACCACCTTATTCCACCAAAGCAGAAAGAACAGTCACTACAACCATGCACTCTTTTTACAAAATCATTGAAAAGCCAAACTTCTGAGCCATATCTACCATAATATTGTTAACTTCAGAGACATTTTTACCCCATTACTGAAATTAATTCAGACTCATATTTATCAAAGTTACAGAAAAGCTAAATTTCATAGAAAAATTTACCATGTCCACATTCAATTAAATGTTAACATTCATAATTCAGATATATATTTATCTCATCACTTGACCCATTAAACTGTAGTTGAAAATTTAGCCCAATCACTGAAAAGTTAATGTTCAGTGATATCTTAACAACAATCACTCTAATGTGAACATTCAGACACATATTTATCTCAATCATTGAAATGTGAACATTCAGACACATATTTATCTCAATCATTGAAATGTGAACATTCAGACACATATTTATCTCAATCATTGAAATGTTAACATTCAGACACATATTTATCTCAATCATTGAAATGTTAACATTCAGACACATATTTATCTCAATCATTGAAATGTTAACATTCAGACACAAATTACCTCAACCACTGAAAATGTAAACTTCAGATACATATCTACCACGATCAACCAAAAGTTAAACATCAAGTACAAACACTAAACATGTATACAGTTAAACCTGTGATTAAATGGCCATGTAAGCCAGCCAGCACTCATCATTAATTTTCTTAACGCTCCTTACAGAGCATACAGCCAACATTGTAGCTGTTCCCCACGCAGAAAGCCTGCACCAATCAGCCACGTGCTCTTATAGTGGTGGTTTGTGTGGCAATCTGTTTTGTATGATGTTCCCAGCCCCATGCACTTTCTCATAATAGTCGGTTTGTCCAGCATGCCCTGAGGATGTAGTAGTTCTATTTTTTCTTTCTCTCTTCAGACAGCTCCTGGAGCTAGCCAGTACTTGCTGAGCTGTTACATTTTTGATAAATGCAGATGTTATATGTAACACCATTTGCTTAAAGATGACTTTAGCGACCAACATACAGAACAGAAAATTACAAGGCACACATATATATATATATATATATATATATATTTATATATATATATATATATATATATATATATATATAAATCTATATATATATATATATATATATATATATATATATATATATATATATATATATATATATATATATATATATATATTAATTTTGGATTTATTATTTTAATAATGGATTTAATTGTTTTTTGACTAAACAAAACAAGATGCTTTCATCAAATATATTTGAAAGAATATAGAAAAAATGGTAACTATCAAAGGATGAAAGGGAAATAGAAAACAAGATGCAGGAAAAAAATATTATCTCCCACATGATTCAGACACCAATTAACAAAGTACAGTTGCAGTGAAAAATAACATATTTTTGTGTTAATTTGAATATTATCACAGCCATTTCATTCAGTATCTAAACATTTCATAATTGTCCTACAATGTACATGCAAAAATCCTGGAATGACTGAATTTTCTACTAAAGTCTTGTTTTAAAACTGGACTGTAAGTATAATTCAGTTTATATATCTTTGTTATGCCACCTTCCAACCTTCTCTCAGCTAAATGAAATATTATGATAACCTGAAGGACTAAAACAGCAGTTCCACTTTGAAACATAACTTTATTTGGGGGGGGGGTGTTTGTTCTTCTTTATTACACATATGTTCAACTGACTGAAATGCTGGCACACACTGTTCTCAATATGCGCATGACCCGCTTTAAAAGAAGTACACCCCTTCTGAAGCAGAAACTGTATGGCAATGAGAGAAGCCTGAGACAGACTGCCCTATATGAGAGAAACAGCTGTGGTTATACGAGAGAAAACAAAGAAGAAAGCAGTACATCATCATACGAGTCTTCAAGATCATGACAGGAAAAATCCTGTATACTGTAATTAAAAGCTTCTGATGACTGCATGCCTTCCTTATAGGGTAAGTAATATTTTGTGTTTGTCCACTGCAACAAAGCATGCAGACGCCATATTATTAAATAATTTACAAATCATACCAACAAGGCGACTAATATGAGGGTTTATATTAGGCTGGAAACCTCTTCATGTAAACAAAAATGCTACAGAACCACCCCCCCAACAGCATTTGATTGCTTGGTGCGATGCATGGAGGCATATCTGGAGTCATTCTTATATGACCACCAGCTATGCACAATGCTATAATATAAGTACATGGAAGTGAACCTATGTCTTTGAGGCTAATTATATCCTAACTGACTCTTGAAATCATCCACACACTTCCAGGGATTCCCCCTGTGGTGAAACTTGTTGAGAACCCAGCATTGCACACTAAGCTTGGAGAAGTCACTTGAGCATCAGGCATAATTCTTTGGCTTTGACTTGGTTGACTGCATGCAGAAGGATCTCACTGTGGACCCAGTGATAGGCATGGGGAAGCTGAGAAGTGGCTCCCGGCAGGACGTTACAATTCCATGGGAGAGCCCAGAACCAGAGTACAGTATTTTAGCTCTGCATAGTTGGAGATCCCTCTTGGATGGTGAGGAATGCACAGTATGCCACACGCTTCTCACTCCTAGCTTTGGACCAGATGTGACGATCCTTTAAATGCAAGCCAAGCTGGAGAAACTGGAGCTCATGACATAACTCAACACATTTTGGAATGACAGAAAAGCCACAGGAAAAGCCTATATCCACAGTGTAGATAATACCAAGGAGTATTCAACATGGTATTGACCGCTAAACAGTGAGAAGCTCAGCAGTCCTAGTTAAACAACAACAACAACAACTAGATTAATAAACTGTGTCTCCTACCCCGACATTATACAGGGTGAGCAGTCCTAGTTAAACAACAACAACAACAACTAGATTAATAAACTGTGTCTCCTACACACACACCCCCCCCCCCCCCTCCCCCCATTATACAGGGTGACTGAAAAGTCATATCCTATTTTTCGGTTGTTATTTCTTCACTCCTATCCAACTATTTTATAAGAAATTAACGTTAAAATAAGGATAATTAACTCTTTAAGCCCCAATAGCAATGGGACTGAAAGAGTTAACGGCCATTTAATAAAATTCGATTTTGGTTTGGTTTTAAGGACTATCTTCATTGCATACAGACAACTCCATCAGTGCTCCGATCTCCATCCTTAGATCACACAAGGAGGATCTCAGCACAGTGCACGAACTCCCTCAGGAAAAATTAAGTTTTATGTCACATGAACATTGCAACTCAATATCAAATCCGGCCTGTTCAACATACGACTTCACAGCTGGCACGAAACTTTTGTTGTCTCTTGTTACGTCAATTTATTGGTCATTTTAGATATGATTGTATTTGCCTTCAGGGAAAAATAGGTTTAAAAATAAAAACTTTTTTGTCAAATGGCAGTTAATACTCCTTGTTTTGAAATTTGGTTCATGTGTATCCAATAGTCTCGTCTGCTTGACAGAGTGGTTAGAGCGCTGGTCTCTTGCGGCAAAGGTGCCAGGTTTGATTCACTGTATTTGCACGCTCCAAAATCCAAGCGCCCAACCTCGTTTCGTGGGCGCGTTACTATAGTCAGAAATGACTGAAAGGGATAAACATCGGCATGCTCCCATCTACCCAACTGTAATTAGGTACCTGTCTTCGTTCTTGAGTTAGGGAACAAAAAGGCAACAAGGAAGGAAACTGGTCACCCTCACCTCTTGATGCTGGACCTAGTATGGTAAAGTCTCTAACACTTCACTTCCCTACAGCAGTATCTGCTATCTTCTTCTTTGATCCTTAGCCGCCGACCATCAAAGCAGTCAGTGGCCATCACGCCTAGTGGCGTCTTGTAGGGCAACAACAAATTGATTCCACTTTGCTCGATCGGTGGCCATCCTTCATACAGTGCCCCAACTCTGGTTCATTCTTTGCATCTCAGCCTCCACCAGGTTGTTTTTGGTCGGCCTCTCTTTCGTTTTCCTTCAGGGGTCCAAAGCATAGCTGTTCTTGTGATGGCATCGGGGTCTCTTCTGAGGACATGGCCAACCCAGCTCCAGCGTCTGCCAGCTATGATGGTGTGCATGTCCTCTTGCTTGCTCCAAGTAAGCAGATCTTGGTTGGTGATGGTATTCGGCCAAAAGATTCGGTGAATTTTTCTTAGGCATGTTGTGTGAAAAGAGGACAATTTCGACATTTCCTTCTCTGTAACTCTCCAGCATTCCGCACCATAGAGAAGCAAAGAAAGCACACAGCTCTGATATAATCTTAATTTTGTGCTTGTGCTGTATTGAGAGGACTTCCAGATGTTGTTTAGGCTAAAAAAAGGCTGTTCTTGCTTTATTCATTCTGATGTTGATGTCTTTGCCTGCCCCGCCGTCTGGTGTTACTATGCATCCTAGGTATGTGAAGGTGTCTGTCTGTACCAGTTGCTGATTGCTTACTGATATGGGCTCAGGGTTGCTCACATTGAGCGTCATGACCTCTGACTTCTTTAGATTGATGTTCAAGCCCACCTGCTGGCTAAACTTATTAAGTCTATCCGTTTTTTCCTGGATGTGTTGATGTGAATGTGCTAGCAGTGCAATGTCATCTGCATATTCCAGATCTTCCAATGTAGAAAATGTAGTCCATCTTATTCCTGTTGGACTGCCCTCTGTTGTCTGGTATCTGCTATGGAACTACCTTTTTATATCGAATAGATACAAGTGAGGATTTACAAAAATTGTGAGTCACTTTTCAGTCACCCGGCAAAGAAAATAAAAATGAAGTTCTGCTCAAATATTAAATATTTTCATACTTAAACAAGAAGTCACATGGAGAGACATGGCCCGCAAGCAGATGATACTTCATGGCCTCAAATGCATGTAGATCCAAGTAGAACAGTCCCAACTAAGATGGTTTGGCCATGTTTGCACAATGAGAACAGATCAGCTACTATGACAAATATGGGAAACCAAGAACCAGGGATCCAGACCTTCAGGACAACCCAGAGTTCGCTGGGAAGACAACATTACACAATCCCCAAAGGACCGAGGACTAGACTGGAACTAGGCCTGGATGAAGACAGCTGATTGGATAGTATGGTACTCTCTCTGGTAAACCTCTACAACTTACGGTAGAAGAGGAACGACTAAGTAAATACTACATTCTATAAGTATGCAAGAAGTCACTACAAAAATATTACAAAGCAAATTTTCCACACTAAAATCAAATATTTCAATAAATTAAGTAAAAAAAAAAACAACATATATATTTTTAAAATGTTGTATTCCTATAAACGCCCTGTAGTGACGCTGACTTCTTTCACTAATACAAATGTCTTGCCTCATACTATCAAACGAAGTATAGCAGCCAATCAACTTACTAATGAATCTTGAACTAAATGTAAGTTTAAAAAAAAGAAAAAAAAAGGTTAAGGTAGTCCAATAGCAGAAACTAGCGAGTCCAACTGCCAGTGGCCTCTCGCAGCAAAGGTGCTGGGTCTGAAACATGGTAGCATCATGCTCAAGTCTACCCAGCTGTCAATGGGTACCTGACTTTGCTCTTGAGTTAGGGAAGGCAAAGGTAGCAAGGAAGGGAACTGGTCACCCCCACCTCTCAAAGCTGGACCTAGTGAAGTCTCTAACACTTCACTCCCTAATTACAGTATATGCTTGGGACTACCTACCATAGCAGAAACTGTGGAGTGAAGTGTTAGAGACTTCACAAAACTAGGTCCAGCTGTTTTATGACATGAGGTGACCAGTTCCCGTTCTTGCTTCCTTTTCCTTCCCTTACTCAGAATGGTTTACAGTAGAAACAGGGGTGAAACAAGGCTGTATTATGTCACCACTACTTTTTGGAATAGCTATTGATTGGGTTATGAGAAACTATACCCACAATGAACAATTAGGTATAAAATGGACAAATGGAAAATTCCTGGGGGATCTGGATTTTGCAGATGATTTAGCATTCTTAAGTTCAACACCCAGACAATCCCAAGAAGCAGTAAATAGTCTGTGTCATCTCTCGGTTAAAATAGGTCTCCAAATAAATGCCTCTAAAACTAAAGTTATGAACTTTTCTACCGAGACCTTTGATATCATCCTGAACGGGGAAAAACTACAGAAAGTTGAAAGTTTTAATTATTTAGGCAGTAAAATGACTCAGGATGGTGACACAACAAGAGAAATTCATACTAGAATTGCTTTGGCAGCTAGCGCCTTCAATAGATTATCTAACATTTGGAAATTACGATCACTGAATATACACATACCAAGCTTCGTCTGTTTAATTCAAATGTTATCTCAGTGTTAACATACGGCTGTGAGAGTTGGAAAATAACAAAATCATTGGAGAACAAGCTGAATACATTCGAGAACAAATGTCTTAGAAAACTCGTGAACATCAGTTGGAAAGAATTCAAGACTAATCGACAAATAAGAGAAGACTCTAGGCAGAAATATGTCTCCGACTATATAAGGAAAAGACGATGGTCATATATCGGTCATGTCCTACGAATGCAAAACAACAGAATACCACTGCAGGCGCTCACTTGGGTTCCTGAGGGTAAGAGGAAAAAAGGAAGACCAAAAGAAACACTTAGAAGAACAATAATAAGAGAAGGAAGAACGTTGGGATTAAAGAATGTGCAAGAGCTAAGAGGAGTGGCGTCACAACGAATAACCTGGAGAGCACTGATTTCTGTCTTATGCGCCGTGTTTGGTGCTTAAAGAATTTATTATTATTATTATTATACTCAAGAGCAGAGTCAGGTACTCATTTACAGCTGGGTTGAATAGAATGTGTCGCTACCTTGTTTCGATCCTGGAACCCTAAGTGTGCCACGACAGGAATGCACTATAATCTCTTAGCCAAACAGACACTAACTGTTTTGATTTTAATACACAGACTGCAACAAAAGCTTTAACATTACAAATGCATTTTTTATTAAACTATAATTTGAGCATATCCTTAATATTAATTATAACAATATAAAAAAATAACAGCAGTTGGCTCCGTTAATCACATACCTTAACAATTACATAAAAACAGTACAGTCAAAACAACTCTTCACAGAACAAGCCAAACATGGACACTAAAGCACAAATGTAGAAATTTACAATTTTTAAGATGTGCTGCCTGAGGAGAATAAAATTATAAATGGAGAAAACATTATAATGTAACAGTTTGATAGGAAATATCTAAACAAGACTGTACTTGGAATACACATTATAAAACTAAATGATACAGGCATTTCGTAAAAAGTCTGGCAGACTACATGGCATTATGGGATTTCTACACTAGGTTAAGGCAAAGGTGCCCTTGGTAGTTCCTGGGGGTGGGGTATCTGACGAGACAAAGAAAGAAGAGAACTACCGCTCCCTCAGGCAACTTTTAGTACAAGTCAACTAACATAAGGTTGTGCATCAGGCTGGCAAACTCATCACATAAAACAAATTGCTAAAGAAACTAACACTGAAAGAGAATTTGAGGGGCCTAGTGTGTTTTACAGACAGGGGGTATAATGTGTTGGTGTTGTGGGTAGTGGATTCTCCCCCTTGCTTCACCCTAGGCCTAGTGAATTCATTTTTCATGAAAGGAGCAACCATTGCGGTGTCAGTCTCTTGGCCTAGCAAAACCTCTCATACCCTAAGATCGTTGCGCGTGGTGAAGAGCCACACCCTCCTCGAGGTAGTCCTGGTAACTGAGGGTGCGAACCCCCAAGCTAAACACAACGGATCTAGAGGAGCAAACATCGAGAATAAAACCGGTGCACTACACCGTACACACCCTCTGTGGGTGGAAAGGAGCCAGATGGATACTGAACAAGTCTTAGGAGTGGGAACGAGTATGAACTACTTCCTGAAGACCAGAACCCATCTTACAGGCACAGAGACTCGGGACGTGATGATCCTATTGCCTTCAACTTTTGGTCATATGCCTAGAGCCTTGGAGAACTTGGCGTAACCAGCAGGTAATTTGGTGGCGAGGAATTAGCACTGTGAGCCCTACCTTGGCTAGATATCTCAGGGAGATGCAGAAACACACCCTTTATCTCCCCTACAGCTGGAACAGTACACTTCTGGCTTCTACCTGGGGTGGGTAGAAAATCCACAGGCACCCCAGCATCACAATGCCAGGATGATGAAAATGTCTAAATTGATTAATTCAAGCCAGATCGGACAACGCCTCGATTATCAAGGTCCACACCAGACAGTGGATAACCAGGCTTTAATGTGCGAAAAATTGATTGCTAAAAGAAACCTGAAAGACAGATTTCCCAAGAAGAGGAAAAGTGGGAGAAGGAGCAAAAAGAAACCAGATCACACATCTACACTTAATATTCTGCAGTTAAACATCTGCGGCCTTAGAAACAAAAAGCTAGAACTTGCCAAACTGTTAGACAGTCACAGTATACATGTGGCTGCTCTACAAAAAACTTTACACAAAGACTTTGACCCACACCTGTCTGGATACACTAGTTACGCCTGTAAGTGCATTGGTTGGCTTGGCATAGTAACCTACATCCGAAATGACATCCAAGGAGATGTCACACAATCAAAATCCCATCCCAAAGATGTACAAAAAGTCAATATCTGGCACAATGGAGGCAAATATACTATATACAATGTGTACAGCCCACCTCAAACAACATGCAACAAAACAAGACACAGTTTCACAAAACTCTTCTTGTCGGTGACTCCAAAGGACACTCAACCCACTGGGGATATCTTGACTACAACAGTACAAAAAAGTACACTGAAGAGACCTGTGAAACAACTAACCTGTCAGTATTACAGGATATAGAGTCCCCACCAACTCTGCTGCATAGGGCCCACCTCTCTCTCAGCTGACCTGACTTGACCATCTGACCTAACAGACTCTAGCCAATTTCAGGTTCTGGACGACATTGGAAATGACCACAAACCACTACTCACCACTATAATCACCCCCAGTAAAGCATGTTTCAAACAGAGGATGCTGGAATTTTCAAAAAGCGAATTGGAGACTATTCCAAGAAACATCTGATCGCCTCCTAGAAAACATTGATACTGTGTCGAAACATTCAGTGAAGAACTGACAAAATCAATCTTGAATGCAGCATCTCCATTCATCCCAAGGGGCAGCCGGAAACCATATAAACCAACCGGGAAGAAAGAAATACAAATTGCTATATCTGAAAATATATCTCAACAAATGTCGAGGTGTTGTCACATGCTGGCCTTCAAAGCATGTATACACTGCTTAGACAATGCAGACTACGCTGGCTTAACCATGTCCGCCGCATGGAAGACGGTCGCATCCCGAAAGATATCTTCTACGGACAACTGGCAGATGGCCAAAGAACAGTTGGGCAACCGCAGCTGAGATTCAAAGATGTGTGTAAGAGAGACATGAGGGCACTGGACATAAATCCAGAAACTTGGGAGGATGAAGCTGCCGATCGCATAAAGTGGCGATGCTATTTACGGCGCCACCTCAGATTGGGCGAAAAGAAGCTCACACAACAAGCAGAAGAGAGGAGAAAACGTCGAAAGGAGCGCCAGGAAAATAAACAGTGGAAGGCTGTCACCTCAGGGGCGCATACCCATAGTCAGTTATGACTGAAGGGGTTATTATTATTATATCTGAAAGAAGCAAAGCAAGAACAAAACTTGAGACCACTATTTCACACCATGAAATTCAGGATAGATACCACCTCCCAGAAAGAAGACAAGATATACAGAAAGTAATACTAATACAGAATTTACCACCACATACTCGCTTAAAAACACCAGAGGTACAAATAAAATTAGTAGATGGAAAAACCAAACACTCCGACCCAGTGAGTCTTATGAGTGCATCCCAATGAACCATTTATGCCTACCCTGAAGAACAGTTGCATGTCTATACTGACATATCTGCATTTAAGGCCACCATCAAAGTAGGTTATTGAGTCTACATATGTTACCAAGATTGATCCTCCAACAAGCTGTTTGATGCATGTGGTGAGTTTTGCTCCAACAACGAAGCTGAAATCATTGCACTGGAAACAGCCGTATAACCATCTGAAGACTGTATTAGATGTCTTTCCCTCAAAGGCTCAAAACATTGTCATTTTTACTGACTCAATGTCTGCCCTTCAAGCTTTGGAAGGCAGTGGACATTGTAGAACTGAATTAGACAAATTAATTCTGGATGCTGATCAGCTTATCCCTTCCTATGGCATCAGAATAGTTATGCAGTGGATCCCTGATCACTCAAATACACCAGGTAATGACAGAGCAGACAGATTAGCAAAGAAGGGAACAAGACAAGAACAACCACTCACAGCAACAACTCTCCAAACAGCCAAATCACTCATGTGAACAAAAAAGAAACTTGGCTGAACAGATGGGCCATGGAAATACTGGGAGAGAGGTTTACAGACATATGGCCGGTCCTGGTCCTAATGACAACATTGGCCATCTTACAAGGAGGGATCAGAGCCCCATTTTTCGGCTCAGAACACAACATATACCACTCAACAGTCACTTGAACAGAATCCAACCACAACACTCTCCAGAGTGCCAGCTATGTAACTACCCCTACGAAACTGTTGACCATCTTTTTGAGCGCCCAGCATGATGATGTTAGGAAAATGCTCCCTTCTCCGAGGCCAGATAAGTGGAACACCTTGTACGGAGAAACAAAACAACTTGCAAAAACATGGAGATATCACTACATGGCATTGGGCTGAAGGGCGAGAGCCCAAGCGCCGCTGGATCAATAACAACAACAGAATTTGAATGCTTGGTGCAGGCTTTCTGCAAGGTGACCAGCTATAGTGGTGACTCTGTGCTCCATAAGGAACACAAAGAGAAATGATGATGATAAAAGGTAAAGGCAGTCTCAGAGCAGAAACTGCCATAGGGAAGTGAAGTGTTAGAGACTTCGCTATACTAGGTCTTGGCTTTATGAGATGGGGTGACTGGTTTTCTTCCTTACTGCCTTTCCTAACTCAAGAGTAGTGATGGACCCATTTACCGCTGGTTCTGCGCTACAGTGTGACATTATTTGGGTCGATCTCTGCTTCACTATGGCAGTAATCAGTTACATTTGTTGTACTGACTAATTACATGCTTTTAAATGGTCGTCACCTCTTTCTTTCTCTGCTATGTAGCAGATATTTGGTATTTTCAAACATTCTTACACTCCTCTCAGTGATAGTCGTCATGTATGTTTGGTTACCCATTCATCTCTGCTGGGGAAGGAACAAATGAGATAATATTGATCGACAACCATGTTGGTTAATCTCGGGTGTGGCCGACATCAGACTACAGATTAACACTAAAATCGCCCAGCGCATTTGCTTAATCGCTGATAAGGCCAGGGTGCATTCTTCGCCAAGATGGTAATACACTGAAAGTTTGATAGCCACTATGGGGAGACACCTTATGGACAGACATGAATGACATGATTGTTTCCTGTCCGACTGTCACGAACAGATTCATTTATGGGAAAGTAAGATGTTACATTTTACACACATTGTTGAGTGTACGGACATGTCACTTCCATGTATGGGAGACGTGACCTTTGCATCATGCGCAGAATTATTCCATGTCGGAAATATTTGAATTACCCCACAAAACAAGCATGCTTGAAACGATTGGAGACCTGCTTAGCTTCATAACAAACAAATGCGGGGGAAGACTTGCAATATAACCTGACACATTTTAGTTTTAAGACACTCTGAGAATCACTTGCCAAGATGACAACCAGACTGCGAGAGTGATACATAGAATCTGATTTCATATATATCAGACCAGACATTGTGGAACATCTTGAAGGACTTAAAGAGCCCAGGAAAACCATTTTAATAAGGAAAACTGGGATCTGAGGAAACTGAACACACTGAGTCATAGTGGGAGTTTATTGCTAAAGTAACAACTCACAAGAACACGTGTAAGAGGCATCTGCAAGTGCCTTTTTTCATCTGAGCAAACAGTCTGTGAGCCAAGATTGGCGTAAGTTGTACATGTTACATTCTACATTTTTCATTACTAACATGTGAACTAATATGTATATATTGCCATGTGAATATTAATATGTGAAAATCACTAGTGGATGTCCAAGTCATTGAGGCTGGCAACCTCAGTGTATAGAATGATGATTTCATGAACCACCACTACAAGGGCTGGTGACTGCTTTATTACTAGTTTTTCAAAGAGAACTAAAAGCATAGTTAGTCCCAGGTTCCATATGGAGCAGGGAGGAAAAGATGAAAGAAATGATGTACATTCTAATTATAATATTTACAAGTACAAACCAGTGTAAAGGTCTATGTAAACCTATTCGCTTTAAAATAATCAAAGTTTTCAAGCTTTTCAACCAATATAAATGTAAACATATTCTATCTATACTATTAACCTTTTCATTTGAATGTAAAGTAAATATAAAGCTATTCAATTTAAATGTAAAGAAAGTTTTCTCTCGAGGGATTAAGCTTAATTCTCATCGAGGGTAAATTCTGAGGTAGATGGGATGGTAGAATAGGAAGATGGGGACACATAAGTATGTGTCGGGAAACTCAATACTCAGAGGATATTCGTTTCTCTTCTTTTACCATACTAGTTGGTGGTACCACTGTGGGTACTAATCTCTGGAACCAAGTGAAGGTAGAAGTGGACTGACGTCGAGCTAGACACCACCATCAGAGAGATGCAGGACCAGCTTTGCAGTTACTCCCTAACTTGGAACATGCTGCACCTTTAATCTTGACCAGAGATGCGAGAATTTCAGTGACCTATCTGCACAAAACCCAAAAACCCAGCGGGAGCAGAACCTACCATTTGCAGCTAAGTCAAACTTAAAAGCTGCCAAGGACTTCTTACATAAAACCCTCATTACATCACGCCAGTGATGAGAATTTTCTGATAAATCATTATTCATTCTTTTAAAACCTTGTTAAATCTAAGTGATTATTAAATTTGTTATTTGTAAATATACCAATTTAATGTTGATTTAACCATTTTGGATGTACTGCATGTTTGTCTCAGTCAAGTTACTAAATACACTCTAAACAAAGCTATACCATAATAATAAGAATTCCACTGAGTAAATCAGGATGGTGGCTTGAACGTGCTGAAATTAATAATTGCTTAATTCTTTATAAAAGGTGGCGGATCAGATATAAGTTAACAATTGCTCTGCCCAACACAGCATTGTTCTTGGCTTCTGAAATATCTTATGAACTCTCCCTTGAGATAGGATAAATTTATAGCCCGCCAGTTAGGGGATGTTAATGTTTGAGAAGATATTTTTTGGTGTTTATTTGGCAGTGTTTAAGAATAGGTAAAGGTAGTGATGTGTTATGATAGTTGTTATTTAAATTTGGTATTTAGTGTTTAAGATTGTCTGTGTGAGGGGGATGTCAGTATATGTTGTTATGAAAAGTAAGTTCTGTAATTAGGTTTTGAAATAAAATAGGATCAAATTTTTATGAAATTGCAGTTTTTGAGTGAGATTTTTGGAGTAATATCTAGTATGGTTTAAGTTAATTAATAAAATCCTTATTGGTTTATAGGTAATTATTTGTAATAATGTTTTATAATTTGTGAAGATGAGAAGATGGTAAGAGTCATATAAGATATAGTTTAAGTTTTAGTGGTTGTTGGAGGGGTAGCATAAGTGGTTGTTTGTTATGGGATTGTTTTTAGTATATTGGGGAAGAAAACCCTCCTTGGGGGAAACAGTTTTTCATGGGTCCATTCTTACATGTCAATGCTAGTTAGTTTAATATCAATGTCAGCTCTCCCATAAGATCCATGTAATTTTCTGGATTCCCTCAGTAGTATGCCAAGAAGAAAAGAGTTAATTTTGATTCAAACAAGAGTACTTTAAGTTGCTTAGGTCTAAATTTAAAAAAAAAGAAGAAAAATTTTACCCAGGGATAAGGGACTGACTTAAGATAAATTCATAGCTTTGTTTTGCCCCGGGGGGTTCCAAAAGGCAAAAAGGGGGGGGGGGGGGGGGGGGGTGATATAAAAAAACTAAATAAAAAATTTTTTTAAGTTTTAAGTGTTAAAATAAAAATCTCTATAAAAAAAAAAACTAGGAAAGAAACCTTTTGTGTGCCAGGGGGGGGGGGGGGGGGGGGTTTAAATAAACAAACCAATAATAAAAGATAGGGAAAGGGGGGGCGATGGGGGGGGGGGGGGGGCGGGGATAAAAAAGTTAGGGGGGGGGCTAAAAATTTGCTTTGGTAAATACTCATATTTCGGGGATTTGATTTAACCAAAATTTTCGTTTCACCCAATACACTGTTTTTTTTTTTTTTTTCTTAAATATAAAAAAAAATAAAGGGGGGGGGGTTTTTTTTTTAAAACAATGGGGGGTTACCTGGGGGGGGGGGGGGGGGGGGGGTAAAAAAAACAAAAAGGAAAAAAAAAAACAAAAAAAAAAATGAAAAATAGGAATCTAATCCAAAGCTGTAATAAAAAAAAATTAATAAAAAAAAAAAAAAATTAATTATAACATGATAAAATTAAATAAAGCAATTTCATCCAAGGACAACAACCATAACAGCCACCCGGATTTCAGCTTTTGGATAATAGGGTGCCCACTTTTTTCGGAAATTTTTTGTTTTGGCAAACAAAAAGGGGTGGGTGGAAAAAAAAAAGGGTTGGGGGGGGGGGGGGGGATTTGTAATTCTAGGAAGATCTTTGTGTGGTTTCACACATTTTCAGATCATTAAAAATCATACAAAAGTACTAATGGACTGGGGGAACCCCCGATTGAACTTTCCATGGAAAAAAATAAAATAAGTATGATAATATTAAAAATATTAGTACAGGGTACCAAAATAGATTGTAAACCAATACAAAACAACAACCCCCACAAATGAAACAAAAGTAAGTATGGGACACACAATGAGATTGACCTCGGAAAAAGGGCGGCGGAGTAGGGAATGAAAAAAAAAAAAAAAAAAAAAATTTCACTTTCAGGATTTTTGTAATATGTGGGAAAAACGAAAAATTGAAAACCACTCGTTTGAATAATCTCTCTGGATCATACACAATGGGGCAAAAAAATGGATAAAATTTTGGGAAAAAAAAAACAAAAGGGCAGGAAGAAACCACAACTGGCCAGGCATTAATTTTAAATCTCTTCTTAAAAGACAAAACAAGGAAGTTGCCTTTTCCCAACCCCGATGAAAAAAAAAAAAACTAGGGGCTGGTGGGAGGAACAAAGAATGGTGGCTTCTTTCATTTACTACCCGGTAGCCAGGACCTCCAAATTTACAAAAAATTGGTTTGGCAAGGGGGGGTACATATCCATTGTGTTACATGGAATCCTAGACAGAAAGGTGTATAGAACTGTGGGCTATAAAATTGACATAAATCATATAAAAAAAAAAAAAAAAAATTTATCCAGGGGGGGGGGGGGGGGGGGGGGGGAAAGGGGGGGGGGGATGAAAACTAAAAAAAGGAACCCCACAGCATTGCACATTCAGTTGGAGAAGTAGACAGTATTGGATTAAAAAGGAAAGAAGTTAGGGGGAGGGGACTCAAGGTTGACACTCCCAGGAGGGAATAAAGGGGGGCACCCCCTTAATTTGACCTTGGCTAATGACTTTGCAGCAGAGACCAGGGATCTCAGGATAGGGGGAAAACTCACTAACCCTCACAGTTGAATAGGGGGGGGAAGCTGTAGAAGGGGTGCTTGTGGGATGCAGGACATGACAAATACAAAGGTATGGATGGAGAAGTTCAGGAGGGAAGCACTGGGAACTAAAATAAAAATATTTAGCTTTGCAGAGTGGGTGGGAAGGTTCACCAGGTTGAGATGGGAGGGGAAATATGGGAATTTAAAGTAGGATGTTTTACTAACAGGGAAAATAAATGGAGGGGGGGAATAGGGAATATGCTAGTAGTGATGGGGAAATGGGATATGAGGACTCAATAAAAATTTCTGTGGGGGGAAGGAGAAGCCCTAGGGGAATTAATGGGAGGTTCGCCGAAAGGGGAGTGATAAATATAAATTGGAAGGAAGAATAAATAAAGATTTTTATATATAATTAGAGATTTTAATATTTATGGACGGGTAGATAATATTAATTCTTTTGTGGAACAGTTATGGTGTTGACAAATTGTTTAAAAGAAGACCCGCTGGGGGTTTTGGAAAGGAGGGAAATCCTTGACGGGAGGTGATTTATTGGGGAGTATTAGGAGAACCTTGGAGGGGATGGAATGGGGAGAGAGGGTTTGTATTGGAATCTAATTTGAGGAAGGGTTATATTAACAAGGGGGATTTTGGGGGTCCCATCCCTCCCCTACCATCCCCCTAAAGTATGGGAGGAAAATACCTCAGGCAAAGGTGCCCCCCTCATAATCTTTTGGATTGGTAGTGGTTTTTAACGGATAATGTTTTTTACCCCAGGATAGATATTTTACTTTGTTTTGAGTGCCCCATAGGAGTAAGAGGGGGGGGGGACCCCTGGTAAATTAATTATGTTGTAATGTAAAAGGCCAAGATGCTCAAGGGAAACCCCCTGGGGCCTTTTTTTTGGGAACCCCCCTTTTTTTTATCTTTCACCACCCGCTCGCTCGCCCTTGCTAACATCCCCCCTCTTTTTTTGGGACCATAAATGTGGTTAGGATGAGTCGATATTCCCAAATTTATGTGGGTAGGTGGGCCTGCCTCGAGTAATTACCCATTTTTTAGTACACCATGGTTTAAAACGATTTGCATATACAACCCGTTTATCAGTTATCAACTGCCTCTGGGTGCTTACTTCCCCACTTTCCCCTAATGGTGGACTTTGTTTGATATCAAAATAACGTTCGGTGCCCCAATACCCTACCCAAAAAATAAAAATGACCCAACACAACCCCAAACAAAAGCCCCGGGCAAGAAATTTTATACCCGAAGCAAACCACCCCCCAAAAGTTGTCCAACTTGGTACCCCCCCCCAAAGTGGCCCGCATACAAATCACCAAAAAAACAAACCACATTGCCCCCCCCCCCCCGGGGGGGGGCGGGGGGCCCCCCCCCCAAAAAAAAATAAAGACAAAGACAATTTGGGAATGAAAACTAGCAATTTTGGCTTGAAAAGAAAAAAAAATTTTTTGTTGGGGGGGAAAAGTCATAAAAATGTAACTTGTGTCAAAAATTTACCCCCCCCCATTAAAATTGACCAACAATAAAAGAGGGGTTTTATAATTTTACAACCAAAAATTGTAAAAGTGGTAGAAACTTTAATTGGGAAAATCTGCAATAAAAAAAAAGATGATTTTGCTGGTTGGGATATTATAATTGAAAAAAAGAAAGACTAGAAAAAAACAGGTTACAGACTTAGTATTTGATAAAGGTTAAAAAAAAGAATAATGTGGGATTGGGGAATTATAAAATCCAAAAAAAACATTTGTAAAATCAAGTGAAAAAAAGATGCTGGAAGCTGGGGGGTTTAGAAGAAAAATCATGATAACCGAGGGAAATTAAGAATGACCCCAAATCATGTAAATTTACAGCTGAAAAAAACAACAAAACTTAAGAAAATCATTCCAGAAAAAAACACTGGGAAACAACCAATGTTAATGGTGGGTCAATGTTAGTATTAAAAAAATATAAACGAACGATTTTGTTAGATTGTTTTTTTTAAGGTGTAATTGTAACAAAAATTAAAAAACCCCAAAAAAAGGAAAAAAAGGGAAAAAAAAAAAAAAATTTTAAAAAAAAAAGATGGGTAAAGGTCACAATGAAAAATATATATAATTTATGGTTTTTTGAAAAAAAAAAGGAGGAATGGATTTTATTTTTTTTGGGGCAAATGTATAAAAAAAGGCAAGGGGAAGGTTATAAATTAAATAAAAATTAGGGGATTTAATTTGAAATTGTTTCTTGCAATGGTGGAAACAAATCGGAATAGGTAAAAGTTAAATATAAAAAAAAAAAAAAAATTGTTAGAACAGAATTGAAAATTTTATACAGAAAAAACTTTTTCTGCAAAATCCCAAAAAAAAGATCCCACCCTAGTTTTTTAACAATCAATATAAAACACCCTATTGATAAAAGTAACGACAAGGAAGTAAATGAAATTGTAAAGGATAAAGTAAAAAAAAAAAATCGAAAAAAATTACAAAAATGTGTAAAAATATATTGATTTATCAAATAACATTTATATTGTACGTAAATAAAAACCAAAAATAAATTTTTGATGAATAACCTTTAGATTTATTTATTTGTTTGTTGAGATTTTTAGTTTTCCAGATAATATAGATTTAAATAAAAGATGGATTAGTGGATATTAGATTAGTATATATGGAAAAGTTAAACAAAATAGAATAGGTATGAAAAAAAAAGGGTTTGAAATAAACCAACCTTAATAAAAAATATATAAAAAATAAAAAAAAAATTTTTAATTATATGGCAAAAAATAGGGATAAGTAAAAAAACCCACAAATAAAATCAAAAAAAAATAAAGTTTTGGGGGAACGGGGTGGGGGTTTTATAGGACCATGCTTTATTAGATAGATATTATGTGATTGTTACGTATGGTAATATTGTGTTGGTTTGGTTAATTGATATTTTATATAATTTTAAATATTAAATAAATAATTGGTTTTAGGAGGTAGATCATTGATAATTAAATTTTAGATGGATTTTTTATTTAGGAAACTTGATATGTAAACATAAATTGTAATTGGATGTAATGTAATGTTATAAAAATGTTTATATATAACTATGTTTTAAGGATAATGATTTTATTAGCTTATGGGAAGGGGGTTTAATATTGTAGTTTTGGGGTTATATAAAGTAGTTAAATTAAAAATGGTGGTGTTATGTGGGTTAATTAGTAAAAATAAAATGCCCCCCTGGTATGGGATTATTTTGGGGGGTCAAAAAAAGGTGAAATTTTAAAACAAAGAAAAATATGTTTGGTATTATAAAAAGTAATATAAGTTGAATTGCGTGGGTTCCGAAATATTAGCGTTAGAAAATTAAAAAAAATTAATTTTGTATAATAATATTAATAATCTAACAAAAAACCGTTGTAAGAATTCGTTTGTAGGAAATAATGGAAAATGGAAAAATAATGTCCCCCCAGGTGTAGTATTTCAGTAGTTATTTTTTTGAGGTAATGGTGGGGTTTAAAAAAAGGATTGTTTTGTGTTTGATTTAGAGGTAAAGTGGGCTTAGTTTTTTATGGGGGTGGAAAAAAACTTATAGTTTGGTAAAAGATTAAAATGAAAAGTATTTATGATGGATTTGTTTGATCGAAAAAGTCAGAAATTGTTCGTGGTTTTTTAAAAAAAAAAAATAAAAAATGTTGTGTATAAAAAGGGATATATTAAATTTATGGTAATGGGGTAGGTATAAAATAAAAATAAAAAAAAAATATAAAAACCCCCCCCCCCCCCCAAAATAATTTATTAAGATTCATAAAATAAATTAACGGTTAAATAAATGCCTAGGAACAAATGTTTAATTAGAAATGGCGCGAAAAGAATGGGGTGGGGGCAAGCCACGTATTTTTAGGAGTATTTTTATTGGATAAAAAACGTTTTTAGAAAGGATAAATATGAATTTTGATTTAAAACCCCCTGTATTATTAAATTAAATTACAAAATTATTTATTATTTTTATTTTAATTTTTTTAAAAATGTTAAACTAAAGCAAAAAAATTAAATTAAATATAAAAAATAAATTATTTTATAAACCACCCCCACCTAAGAATAGGTAAGTAAAAATTTGATGTAAAATAAGGCGGGTGAGTTGTGGGGGATTTTTTGGACGGTTGTTCCCCGGCATTATCCCCATATATTTAAAATAAAAAATTTAAAAACTTTAAAAACCCCCATGGCTGATAATTGGTATAGTGTTAAAAAGATAGGGAAAAATACAGAAAAAAAAATCCCCAAAAATAAGTTATAAAAGGAAAAAGGTTATTTTTAATAGATTGTGATAAAAACTTTTAAAAGGGAAGGTTAAATTTGATTAATTAATTAAAGAAAATATAATTTTTTAAATTTTTAATTTTTTAGAATATGGGACCCCTATGTTAACATTGGATGAATTAAGCAATTTTGTATGGATTTTTTCACTCGGTTTTTGCCCCCCCCCCCCCCCCCAAGAATTGGGTGAGGAATTTTTTGCTTATATTTAAATTACAAATTTTATTTAATAGAGAAATCTTATTAAACTAAGTTTATGGGGAAAATAAAGAAAATTCAATAATGTTTTTGTGATTTTTTTTTTTTAATTTTGTGATAGAAAGTTTTTATTTAATAAAAAAGAAAGGGTATTGAAAAAAAAAAAAGCAACAAATATTTAGTTTATTTTTCTAGGTAATTTTTTAACTAACTAGATCACCTGTCTATTATATACCCTTTAAAGTATAATTTTTCCCTATATAAAAAATTTTTTTTTGTTATTAACCCCCAATCATTTTATGGATGTGAACAGCCAAGTAAGGGTTAATTATCCTTGTCCAATATATAAAATAGGTGTTAGTATTTGAAATATGAAAAAGGGTTAAAAGGTGTTAACCCAACCACCCCCCCCCCGCCCCCCCCCCCCCCCCCGAGATATTAGAGATAAAATGAAGGTAACCCCCCAATTTATAAAAATTTTGCCCGTAACCAATTTTCCGATAAAACCACCCCAAATAAACCCCCAAACCCCCAAAACCACTTGAATATTTTAGAAAAATATATTAATAAATATTATACGGGTCCTAAAATAAAAGGGTTGGGATTTAAAGCCCCTTTATTTTTTTAGTACATTAAAGGAGTGTGAAGAATGAATTATTTTATGGAAAATTATCAAAAGGGGGGTGGGGTCGGGGGGCCCCGGGGCCCCCCCCAAAATAATTAATAATTTTAAATTAATATAAAAAAAAAAATTTAAAAATAAAAATAAAAGTGGTTAAAATATGGCGGTGATTTTGGGGGTTAATTTGCCCCCCCTAAATTTCCCGCCCCCCCCAAAAAAGTATAGATTTTTCTATTTAATAATATAATTAAAGATAAAGTATTGCAAAAAGAACTTTATGTGAAATATTATTATTTGTTTGATGTTAAAAATTGGGTGTGGGGGGGGGTTTAAATAATGACATGTGGTTAATGGGGGGTGAGGCATAAAAAAAAAAAATTATCTCGGGTACATGTCTGAGTTTAGATTTTGTATAAATAATTTTTGGGGAGTATTGGTATAAATACGATATATTTTATAAACTTTTGTACTGCGTTAACTATATTGGGGTGTTGATGGGTGTGCAAGTCCAGATAAATAGCTGTGTGCAAAATAGATTGAAATTAATTAAATGATATTTAATGAATATATAATTTTACGTGAAATCAGAAGGGTAAATGGAAAATTACGCCTTATTTAAAGATTATAAAAATAACAAAAAAAATTATATAAAAGAAAGTAACCTAATTTATCAAAAAATGCCTCGAATGGACGCAATCGGATATTACTAAAAGATTGTTATGTAAGGCAATAATAAAAAGGTGGTGCCCGTAATAAGTAAATTTAATATATGAATATATGAAATATAATTAGATCAAACCAAAGGTTAAAAAAAAAAAGGTAAATTTTAAATATAATTATAAATTAAACTTGAAATGTAAAAATACTAATAAAAAAAGTGAGATGTTTTTTGCATTGTATTTTCTTATCTGAGTCGTTGGTAAAAAAAAAATTATTATTTGTAAGAATATTTCAATTATTTTTTTAAAGAAAAAAATTAAGTGAAATTTAAATTAAAAAAAAAAATATAAAAATTAAATACTAAATTATTAATGAAAAATTATTAAAAATATAAAAAAAAAATTAAAAAATGTTGGTCTTCTTAAAAAAAAAAAAATAAAAAATCTAAATGGGCAGAAAAAAATAAATAAAAACTTTCAATAATAATGTGTGTTTTTAAACAAAAATAAGACAAAAAAAAAAAAGTGTTGTGGTGATAAATAATTTTTTAGACATTATAAATATAATCTATTAATAATATAAAAATAAATATATTAATAAAAATATAAATAAAAAAAATATAAAAATAATATAATTTAAATTGACTAATTAATCGCCCCTAAAATAAAAAACCTTTAATTAACAAAATAAAAGCATCCATTAAAAATAAAACAATAAAAAAATAATTAAAAAAAAATGGAAAATGAAAATAAAAATTTAAATATCTAATAACGCATACAATCAAAAAAAAATAGACTAAAAATATTAATAAAAAAAACACATAATCAAAATATATTACATTAACCCTATAAACAAACAAAAACATAAAATAAAAAATGAAAATGAAAACCCTCAATAAATGGTATTAATTATATTAATATAAAGCAAGCCCCATATTAAGCCCCAAGCCCCCCCCCCCCTCATAGCCCATAGCCCCATCCCCATAGAAGATACTGCCATAGCCCCATAGAAAAGGCCCCAATACAAAAAAGTCCCATATAAGATTTATGCCATTATGGAAAGTAAAGTAAAAAAGGTTATAAAGGATGTTTGAGATTTTTTTGTTTTGCGATAGAATTCACTATACTAGGTCTAAGGCGCGTTCCATTCCTTACCACCCTAGCATTCCTCAACTCAAGAGAAGAGTTAACTACCTATCTACAGCTGGAGAGACTGCAGTTTTACCTGGTTTCAACCTGAGAGAAGCAAGCACTTTGTCCATTATGCCACGTGACTCTCTACCCAGAAAGAATATAGAAAGACAAGGATCAGAAAGACAGATTTTTGAAGACAACAAATCAGTGGGCAGGACAGAAAGGAAAGTAGTAGTTTTAGTATTTATTGGCAGGAATCAGCAATAAGAAAGAAGAGGAAACAAATGTATGTAAAAAAAAATAAGGACCCACTGGGAGAGTTGTTGCAAAATCATGACCTATTGATCCAATCCAAAAACTATTTATAGAGTCAGAGTGAGAGGAGAGTTAGGCAAGTAGTTAGTAGGAGTAACGTAAAAATAGTATGTTTTAGTAAGTAAAAGAGAGAGATAGTGAGTAGGAGTAACTGTAAAAGTTAAGTAAAGTAAAAAGTAGTAAGAATGGTAATTAAGCTAGGGAGTTAAAAGTGTAAGGTAGGGTAGTAAGTAGTAAAAATGTAAGTAATTCGGTGATAAAAGGAGTGGTAATTAAAATTACAGGAAAAGTGTGGAAAGTAAAGGAATGAGAAAGAAAAAAGGGTAAGGAAGAAAGGGAAAAAGAAGAGAGAATGCGGAGATAAATTACACTTTACCTGAGACAGAAAAAACACCTCCGATTATGCCACACAACCGTACAAGAAACTGCCAGTATGGCTTGTGCACTTCGGTTACTCGTATCAATAAAGAGGAGAGATCATACTTCACAAAAATACCTGGCACTCCATGGCTACCTTCATTATGGTTTAAAGCTCTATTCTGCAGAAGAAAATTTATTGTAACAACAATTATGGCATACTTGTTGATAAGATGACTTCTCTCCCTCTTTCCCACCCCAAACAAGATTTAGCTTTAAAAAAAAGGTAACGGTAACGTACTCAAACAGCAGCTACTGCCATAAGGATGTTAGACACTTCACCATAATAGCCACAACTCTATGAGGTGGGTGTGACTAGTTTCCTACCTCGCTTCCTTCCCCTTCCCTAACTCAAGAGCATAGTCAGGTACCCATTTACAGCTGAGTAGACTGGGGCATGATACACCCAGGTTTCATTCTCTGAACCCTGTTAACTTGGTCATGAAAGGCAATCGCTCTACTGCAGTGGTAGGCAATCTAGCAGCTGTGGGGATCTACTTTAGAAACACTGAGCTCTCTAACGATCTACCCTTGATAACATCATGTCTATCTTCAGGTTTCAGAGTATCTGCAATTTGGAATAAGTCTGGCCCATAGTTAACTTCTGCCCCCCCCAAATATATTTATAGAATGTGTGATTCCTATATACACACATTGGGATTCTCGCCGGTGCTACAGAGTTCGTGCACTGTGCTGAGATCCTCCTTGTGTGATCTAAGGAAGGAGATCGGAGCACTGATGGAGTAGTCCGTGTGCAATGAAGATAATCCTTCAAACCAAACCAAACCAATACTTCTGCCCCGCCAGCCACTTCCTGCAATCCCATCAACAAGCGGTGGAAAATTAACATTAGTACAGCATAAACACCAAATTAAGATTATAAGAGAGATGTGTACTTTCTGTGCTTCTCTATGGTGTGGAATGCTGGAGAATAACAGAGAAGGAAATGTTGAAATTGTCCTTTTCCCACACAATCTTCCTTATGAAAATTCTCGGAATCTTTTGGCTGAATACCATCACTAACCAAGAACTGCTTGCTCTGAGCAACCAAGAGGACATGCACACCATGAAAGCTGGCAGACACTGGAGCTGGGTTGGCCACATCCTCAGAAGAGATCCCAATGCCATCATAAGAACATTGATACTATGGGGCCCTGAAGGACAGCAAAAGAGAGGCCGTCCAAAAACATCTTGGTGGAAAAATGTGGAGGCCAAGATGCAAAGAATGAACCGGAGCTGGGGCACTGCACAAAGGATGGCCACCAACCAAGCAAAGTGGAAACACTTTGTTGCTGCCCTACAAGATGCCAACGGGTGTGATGGCCACTGACTGCTTTGACAGTCAGTGGTTAAGGATCAAAGAAGAAGAAGAAGATTGTGGGTGTTCACTGGGAATGTGGTGAAATTCCATTTAAACCTGGGAACATCGCACTTTTAAGTGCTGGTGGAAGGAGGCTAGTCTGATATTTACCTTGGTTAAAAATTATTTTTCCCCCCTCTGTCTCTTAGAGATCTACTAAATGATGCCTTTGGATCTACCTGTAGATGAAGATTCGACTGGTTGCCATCCCCTGCTCTAATATCTCAGCTATAGCATTAAGCTCATCAGTTATTCTAGAATGAAGATGGTCTAAAGAGGAAGGCTGTGAGGAATAAACTACACTTGTAAGACCCTTATAGAGAAATAAAAACAGAACTCAAGTTACTGAAGCTGTCACGTTCATAATGACTCTAGACATACACACCATATCCATACTTTATAATGGCATCCCGGTTTTATTCTTGAGGTTTGCTCCTCAGACAGCCAATGGGATAGTCTGGCGTTCTCTCTTCCAAACCTCTACACCTCACGGTAGAAGGGGAACGACTAAGTAAGTAAGGTTTGCTCCTCTAGATCCGTTGTGTTTAGCCTGGGGTTCACACCCTCAGTTACCAGGACTACCTCGAGGAGGGTGTGGCTCTTCACCACACACAATGATCTTAGGGTATGAGAGGTTTTTCTAGGCCAAGAGACTGACACCGCAATGGTTGCTCCTTTCATGAAAAATGAATTCACTAGGCCTAGGGTGAAGCAAGGGGGAGAATCCACTACCCACAACACCAACACATTATACCCCCTGTCTGTAAAACAGACTAGGCCCCTCAAATTCTCTTTCAGTGTTAGTTTCTTTAGCAATTTCTTTTATGTGATAAGGTCTCTTATGACAAGACAATGCTGTCCAATTGTGTTGCAATTCATTTCTAATAACGTCAACAAACAAAAAAGTTGTTATTCATTGTTGAGTGTTTTTATTTTTTGTGGTTCACCAGAAAGCTGTTAACTTGAAAGAATTAAAAAAAAAATGCCACAGATAAAGATAAAATATTAAAATGCATGAACTGAATGAAAAATATGAATAATTTGTATGATGAAAGACAACTCACTTTTTCAGTGACTGCGAATTGGTAGGTGTCTACATTTGCACTATATGTACGCACTTCAGTAGGCACAATCTGCATAAAATACTGGAAGGTGTGATAATCTGGAAACAAAGTAATAACACTGTATATTTTATCAGTTTACGTGATAAACGTGTCAGTCTAAATCAAAATGCACTACTAGTGTATAATTAAGCAATGCACTGCTGTTGATCTACCAGTCATCCTGAAAGCTGATGTGCATAGAAATACAAATGGCTACAGGTCCACAACCTTTCATCTGAAATGCTCTGAAAACCGAAAGTTATTTAGCGGAGGATCTGTCGTGAGCATAAGACCCAAGAATACGTGAGGCATCAGCTGCAGCATGTTTTCTTGCCTATGTGCTTATACTGCTACACTCTACGTAAAGCTAGTAGAGATGGACGTATCAGAGGATGCATCCGTCGTGTTTACAGGAACAATTAGCATTCACACTCTTCGACTGATGGAGACTGAGCACCTATGGGTTTGCCCTGAGTGCAATGATGTCAATTCTGCATAACAATAACTGCTACACTAGCTCAAGCATGATACATCAGGTAAGCAGATGTAAGCACTACAGGGCATTGTAAAACTTCTGAACATAGCGTAGTCAGTGGTGTGTCTATGGCTGCCAGGGATTTTTTTTACTTTTTTGTTTTGGCGATTCTGAGTTTAATTTCATTATGAAAATGAGGTAGAAAGAGTTAAGTCAGTCTCCAACTACCTTCTCTATGAAATTTTTAGTCTCCCTTAGAAATGGTATCAAGTAGCTTCCTCAATGTGTGTCCTATGTAACCATACTACTCCTCCTCACCTCATGTTCCACTGGTTTTTGTCTGGTTCTTTCCATTGGTTCAACATACCGTTTTAATCCTTCTACTCTAAGCGTCCGATTGACAGAGTGGCTTGAGCGCTGGTCTCTTGCATCAAAGGTGCCAGGTTTGATTCATGGTATCGACACGCTCCAGTCTACCCAGCTGTAAAGGGGTACCTGACTTTGTTCTTTAGTTAGAGAAGGAAAAGGCAGCTAGGAAGGGAACTGGTCACCTCACCTCTTGATGCTGGACCTAGTAGCAGTATCTGCTATAGGACCACCTTTACCTTTATCCTGAGCAAGCAGCCACGTATGTAAGTGTATTTTTTTTTATTCGTACGCCCGCTATTACTCGAGGCGAAATCTCAGGTTATTATGTTTAACCTGAGACTGATTTTACGTGAGTATCCTTTTTTTCTTGCACTGGTTGTTGTTACATGTTGTACAGGATGGCATTAAAGTGTAACAATTCTTCGCTCCCCTTTAGGGTCCTGGTAATACATGGGCCAATGCCCAGCAATCCTTAATTCTTGTACACATGATCATCAGTCAGTCAGGAGAAATTGTGAGGTGGGTGCCTGTGTATCCGACTTCAGCACAGCATTTTTTGGGACCGGGTTTGCCTTCCCTCTTTGATCCCTACTCTCTCAGCCAGACTGCAGTGATGCAGCCTGTTTCCAGGACCACCACGTGGAGGTGGAGTAGGGTCTTGGTCAGCTCTGGTTCGATGACCCTGATGCAAGCAGTCAAACTATGAGTCGCTGACTGCATTCTCTATTGCTGCGTCTTTGGGTCCTCATAAATGTGTATTAATATTAACACCAAAAACAAATGAAATATGTACCGAAACACTTTCCGATCTGGTTCGAGATTTTAATTTACCACTGGAAGACAACATCCATAAGCGTGGGTAAATTTTTGCCTCTGAAAATTGATATTATATTCATATGTATTAAACGTTTCAGGTTAGTTACCAAATCGTGAAACTGTTTACCATGGCAACGAGTGATAGGGCCACAAAAAACGCTCGTATACCTCGTCTAACTGCTGAACAGGCTAGAAACTTGTTTCAACAATTGATTGATAGATCTAGCGACAAGGAGGATAGTGAAAACAATGTGGACATTGATTCTTCTTCTTCTTCTTCCTCGTTCGTCCTGAAAAGGACGTTGGTTGCGCTGTGTCCGTTTACAGCGAAGCTGCGGTATTTGCGCCTTTCGGCCAACACAACCGACTTCCGCACAGCATTTTTTGGGACCGGGTTTGCCTTCCCTCTTCAGTCCCTACTCCTCAGCCAGACTGCAGTGATGCAGCCTGTTTCCAGGACCACCACGTGGAGGTGGAGTAGGGTCTTGGTCAGCTCTGGTTCGCTGACCCTGATGCAGGCAGTCAAGCAATGGGTTGCTTACTGCATTCCTCACTTTTGATGCGTCTTGGGTCCTGACATTGATTCAAATAGTGATTTTTATAGTTGTGATAACAGTAGTAGTGACAATTTAAGCAATGATGATAGCCAAGATATTAGAAGTCCTGGGCCATTGGTGGGTCGTAAAAGCACAAAAACCTTGGTTACAGTTACCAATAGTGCAGGAAATACTGTAGGCCTAACTAAAGAAAGAGAACAATGGAAGCAAGTGACTGAGGGTGAAACAATGAATAGTTTTTATTTTGTTCCAACTCGTGAACCAAGTCTGCAAGCAAATCTTGATGCAACTTCCTCTGCGCTTGATTGCTGGCTTACATTACTAACACCAGATGTTTTACATTCTTTAGTCAAAGTAATAAATGAGTATGCTGACAGAGAATTCAAAACCCCAATCTTCAAAAAGATCTTCATTTGCTGCTTGGAAACCTGTCACTGAATATGAGCTTTTGAAATTTTTCGCAGTAACAACTGCGATGGGTTTAGATAAAAAGCCAACGGTAAAAGACTATTGGGCACGGATACCACATAATTCTACTCCCTGGTATGGTAATATGTTTTCAAGATCTAGGTTTGAAATAATTTACGAGGGGGAAGTCAGTAAGTAGGTCACAAACTGATATGGGATAGCTGAAAATTGTAGTTGGTAGTTTCTAAAGGTGTCATTAGGTGGCAGCAACATCTAGCTTAATGATTACTTTAGGTAGCAGATGCTAGGTGTCGCTTGCGCAGCTCAGATAAAAATGGCGAGCGTGCTCGTGGAGTGTACGACCGAAGAACAGCGTGCTGTTGTGCGTTTTTTTGGATACAAAAGGACTTCCTGCAAAGGATATTCATAAGGAATTGTTTCATGTTTACGATGAGAAGTATTTGTCACGTAAAGTGGTACATAACTGGGTCGATAAATTTTCTCAAGGACACTCAAAAATTGCTGCTGAAGACCGATCTGGTCGTCCTCTTCAGATTGCGACAGAAGCATCTGTGCGGTGGGTGGGGGAGATGATTCGAGCTGACAGGCAAGTAACGACAGAAAGTGTAGCTACTGCAATTGGGTGCTCTCATGGTTTAGCCTACAGCATAATGCATGATTGTTTGAATTTCCGGAAAGTGTGCTCATGGTGGGTGCCCAGACAACTGACTGAGGAACACAAAATGAACCGAATGGGCCTGTCCTTGCAACATCTCTCTCGATACGCAGATGAAGGAGAAGACATGCTTAACAGGATTGTTACTGGGAACGAATCATGGGTGCATCACTACCAACCTGAATCAAAGCGTGCTTCAATGCAATGGGAACATCCTTCTTCACTTTCTGCCAAGACATTCAAGGTTACGCCATCGCAGGGAAGGTTATGCTTACAGTGTTTTGGGATTCTCAAGGAGTGCTGTTAACTCATTTCCAGAAGGAAGGTGAGAATGTGAATGCTGCACCGTACTGTGAAGTTCTGTTGATGTTTTGGGATGCAATTCGAAGAAAATGTCCAGGCCTACTGACTAGAGGAGTACTGCTCCATCATGACAATGCCAGACCACATACAGCTCGATTAACCCAGGAGAAAATTGAACAACTAGGGTGGCAACTTCTTGAACATCTGCCTTACAGCCTCGACTTAGCCCTGAGTGATTTCCACCTGTTTGATCCACTAAAAACTCACCTTGGCGGTAAACATTTTGCGGATGACGAACAGGTTGAACGTGAGATGCAAATGTGGCTGAGACAGCAGACCAAAGACTTCTATGCTGCAGGTTTTGAGGCACTGATAAAGCGATGGGATAAGTGTATCAATGTTGGTGGAGATTATGTTGAGAAATAAGGGGAAATGTAAGTGCAATAATAAATGGTTTTCAAGTTCGTATCTCACTTAGTTTTTTTTTAATAGCCATTTGTGACCTATTTACTGACTTGCCAAAGTACCATTCAATGATGCATGTTGGAGATGCTGATTCAGAAGGGAAGGACAAAATAGAGCCTTTTTTGAATTTGCTCATAGCGAAGTTCAAGGATGCATTTATCCCTTTCAGAATTTAGCCATTGATGAAATGGTTATTGTGTATAATGGATGCTGAAAACACAAGCAGTAAAATGCAGCAATGCCAAGCAAGTATCACATTAAGACCTTTGGAATGTGTAATTCTGCCACAGGGTATGTCTATTCTGTATTGACATACTTTGGGAAAAATACATCATATATACTTGCTAATGACTCTACAACAAGTCAGGCGGTGAAGGTATTTGATTTCTTGCTACAAGGAATTGGGAAATGCCACCATGTATTTGCTGACAGATACTACACTGTGCATACACTGATAACCTATCTGTTGAGTAGGGGCATTCATTATACTGGCACGGTCAATATCAATAAAAAAAAACTTTCCCCTTCAACTGAAGACCCTCTCTCTCCAGCACCGAGAAGCAAGGTGGTAGAAAAATGGTGAATTATCTCATATATGTGTTGCTTGGCGAGACAAAAAGGCAAAGAAACAAAGTATTGTTGACTGAAATATCAGTTGAGATGGTGCAAGTCACAACTTAGTCAAAAAACCCAAACCATGAGTCAGGATGTGGGTGCTGCACCAGTTATCACTATCAACAACTATGAGTTGGCAGTGGTGCACCACTTCACATACCTGGGGTCTACCATCAATGACAAATTCTCTCTGGACACAGAAATTGACAGTCGCATTGGCAAAGCTGCAGCTACCTTTGCCTGCCTCACATCGCGTGTTTGGGGAAACTCCAAACTCACAATGAAGACCAAAGCTGCAGTATATAACGCCTCCGTCACCAGCACGCTTCTGTATGGCAGCAAGACGTGGACAACCTATGCTAAGCAAGAAAGAAGGCTCAACAGCTTCCATCTACGGTGTCTACGCCACATCTTCGGCATTTGGTGGAAACGAAAAAGTGAAACATGTCAAGGTGTTGTCACATGCTGGCCTTCAAAGCATGCATACACTGCTTAGACAGCGCAGACTATGCTGGCTTGGCCATGTCCGCCGCATGGAAGATGGTCGCAACCAGAAAGATATCTTCTACGGACAACTGGCAGATTGTGAGAAGTTAATGTGATTGAATTTACAACAGGCCCCAAGTTTCGGTTCCTAGCATTTTTTTTACGTTTTTAAGGAAGATTACGGTGGGATTTTTTATCTTATTCGGTTTTTTTTATTTCTCTTTGTTTAATAATCGAGTTTGGACTTTTTGTGTAGATTAAGAATTACGGTTTCTAGCAAAGATGGTAGTTTTAACTTTTAGACTGGCACCAGCGCGCTGGTTCATTAAGATAATTCGTTCATGTAGAGATTTTCCAGTGTAACATAATGGCAGAGCATTTTCGGTTCTTCTCAGTGAGCGCGCTATAATTTTTAGTAAGGGTGAAATCAGATGGGGGTAGAGGGGGAGTTTTAAGCGCGTGGAAACAGGTCAGCAACGGAATTTTTTCAGCTTGATCGTAAGTTCTAAAATTAGATCATGACCGCAGGAAATTCCTGGCACGTTGGTTGGTTCATAGATCGACCCGCTTAAGAACAAAGCCTAGCTATGACTCACGCGTAGCGTGGTCTGGGGTAATAAATAAGCGGGGTTCCCTGGCAGAAGTGGGAGATTTTGTTGAACTTCTACGCCTTGGGAAAGAACTGCCACACTGCTCTTTCGAGAGAAATTCGTGCTGGTAAATATGAAGTTAATTAAGCTTTAATAGTTTATAAGATTTTTGCAGAGTTGTTTCTAGGAGGTAAAGTTAATTCATAGAAGTAGAGCCATCAATGCTATAATTTTAATTGACTATAACTGACAGCGCAATTAGGTATTTTGTGAAAAGGTAGTAGGGAATTTTGATAGTTTCCGCAGAGTAGCTGTTTGTAGGAATTGGAATATTACTGTTATTTGTCAGAAGACAGGGGATCTAATTTTTCCTGGATTTGTGATTTTAAATGGTGCAGCGTAAAACACGCTCGCGGAATTAAATTAATTTTAGTTCATAACGGACATGCCATGAGTTACCCTCTTATCTAAATTATTATCAGAGTGCATTCATTCTTTTTATGAGATAATGAAAGCTTAAAGATGGTAGATGTTAAATACTATAATTTTGAGACACGATGCACGTAATTTCATTGTGATTTTCAAGGATTTGGAGAGAGGGGTACCGGAGCACGTGCTGTGTCTATTTTCTTAGAGGGGTGGATCTGAAAAACGGAAGAAGAAGGGAGATAACGACGCATGCATTGTAGAATAGGATTTGAGTTCCTTTAGAGATTTTAATGTCCATTGTTATCAGAATCGGGTGTAAATAATATTCCAGACACGTGGGTGTAGATTTCTCAATATTTGAGTTATAATATTAGCGAATAATACGCTAGGGTTTTGGTGTGTATTTAATTGTTCAAGTGTGTGTAAATTACCAGCGGACTAATTTGTGTAACGCTGTGGTAATAGAACGAGTGGCTTTAAATGTTAGAGCATGGGAAATTGTGTATTTTTCTCTGTGTGGGTAAAACCTACATTTTGAAGTCAGCAGTTACGGGTCTAGTTGGGATTTTTAATTAGTCCCTTATTTAATAGACATATGTTTATACTGATGAATTCATGGAGACGGGAGATTATTGTCTCGGGTGAAGTCTATTGTATTTGGGTAGCCAGGTAAACACATCGATCATTGTTAAATAGTAGGGCCAGGAATTTACTGGCAACAGGTTCATTCAGTGGTTAGAATGTTGTGACGGGCAAACCTAAGCTGAGTCTGGAGATTAGAGTGTCGATAGGACAGTATTTGAGGGAAAGTGGGGGTAGGCATGTTTACTAATCGCTGAAGCGATACTAGAGCATGGGAGCTGTATGGAAGATTTGAAAACTTAAGTGTTCGAGATTTGAAAAACTTAAGTGTTAGAGATTTGAGACTTAAGTGGTTGAAGAGTTGGGATTTAAGTGTTGAAGAGTGAGAGTTAAGGGAGTTAAGGATATGGGAAATTTGTTGTGCGATATATATTTGTTATTGTTTTGTCCACAGCAGATATTTTCCAGGCGTGGCAGCTAGGGCTACAGTAGTCCTTGAGCGGCTAGAAGTTCGCCGGTCTTCTCAGGAGAAGAAGAGTCGGCAAAGCCAGGAAAGAAGTGGAGTGGTGACACGGGTCACTGGTGCAGAAGTCAGTTTTGTACCCAAGAGAGCAAGGAGCTGGAAGCACAGACTTCTTCAGCAAGAACAAGAGGTTCTTAATAAAATTCGGAGCTATTCATGCTCAGATAAAGCACACACTGAACCTAGGCGCAGGACCTAGAGGTGTCGTGATTGGTCGGTCATAATAACACCGACGGCCCAGACCCAAGAGATGGGTAACGGGGCCTGTGATTTTTCCAGAATCGTCATTTGGTAGTGCAGAAGAGTCCAAGTCGAGAAACCAGAATGCCAATTCAAGTTAGCAGCTACAACGGCAGTCAGAGGAAAGAGGGTAAAAATACCTCTGAGCTGCAATAGAGGGAGAGAAGGAGAGTAGTGGAGGAGTCGCTTTTCTGTAGGAACTAGGAGTGTCAGACAGACACTGAACATAACAGTAGAACTCAGCAAGTCATCTGTAAGTTGTGTCGGAGATGATAAAAGGGTTCTGGTCGTGGACTTTGTGATAGTCAGAGAATATTTAGCCTAGAGTGAAGCAGCGGCGGAGGCACGTCATTTGTGTAGAAACACGTCTGCAGACAGACGGACAGTAGGAGTTAGGGTGTGTTTACCCGATATCAGGTTGATTAGGAGAAAGACGGATCTGGTGTTAGAGATCCTCCTTCACATGTTGTTGTATTACTTACCTTTCTTCCTTACAGGTTGAGGGGAGGGCGACTGTGGGGTTACCTTGCCTAATCACTTGAAATTAATTGTTATGTTCTTTCCAGGTGTATGAACACGCATGTTTATTCTATTTTTGTAGTATGTTATATGAATTTTTTTGTGTGGTGTAAATAAAATCCATTGTAAATTTCCGGCTGGATCAGTCACTTACTTCAACCTATATGTTGTCTGTAAGTGGTGTCTGTGGTGTTAAGTATTAAACCTTATCCCAGTCTTGGTAGCTAGAGGTAGTGAGGTTATCGCAAAACATTACGTCACTTAGTGGCAAGGGAGAGTCAATTTCGGTTCTCGACCCTTGACGCCAATAGCCTCATCTCCCACAGTCACTGTTATTTTCTTCTGAAATCTATCTTCTTAGTCTTTCTTTCCACTAGGGTCTAGTCTATTTAGGTAGGCAACCTCTAGTCTTAAATCCACTTCGTGACAAAGTGGGTGCTATCGTCCGGTGAATCATCTTTGTTACGTTCAATTCTGTGATCTTGACAAGTGGCGGCGTTCGTCCGGTAGATCATCTTTGTTGGGATCAATTCTGTGATCGTGTCAAGATTCATAGATTGTTTCTATAGGAAAGGTCTGGAAAATAGATTTCTTTATAATATCCCCTAGACAAGAGCTATATATAAACTGATCCAGCTATAGGTTTTTTTTTCCACAGGAAGTTTCTCCACAGGGTGCAGTCAGATTGTAGCTGTAGTTAGTTTGATGACTAGAGGTAACTGATGGCTAACTGAATTTTTCTTAACAGGAAGGTAAATTCGGGTTTTTAGGTAGCTGCTTAATGAAAATTTTTTCAGGTAGTTCTTCAGATTGGTGCTAGTCTGAGTTCGGGTTTTGGGACAGTGGTTATAGAGAGATTAATTCCTAGTAGTTAACGGGAAGTTATGGGACCTTCACGTCTCTATATTTGTGAGCTTACGGCAGAATTTGCAGGTAACATGGCCGATCTCGATAAAGTACATAAGATTGCACTTGAGGTAGCTAAGTTCATGGAGTACGGTGATAGCGAAATTCCACCCCTTCTGGAATATGCAGAAAGCCTGCAGAGGCAATATGAAGTAGACGACTTATTTGGCAATCGTCTAGCCTTGGCATGGACCTGTGCAAAAGCTGGGGACAGCGAAGCATTCATCCAAGAGTTCATAGAACAAGGAATACAAATGGTCCAGAAATCGGAAAGAAGAAGACAAGAACGGGAAATAGAAAGACAACACGGGGAAAAGCAGCGACTAGGAAGGGACAACCCCTCTGAAAATCTTGCGCCAGTAAAGGATAACTTGTCGGCTCAAACTGCGCCCCAACTCCAGGAAAAGGACTTTCCGTTGGAAATGGACCCTAAGCCCAAACAAGGAAAGGATTCAGGTAAGGAAAGCAGCGCTTACAACGCTGGGAAGATTACGAAGCGATCCCAGGTGTGGAAACTGCATAACAGGGGGAATAATGCAAGCAAGCATTATAATTCGGATGGCTACCGATTCTCCCATGCTCGTGAGAGAGCACAACATACTCGACATGGAAAGTCGAGGCCAGGGTTCGAATCCCTAATAAGGCATGTTTCGCCAGCTCCCCAGAGGGACAGCGAAAAACGACAGGAAGAGGTGCATTCGCCTGACATCCCTGTGCAGCCTAATGGCCAAACAGAGGTGACGCCTCTGATTGTGGAAATACATTCTTTGTCGTCGGGAATTAGGCCCCCGATGGTATTAGCTCCTTCAGGAGAGGGACATACTGACGAGAACTGTATTCAAGGAACGTTGGAACAAGTCACTGAGAGCTTTATCTCAGATTCTCCGCGATCAAACGGGATCTTAAACCGTCAAGTGTCACTGCAGGACACATTCCAACTGACGCCAGTAACTCTCACAGGGGAGGGCAAGGTTGAAGGTAGAACCAGGGTGTTAGACGGAGAGCTCCCGTGGTCTACAGGTTCATCTCACCAACTTTTCAGGCCAGAAAAGAGTGAGAAAAGCGGCCTTACGCATTTGCAAGGAGCTACTTTAGAGAGCTCTGTCCCTCTTCATATTGGTAGGGGAAGAGCGATCACAGAACCACTGCCAGGGGCAGATATTACCTATCTTTTCCCCAAGATAGAAGCTACTGGGATCAGTGTGGATTCAGTAGAAACCCAGCAAGAGATCGGAAACTCGATGTCAGAGGTACACGAGAGTTCTCATTTTCATTTTAAGGTACCAGCGGTTTCAAACCCGCTGATGAGCAGCAAGGTAGTCGCCATCGCCAGGCCTCTACATAGCAATTCGGTCATGTCAGTTGACCAAGCCAGCATTGCGCCGGACAAGGCAAGGGAAGTTCCAGACCCGCCAGTGGACGGCCCCCGGTCTGAAGAGAGATCAACCCTCCCACCGGAGCATGGGAGTAGTTATGGAGAGGAAGAAGAAGAAACAGGTGCGCGTTTCTTTGGCCAACAAACTTTTCCAATTTTGGAACAGTGATTCTCGCTCGAGGGACATTACAGTCGGCCGCAGGTATCTCAGGTCAACCAGGTACAGGCCATACAAACGTAAACACCCAGCGGATAGCCTTTATCGGACAGCACGTAACCCGCGAATTACCTGTACAGTGGTCAGGGAATTGTGCGGGAGCTGTACTCCACTAAGGGCAAGGACACTTATCAGGAAGAAACCCTGGAGGAGAAAATTAAGTAAACAAGGCCAGGTGCACACAAGAAGGAGGTATGTTATGGTTGATTGGCCCAGCCGCCTGCCAGTTGCAGAGCGACTCAAAGACAGAGGGAGAGAAAAGGCGAAGAGCGACCATTTGTGTTGCGGTCGCCAGGCGGTATTCACCAGTTGTGATCGTACAACTTCAGGACTGACAGTCAGATCTGTAGACTTGTATAGGGGCCAGTCTGGAAATACAAGATCACATTAAATTAGATCGTGTACCACGAACTTGAAGAGGGGGGTAATGTGAGAAGTTAATGTGATTGAATTTACAACAGGCCCCAAGTTTCGGTTCCTAGCATTTTTTTTACGTTTTTAAGGAAGATTACGGTGGGATTTTTTATCTTATTCGGTTTTTTTTATTTCTCTTTGTTTAATAATCGAGTTTGGACTTTTTGTGTAGATTAAGAATTACGGTTTCTAGCAAAGATGGTAGTTTTAACTTTTAGACTGGCACCAGCGCGCTGGTTCATTAAGATAATTCGTTCATGTAGAGATTTTCCAGTGTAACATAATGGCAGAGCATTTTCGGTTCTTCTCAGTGAGCGCGCTATAATTTTTAGTAAGGGTGAAATCAGATGGGGGTAGAGGGGGAGTTTTAAGCGCGTGGAAACAGGTCAGCAACGGAATTTTTCAGCTTGATCGTAAGTTCTAAAATTAGATCATGACCGCAGGAAATTCCTGGCACGTTGGTTGGTTCATAGATCGACCCGCTTAAGAACAAAGCCTAGCTATGACTCACGCGTAGCGTGGTCTGGGGTAATAAATAAGCGGGGTTCCCTGGCAGAAGTGGGAGATTTTGTTGAACTTCTACGCCTTGGGAAAGAACTGCCACACTGCTCTTTCGAGAGAAATTCGTGCTGGTAAATATGAAGTTAATTAAGCTTTAATAGTTTATAAGATTTTTGCAGAGTTGTTTCTAGGAGGTAAAGTTAATTCATAGAAGTAGAGCCATCAATGCTATAATTTTAATTGACTATAACTGACAGCGCAATTAGGTATTTTGTGAAAAGGTAGTAGGGAATTTTGATAGTTTCCGCAGAGTAGCTGTTTGTAGGAATTGGAATATTACTGTTATTTGTCAGAAGACAGGGGATCTAATTTTTCCTGGATTTGTGATTTTAAATGGTGCAGCGTAAAACACGCTCGCGGAATTAAATTAATTTTAGTTCATAACGGACATGCCATGAGTTACCCTCTTATCTAAATTATTATCAGAGTGCATTCATTCTTTTTATGAGATAATGAAAGCTTAAAGATGGTAGATGTTAAATACTATAATTTTGAGACACGATGCACGTAATTTCATTGTGATTTTCAAGGATTTGGAGAGAGGGGTACCGGAGCACGTGCTGTGTCTATTTTCTTAGAGGGGTGGATCTGAAAAACGGAAGAAGAAGGGAGATAACGACGCATGCATTGTAGAATAGGATTTGAGTTCCTTTAGAGATTTTAATGTCCATTGTTATCAGAATCGGGTGTAAATAATATTCCAGACACGTGGGTGTAGATTTCTCAATATTTGAGTTATAATATTAGCGAATAATACGCTAGGGTTTTGGTGTGTATTTAATTGTTCAAGTGTGTGTAAATTACCAGCGGACTAATTTGTGTAACGCTGTGGTAATAGAACGAGTGGCTTTAAATGTTAGAGCATGGGAAATTGTGTATTTTTCTCTGTGTGGGTAAAACCTACATTTTGAAGTCAGCAGTTACGGGTCTAGTTGGGATTTTTAATTAGTCCCTTATTTAATAGACATATGTTTATACTGATGAATTCATGGAGACGGGAGATTATTGTCTCGGGTGAAGTCTATTGTATTTGGGTAGCCAGGTAAACACATCGATCATTGTTAAATAGTAGGGCCAGGAATTTACTGGCAACAGGTTCATTCAGTGGTTAGAATGTTGTGACGGGCTAACCTAAGCTGAGTCTGGAGATTAGAGTGTCGATAGGACAGTATTTGAGGGAAAGTGGGGGTAGGCATGTTTACTAATCGCTGAAGCGATACTAGAGCATGGGAGCTGTATGGAAGATTTGAAAACTTAAGTGTTCGAGATTTGAAAAACTTAAGTGTTAGAGATTTGAGACTTAAGTGGTTGAAGAGTTGGGATTTAAGTGTTGAAGAGTGAGAGTTAAGGGAGTTAAGGATATGGGAAATTTGTTGTGCGATATATATTTGTTATTGTTTTGTCCACAGCAGATATTTTCCAGGCGTGGCAGCTAGGGCTACAGTAGTCCTTGAGCGGCTAGAAGTTCGCCGGTCTTCTCAGGAGAAGAAGAGTCGGCAAAGCCAGGAAAGAAGTGGAGTGGTGACACGGGTCACTGGTGCAGAAGTCAGTTTTGTACCCAAGAGAGCAAGGAGCTGGAAGCACAGACTTCTTCAGCAAGAACAAGAGGTTCTTAATAAAATTCGGAGCTATTCATGCTCAGATAAAGCACACACTGAACCTAGGCGCAGGACCTAGAGGTGTCGTGATTGGTCGGTCATAATAACACCGACGGCCCAGACCCAAGAGATGGGTAACGGGGCCTGTGATTTTTCCAGAATCGTCATTTGGTAGTGCAGAAGAGTCCAAGTCGAGAAACCAGAATGCCAATTCAAGTTAGCAGCTACAACGGCAGTCAGAGGAAAGAGGGTAAAAATACCTCTGAGCTGCAATAGAGGGAGAGAAGGAGAGTAGTGGAGGAGTCGCTTTTCTGTAGGAACTAGGAGTGTCAGACAGACACTGAACATAACAGTAGAACTCAGCAAGTCATCTGTAAGTTGTGTCGGAGATGATAAAAGGGTTCTGGTCGTGGACTTTGTGATAGTCAGAGAATATTTAGCCTAGAGTGGAGCAGCGGCGGAGGCACGTCATTTGTGTAGAAACACGTCTGCAGACAGACGGACAGTAGGAGTTAGGGTGTGTTTACCCGATATCAGGTTGATTAGGAGAAAGACGGATCTGGTGTTAGAGATCCTCCTTCACATGTTGTTGTATTACTTACCTTTCTTCCTTACAGGTTGAGGGGAGGGCGACTGTGGGGTTACCTTGCCTAATCACTTGAAATTAATTGTTATGTTCTTTCCAGGTGTATGAACACGCATGTTTATTCTATTTTTGTAGTATGTTATATGAATTTTTTTGTGTGGTGTAAATAAAATCCATTGTAAATTTCCGGCTGGATCAGTCACTTACTTCAACCTATATGTTGTCTGTAAGTGGTGTCTGTGGTGTTAAGTATTAAACCTTATCCCAGTCTTGGTAGCTAGAGGTAGTGAGGTTATCGCAAAACATTACGTCACTTAGTGGCAAGGGAGAGTCAATTTCGGTTCTCGACCCTTGACGCCAATAGCCTCATCTCCCACAGTCACTGTTATTTTCTTCTGAAATCTATCTTCTTAGTCTTTCTTTCCACTAGGGTCTAGTCTATTTAGGTAGGCAACCTCTAGTCTTAAATCCACTTCGTGACACAGATGGCAAAAGAACAGCTGGGTGACCGCAGCTGAGATTCAAAGATGTGTGTAAGAGAGATATGAGGGCACTGGACATAAATACAGAAACTTGGGAGAATGAAGCTGCCAATCGCACCAAGTGGTGATACTTTCTGTGGCGCCACCTCAGATTGGGTGAAAAGAAGCTCACATCAAGCAGAAGAGAGGAGAAAACGTTGAAAGGAACACCAGGAAAATAAGCAGCTGAGGGCTATCATCTCATGGGTGCATTACCATAGTCAGTTATGACTGAAGGGGCTTTTATTATTATTATAATCACCAAGAGAAAGGTATTAACTACCTTAGAAACAAGCAATTTGAACATAAGTTGATAATTTGAAAACAAATTTAAAATGATTTTTGTCTGTCAATCATTTTATATTACTAATAATATCTACCATTTTAAGTAAACTTTCCTTTGACCAGCTTTAGGCAATAGTACATTCATTTATCTTCAAAATGACATATAATTCATAAAAATCTGTTAACAATTAAGAAGAATACAGATTAAATCCCTCATACACCTACAGAATGAAAATGGTAACAAAATTTAATTATGCCACCGTGTGTTTTTCAATTCGGTAGTTAATGTGCTAAAGAAACATTGTAAAATGATTTACTGAAGATTCTTTAGTATTTTCATTCCTACTGATTAAAAAACATGAGTTTTTAGAGTGTACAACTTACTGTATCACATACTAGTATTTACACAAATATCATGGTTAGAAATACTGTTTCATTCACAATAAGATCAACTCTTCATTTTTTAAAATCCAGATCCCTAAAAACTGCATTTACCAGATGTATGCATTTCTTACTGAGTGATCTAAATGAAAGACATTTAAAGGTGTCAGAACAATATATGATAAGTGAAACAGTTACTAAACTGGACAAGCAGACAAAAAAAACAAAGCTACCTGGCATTAAAAGTGAAAGGGAGTCTGCTTACTCAGTGTGCAGAACTATCTTCCTTTTCAGTCATTTCTGACTATAGGAGCTTACCCCCGAAACATAGTCTCGGTTGCACGAGGTTGGGCACTTGAATAAAGAGGTCAAGCTGTTGCCCATGCAGCATGCCTCTGCTGGTGCGATCAGAGGAATGGCGCAGCCGATACAGTCTGAAACCAGAGTATTTAAATTGACTATACCTCATTTCATGACTTTGATGAAAACCTGATGTCCTGTTTGAACTAATAAAAGAGCTCTTTCTACAAGGGTCGGAGCTTGGTAAGCATGTATTAGCTCTAGAATTGCCACAGTTATCCAAGCAGGATCGTGACATCTAAGGAACCTCAAAGTGAAGAACTAAAGCAGACTTTCTACTTTACTTATCTAGAGCTGGCCATGGGTAGTTCCAGAGGAGGTTTCATATGAGACAAAGAAAGAAAAGGACCACTGCTCCATCAGGCATGTCATACAAGGCAATTAATACGAGGTTGTGTATGGGGCTAGCAAGTTTATCACGTAAAACAAACTGCTACCAAAAAAAAAAACTAGCCAAAAAGAGATGACAGTCAAGCTGGCAATATCACAACAATATACTTTCAATATACCAGTAGTGCCCACTTTGGGACAGGCTGAACAAATAATCTTGTGGCGCTTTCTTATTGCTAAACAAGCTAGGTCGCAGTCATTTTTACAGGTAGTACCCTTTTTTTATTTTATTTTATCATGTGTCCTTCTTAGTTCTCACTTCCTTTCCTTTCCCTGACAAAGGCCTTGTGATCGCAACATTGGTTATTTTGCTTACCTTTTGTCCCAGTAAGAAGAACTACATATTTTCGATGTTTTTTTCATATCCAGCTAATCTAAATTAATACTCCAAAACAACTTCAAAGTGGCTGAACCAATGGGAAAAAGTGTCTGCTGTGTGTACCATGTATAAAGAAATGACCCACCCAAACAAAAATAACATCAACAACCTAAGACACAAGCAGCAGAGAACAAAGAACTAAACACATCAAACTCGACAAGTACTGTGACGAAACAACTGATAATTTGTATTTTCCAATCCATCCCATCTTCCTTTCTCTGCTAATTTTTTCTGGTTTCACCTGCAATATGTATTTCGTTTTCTTTACATTCTTCTAATGGCTTCAGCAACCCTATTATCCCCCCCCACCCCCCTTAAGGCGTGTCGGGTTTTTGCTTTTGCTTCTGGCCTTCATTATAAATGCATCACTCGGTTCTTAGTGGCCCAGCAATCCGTAGACTGTGGTAATCTTACCTAAGATGTACCTGGTGTTTGTCAAACTAATGGAACCTTCTTCACTCGTAACAGTATTTTTGACCACAAGCGAGAAATAGATTCTTTGAAACGTGTGCCGCTGTCTTACTCAGGTTGGTAGCTTGAGCGGCGCAGCACGACAACCCTTTGATATCTGGGAAACTCTGTATTTCTCCGTGCAGGGGAGAAAAACTCACGTTTGTTCTGAGACTTTTGTAGTGGCCCTTGATGGCGGTAGTCTTCTAACGTTAGTAGCGGGAGAATAATGTTATGCCTATTCAGGACACTTTCTCATGTCTGTTGTCTTCTGATGTAGATTTTAGAATAATGTTATGTTACTCATGATTACACTATCAGCGAACACCTGCATGAGCCAGCTATTGCAGGTGGCTTGGGTCAGCGTTACTATAAATCTTGATAGCTTTACTTAGTCAAGCACACTCATACATTTTACCTGCCCGCAGATGGCCAAATGTGACAGGCACGTATAGGCAAAAGTTTAGACTTTGTGTTGCCTAAATTAGCTCAGCCTCTCTGGGTGAGTTGACATTTTGTAAGAATACATGTTAGCTTTAATATATATAACTAATAGCAGTGTGACTTGAAGGATGTTTTGGTGATTTCTCCCCGTACTTGATTCAGTGATAATGTAGCGCCGTCAACCACCAAAAATAACAGATGCTTAAACTGTTAGGTGTCTCCTAGTGTTATTGTTTACAATGGGTTAAATGGTAAACGGTTCTTGTGCGTTTATTCACCGGTTAAATCAAATTCTGGAAATTTATTACCAAAACTGAGAACCGTACTTTTTCTTGACTGAAAAATGTTGATTTCACATTGTGATTTGGGAGGCAGCCGATAGGATAGTCTGGCGCTCTCTCTTCCAAACCTCTACACCTCACGGTAGAAGAGGAACGACTAAGTAAGTAAGTAAGATTTGGGAGGCAAGTTAAAAAAAAAAGCGTTTCTCTTGCATTCATACACGCTTACGACAGACCCGCCCTCAACCCCCCCCCCCCCCCGTATTTTTAAAAAAAAGTTTATAAACCAATAGAACGGAATTGAATCAGTTCTACAAGTTAACGGTACAAAGGAAACAAGGGAAATCGCTGCCGTTGCCTTCTCTAACTCAAGAGCAGAGTCAGGCACCCTTTTACAGCTGGTTTGACTGATGCGTGACACATGTTCCCTTCCTCGCTGCTGTTGCCTTCTCTAACTCAGGATCAGAGTCAGGTACCCATTTACAGCTGGTTATGGAGTGTTAGAGACTTCACCATACTAGGTCCAGCATCGAGAGGTGGGGAGACCAATTTCCTTCCTCGCTGTCTTTTCCTTCCCCAACTCAAAGTTAAGTACCCATTTATAGCTAGGTAGACCCCATCTCTCGATGCTGGACCTAGTATGGTGAAGTCTCTAACACTCCATAACAGCTGTAAATGGGTACCTTACTCTGATCCTGAGTTAGAGAAGGCAACGGCAGCGAGAAATGGAACAGGTGTCACGCATCAGTCTAACCAGCTGTAAAAGGGTACCTGCCTCTGATCTTGAGTTAGAGAAGACAACGGCAGCGAGAAAGGGAACAGGTGTCACGCATCAGTCTAACCAGCTGTAAAAGGGTACCTGCCTCTGATCTTGAGTTAGAGAAGGCAACGGCAGCGAGAAGGGGAACAGGTGTCACGCATCAGTCTAACCAGCTGTAAAAGGGTACCTGCCTCTGATCTTGAGTTAGAGAAGGCAACGGCAGCGAGGAAGGGAACAGGCCACCCCACCTCATAAAGCTGGGACCCAGTACATCGAAGTCTATAACACTTCACTCCCCTACGGCAGAATGTGCTACGTGACTACAACCTTACGAACGGCAGGCGTGTTTTAAAAAAAATTCTAAGCAACGGGGGAGGGGGGAGAGGACAATGACACTTTTTCAGTCAAGAAAGAGTACGGTGATCGATTTGGGTAATAAATATCCACAATTTGATTTAACTGGTGAATTAACGCACAAGTACCTGGTAAACTTACGCTAACAGATACATACTAAGTGAAGAACCTCATAGTCTAGTTCTGTGCTTACAATGGGTTAAATGGTAAGCTAAAGCGGTCATTACTTTTGAGGGTCTGCCTGTAGTGTAACTTATGCACATAAACCTGGACTAGTGAAGCGCATTCACTATTACGAAAGAATCTTTAGGAGGTAGCTCTTCTTTAATTTGGGAGAGAAACTTCTTGTGGTTGGATGTGGAATTATGATATGCCTATTGTGTAGTTAGACACTGGTTTATAGAAAGTTAACCACCAGCCAGTAAAAGAATTCTGTCCTTGTTAAAGTCACAATGTATTATTATAACATTATAACATTGCATTTTTTGGTGTACTCTATTTTTGGGAAGTAATTACTTTTCCTTCTGTGTATCGACCCCAACGGGCCACATACAATTTTTATTGTGTAAAGTATTTAATGCTAATATTTTAAGTAATGTCAAGTAACGATATACTTTTAATAGTACATTTCTCTAAATGGGAAACTACTCGGTCGACAACCCATATGTTGAGTTGGAAGAGGACTTTGAGCGGAGTGTTTCTGTCAGCGCACATGCTGAGATATACATGTATGCACAAGATGTATTAGCCTATGCGACTGCATGCTGATAATTGATAGAATGGAATGAACAGGAGGACAACGCATGTGGATAAAGACAGCACCAAGATTTACCTAGCAATAATACACATACTAGAATGGGGCATAACAGTTTATTTTAACTTTATTATGATTGTATTTTTTTGCTTGATGTAAAGGTTGTTTGTTTTGGTCTCAGTTCCAGGGTACTCCCACTGCTACAGCTGGATACTAGTCAGGGAATATAACATTCTCCTCAATCTCATGGTTCCAGCAAAGCAACAAGCACCACGAGTTGTCAAATAAATACCTGAAATTACAACCCTCATCACCGAACCCGCTAATGGGAATTCAGCTCATGCAGCGAATAACCAGCAACAGCAATCTGACATCATATTGTGCAGTAGTGCTTTCCTACTCACCTATTTATTGCAAGTCAGAGCTTCAGTGGCATCCAATACTTCATCTTACATATCTTCATTAGTTGAATTGCAAGCATCTGACTGGGTGCTTAAACTGAGTGCTCAGTCACCATAATGTCTCAAAACCAGACCCCACCTGATTCACGCATCGAGTTCTGTAGACGAGGCACGCCTGTTAATTTCTCCGCGCCGGATAAGAGTGCATACAGAAAGTTGCCCGGTGCTGACCTCAATTTGTTATGTCCACAGGTTAGTACGGACTTTGCTTGTAATAGTGGTTCAAATCTAGACACAGAATATAGACAGAGTTAATCTACAGCCTATCTTGGTCTTTTTTGTGTGAACACGGTGCATGGATAGCGCCCGCACAGGATTTAAACTAAAAGACACTGACTGAATTAGTTGGTAATTCTCACACGCAGCTGAAGGATTGTAACTCTGTTTTTTTATGTTGGTGTTCTACAGGAGGGTCTTGGTGGATTGTTTCTTTTGATGTATGAATGGGGCCTACATGTTGGTTTTGTTCATTGATGTATGAATTGATATAATTGTTAACCATAATATTTGATCCATTATTATTTGCTGAAAATTTTATTCTTTTCCTTCTATACAAGCCAAAGAGAACTGTAATACATTTTAACCTTTTGTTTTAACGCGCTGTTCAAGACCTTCATTCATACACATTTAGCTCTTACTATATTCTGTCTGTGAGAAAGAAGAGAGAGTGGGTGTTTCTTAAGACTATATAAGTGAGAGTGGGCTTGGAAAGAGAGATAGCTTGAATAGATTTTCTCCCAGGCTGTCATAAGTTCACCCTATTTTCACACATTTCTCTATATTTCTGACAGTTCACTCACATTGTCGATTTCATTCTAATTGTCAAACTCGACAAATACTTCTAAAACCTACACACTCATGACAAGTACTTAAACAAATGAAACCCCTCAGATCAGCCCCCAACTGTACCACCCATATGAGACAGTTCAATATGCGCTGCCAACAGAAAGAAGAAAGCTACTGCCAGACTCTCCAACAATCACAAATGCTCAATACGGCACTGCCAAGAGCTAAAGAACACATGCACATTTTTTTTACCTGGCATCGGCAGTGAAAAGGTGACGAGCTCACCAGCCCTAGTTCAGCAATAATAATTATAGTTGTCCAACAAAAATAAGACGTTTGTCTACTTACTAAAAGAAGTTATAATTTCTGATCCATCCAAAGGGTAAATAATACCAAGTGCATCATCTCCGAATGAAAAATGATCAATCCTATGGCTAAAGTTGTAGTCTGAAAGAAAATTAAAACAAAAACAGTGCACAAAATGCACAGTTGGAATATACAATAGCTAATTCAACATATGACAAAGAGAGAGAAACCTAAAAACATACAAAGAAGAGATATGGAGACAGACATGAAAGGGATAGAGAATACTTGGAAAGACCTTGAATGATGGTAGACAGGAAGGCTTGTCGTGAATTAGTCGAAGGCCTCTGCTCCACAGAGTAATGATGATGATGAATCCAGTACACAGTAAGATAATCGACAATATAACAAATCATAACACAAAACATTACAAATGAAAACTTTAGCTTACCCAGAATATAACATCAAAATCTACTTTTTAAATATTCATTCATTCATAACCCTCCACTCCCAAAGGAGCATAGGCCTTCAACAAACACATGCCAAGTCCTCCTGTCACGTGCCATCATCTCAAGTTCTTTCCACGTTCTCCTTATCATTTTCACCTCTGTTTCCAGCTCTCTTCTCCATGTGCTTCTTGGTCTACCTCTGCCTCTCTTGCCCTGGGGGTTCCAGAACAAGGACTGCCTTGTAATGCTATCAACAGGTTTCCTCAGTGTGTGTCCTATCCATCTCCATCGTCTTCGTCTCATCTCTTGTTCCACTGGCACTTGTCTAGTTCTTGTCATCAGTTCCACGTTGGTAACCTTGTCATACCATTTTAATCCCTCTATTCTACGCAAGCTCCCATTTATGAAAGTCTGTAGCTTTTTGGTAGTTGTCTTTGTTGTTCTCCATGTCTCAGAGCCATACAATAGGACTGACTTCACATTTGAGTTGAAGATTCTTATTTTCGTGTTGAATCCGATTTCTCTTGATCTCTATATATTTCCCAATGCAATGAAAGCTCCTCTTGCTTTTTGTATTCTTATTTTGATATCACTGTCTGTCCCTCCAACTTTGTCTATATTGCTACCAAGATATGTGTGCGATTCTACATCTTGTATTGGTGTATCTTCAAGTTCAACCCTGTTATTATTACCTGCATTTATTCTCATGATCTTTGTCTTTTCCCTGTGTATTTTCAGACCCAATTGCTGTGACCTCTCATCGAGTGTTTTCAATTTGTCCTGCATCTGATTACGGTTATGGGACAGAAGAGCTAAGTCATCAGCAAAATCCAGATCATCCAACTGCTTAGTCAGAGTCCACTGGATTCCATTTCTGTTGTGTGTTGTCGATGTTCTCGTAACCCAGTCTATTGCTAGTAAGAAAAGAAATGGAGACAAGAGGCATCTCTGTCGCACTCCTGTTCTTATCCCAAACGGTTCTGTAAGCTGTCCTTCATGAAGAACACTGCATGTCATGTCTTCGTGTGTTTTCTTTATTAAATTAATGATCTTCAGGGGAACTCCATAATGCCTCATAAATTTCCAAAGTGATTCTCTGTCTACACTGTCAAATGCCTTTTCGTAGTCCACAAATCCGATGTATAGTGGTGAATTCCATTCCAGATTTTGTTCAACTATTATTCTCAAAGTGGCTATCTGGTCTGTATAAGTAAATAAATTAAGGGGCTGCAGTAAAACTGGTAAGGAATATAAGGTTATAAACTAATAAAACGGTATTGAATCAGTATTGTTTTGTAGTACCTATATGTAATTTTTGTCTTTGTCACCTGTTTGTGGCCGATGAAGGGTAAAACCCGAAACGTCCCTTGTCTCATGTGAACTGTTATTTGTAAAACTGATTCAATACCGTTTTATTAGTTTATAAACTTATATCTGGTCTGTACAGGATCTGTTTTGTCGAAAACCTGCTTGTTCATCTCTCAGTTTCTTGTCTATGGACTCTTTTAATCTTTCAAGGATAATCCTGTTTAATACTTTTCCTGGCACTGAAAGTAACATTATTCCTCTATAATTTGTGCACTCTTGTAAATTTCCCTTCTTAGGCAACTTAACCAGATATCCTTCCTTCCATTCTGCTGGTATCTCTTCCTTTTCCCAGACTTTACCAAGTAATTTATATAACATCTCTGTAGCCTTGTCGATATCTGCTTTGATGGCCTCTGCTGGAATGCCATCAGGTCCAGACGCTTTTCCATCTCTTAGAAGCTTTATGGCTTTCTTTATTTCTTCCTTTGTTGGTCTTTCACCGTTAATTTGTAGCTCTTCTTCTGCTGGCTGGATGTCCGAGGGGTTTTGTGGAGCTGGTCTATTGAGAAGGTCCTCAAAATATTCTGTCCACCTCTTCATTTGCTCTTGTATATTGCTGAGCAGTTTTCCATTCTTGTCTTTTATGAAGCAACTTGTTTGCTTGTATTTCCCCGTTAGCTTCTTTGTGCTGTTATACAGTTCTCTCATATTACCTTTGGCTGCAGCATCTTCTGCCTCTCTTGCCAACTCCTCAATATATTTCCTCTTGTCTCTTTTGATACTTCTTTTTACTTCTTTGTTTGCTTCTGTGTACACTTCTTGAGCCTTGGCTTTGGAACTTCTGGTTTTGCTTTTGTTTAAATCTGCTTTCTTGTTTTTCCTGTCTTTTATCTTATTGATGGTTTCTGTTGTTATCCATGCTTTTTGTTGTCGTTCCCTTTCCCCAGTATTTCTTCACATGTCTCATTCCATACCGTTTTGATTTGCTGCCAATAGTCTTCTGTATTCTCTGCCTCTTCCAGCTGTTGGAGCACCTGAAATTTGTTGGATATTGTAACCGCAAATTTGTTTCTTGTTTCTTGATTTCTTAGATGTCCTACATTAAATTGTTGTCTATAATTTTGCATTGCTGCATATCTCTTGAGTTTCATTTTTACTTTGGCTATCAGAAGGTGGTGGTCTGATGCCACATCTGCTCCTCTATATACCTTTACATCCTGCAATGATGATCTAAACTTCTTGTTTATGCATATATGATCAATCTGATTTTCTGTTCTATGGTCTGGTGATATCCATGTTGCCTTGTGTATTCTCTTATGTGGAAACATGCTTCCTCCTATAGCCAGTTGATTTGAAGCACAGAAGTTTGAGAATAGTTCCCCATTTTCATTCATTATTCCTAGCCCCTGTTTTCCCATGACTTCTTCAAAGCCGGTGTTGACTGTACCTTTCTTTGCATTCATGTCACCCATCAAAATTGTGATGTCTCTTCTTTTTACTTTTTCCATAATTTCCTGTCGTCTAGTATAAAATGCTTCTTTCACAGACTCTTCTTTGTCATTAGTTGGTGCATAACACTGGATGACATTTACATTTATTTTCTTTTTAGCTGTTTTAAAAGAAGCTGTTATTATTCTGGAGCCAATGGCTTCCCATTCAATGAGTGCTTTCTGTGCTTCTTCAGATAACATAAGAGCTACCCCTTCACTGTGGTGTGAACTTTCGTCTTCATGTCCTGAGGACAGCACCAATTCACCTGTGATGAGTTTCTTCCTGTCTACCCCCTTCCACTTTGTTTCACACAGTCCCAGAACCTCGATTTTATATTCCCTCATCTCTGCTGCTACTTGTGCCACTTTCCCTTGTTCGTTTAATGTCCGAACATTCCAGGTGCCAAATCTGGAAGTTCTCCTAGAAGAAAGAAGGTTAGTCAGTAACACAGACTCCTTTCGGCTTTCTCTGTGTTGCATCATACGCCTCCCTGCGAGAGGACCTTCCCCTGTCTTGGATGGCTGTGTTTTATTTTCTTTATTTGACTTGTCCATGTTTGTTGAAGTTTTCATGGTTTAAATTTTTTACAGGATGCGGTAACCGGTCCCATGCCCAACCCTCCTAAGTCGCTTTCTACAACATGCTTGGCAGGGAACAGTGTTACTATTCTTTGCTCCCCTTTCGGGCCCCGGTAACACACGGGTGATTTTTTTTTATTTTTTTTTAAATATAATGAATACAAAATGGCCTAATCAAAATAAAGACAGCATATATTATTTAAAAAAAAAAAAAGAATGAAAGAAAACGGTATGGAGTTAGTTACAAATGGACAGTACATTTCAAACACAAGATGTTTTAGGGTTCACCCTTCGTCAACCAGCTACAAACAGGAGAAAAAGACAAGAAATATGAGAAAACAACAATGGACAATGCAAACACATGGAAAAAATATGAACAAATCAAACAAGATGAGAGACACAGAAAGATGAAAAAACAAATAAACAACACAGGTAACACTAGTTTGGTTTAGTTTCAAGGACCATCTTCATTACACACATAAGTACTTCATAAGTACTCCAATCTCCTCCCTTAGATCACGCAAGGAGGATCTCAGCTCAGTGCACAAACTCCGCAGCACCGGTGAGGATCCAAATGTGTATAAGCAGGAATCACACATTCTTTAAATATTTTTTTTGTGGTGGGTAGGTTTCATTTTGAAATTTTGCCAGGGCAGCGGCCATATGGTCTACGCTTTACAATTTTCAAATGTCAAGGGGTTTTTATCGTGCGTAGCTTGCACACAGGACCTGCTATTTTTTCACCCTTATCCGAAAAGGCTAGCCATCTGATCTCACTACCCAGGAGATCAGGGGGGAGTATGACATCATACACATAGAATGTGTGATTCACCACACCACTGCAGTCAGGATAAGCATATTAACATGTAACAGCACAGTCAATACATAATAGTGAAATCAAACCAATTCATTGTAGCACTACAGATGCATACATATTAATACATGCACACACATTATCAAGCTCATGGCTCTCAAGGATTCTGAGTGAGATATGTGAAAGGGGCCAAAAGTTTTGGCTGATAGGGGTTACTCCTTCTGATGACTATATTTCCTGTTGAAATGTTCGGTATAGGTATGAGGATGTCACCGTTTCCTCTGCTTTTTCACCAGTCCATGTCCGCAGCAATGCTTCCAGTGGACCTTTGATTGGTCTCCCAAACAATAATGTAGCTGGGGCCAATCCAGTTGAGTTATGTGGGACTTCCCGGAGTGCAAATAATACATCTCAAGTATCAAGTAATTCACACGATCATCTTGATTTTATTAATTCATTTCCTTTTTTGTTCCCTGTAGGAGCATGGAGACACCACAGTAACTGACCCCCTTGCAGGAAGCCAGCACCAAAACATTTGTGTGCTCATGGTTTATGTAGCAATTAGTTTAACACAATAAGGTTGCCAGTCCCATGCATAACCTTCACATTAGTCACCTCTAGGATATGCCCGAGGTAGCAGTTGTCCTTATCTTTCTTTATCTCCTCAGAGATCCACGGGAAGTAACTGGGACATCATCTTTATTTGGCACACCCCCCCCCATTCAATTATTCTATCAAATCTGGTACAGGCAAAGTGCAAGCATTTAATCTGTAAATCCTTAAGAATTTAAGATAGATAAATCCTTATCTAGGCAAAATATAACATGTTTCTACCTGTCACATCCATCATCATAGCAAGGTGAGCATGACCTTTTGGAATGATTGGTATAGACCTGTCGACAAAATTTTAAAGTCTGTCACTGATAACATAAACGGTATTCTGACTACCTAAATGAGTGTCAGACTAGTCTATTCTCATGAACATAGCTGGAACTAAGATACCATTGCCCAGTACAGTTCCCTGGGATCTCCGAGATGACAAAGTAAGAATAGAACTACTGCTAACTCAGGCATGTCATGAGGAGACTAATATAAAGATTCATACCTCATCATGTGAAACAAATTGCTGCCAAAAAAAAACTACCGCTGCAAGAGTACATGAATACTTTGATGCAGACTTCCTGCAAGAGTACATGAATACTTTGATGCAGACTTCCTGCAAGAGAGCCAGTAGCAGTAGTGATTCTATGCTCCATAAGCAGCAAAAAGGGGAAAAGAAGAAGTCACCATCTCATAACTGTAAAACTGAAACAATGGAATCTTTCAAGATGGAGGATGGTAAAAGAAGGAAGGTATCACAATTAACAAGCTGTGGAAAAGATAATCTATGACAGATAACGAATAAATTTCCTTATGAAGCACTTTAAAGGCCATAGGTTTGCTTACTTTGAGCAAACAGAAAGATATGCACACCAGCATTGCAGGCGGACGCTAGAACTGGGTTGGATCTGTCCTCAGTAGAGAACGAACCCCGATGCCATCACAAGAACTGCTGTGCTATGGACCCCAGAAGGAAGGCAAAAGACAGCCAGACCAAAAACAAGCTGGCGGGAACTGTGGAGGCCGAGATGCAAAGCATGAACCAGAGTTGGGGCACTGCATGAAGGATGGCCATCAACCGAAAATAAGTGGAGACAGTTTGTTACTGCCCTACAAGACAATACTAGGCGTGATGGTCATTTATGGCTCTGTCAGTCAGGGGCTAAGGGTCCAACAAGAAGAAGGCGAGCCATGGGAAGACCACCACAGTTCACCCACATGCAGAAAAACTAAGAAAGCTATTCAAGTGCTTTTGCAATGGCTGTTTATGTAGCAATATGTTTTATATTACTAGGCTGCTGGTACTGTACACAACTTCACTTCCATCACTCTCATGATATACCTGGTATAAACAATGGTTCTACTTTTTTGGTGTCTGCTCAAAGACCCCATAAATCAATCATGGGGTATACCTTAAATTAAAAAAACAACAAGGGCTGATTCTAGATAAATAAAATGACAAAATGTTCTAGAACAACTCAAAATAAACATAAATAGAGACATCAGTAAAACTTCTAAAGCAAATTTTTAAATCTAACCCGCATCACTCATTCTGCAAGTAGTACATATTCTTATGACTCTTACCTAATGACAGCGCACATACAAAAGTATGTTTTTTAAAAGTGAAACAAACTGAACATTTCTTAAAATGACCATTTTTTTAAAAATCTGTTAATTTAGATTTACACAATAGTACATTTTTATGAGAAAATAAAGAAATTTACAGCAATGTTGTAAACCTTTGGAGAACATTATGAATTTTAATGCACTATGTATCAGTTATGATAATTAAATATATTATGCCGTAAATACATAATGAACATTTTAAAATTTTGTTTTTTTTATAAAACTGTCACGAACATTCTGAAATACAGTTATAAATATTCTCTAAGTAATAATTCTTTTTATTTTTATAAAGTAACAGAGAAACACGATGCAAAAATACACTTACTTTCCTGCAGTGATGTGAAAGTTCCCAGCCACTTTGTTTAACTCAAAAGATCCATGTATATTGCAAGCGTCTGGCTCATTTTTAGATCTGTGGACTTGACTGCAGAATTAAATAAAGATTATATAAAAACTAGATATTGTGTTGGCTACTGCCCAAATATTTCTAACTAATGCCTTTACACTTCTTGATCATAAATGATAATTAGCTGTCATTAGTAAATTTACTTCAGTGCAGACAGAATTTGATTTTGTACTACCTGCTAAGTTCTTAAGTCACCATACCACTCTGCCAGTTTAAAAAAAGACTGTTCTTGTTAATGCCACATCTGTTCTCCTGGTCTCTGATCTCACATGCATATAAGGTAAAAGATCCCATTACACGCCCACTGAGTCATATTGGGAATATGGTGCTAGACCCATATTTTCTTGACCATCGACACACTAGAGGTGATGTGGTCAGCATCACGCCTTAACCTTCCCAGAGTTGCTCTGGTACCCAATTCATGAGGCTGGGTCGACCCCGGAGCCGTTTGCAGTCTAAAAAAATCCTACCTCAACTGGGGATCGAACCATGGACCACTGAGCTAAGAAGCCAGTGCACTAACCACTGTGCTACCACGGCTCCTCTCACAGGCATATCCATCTTCTTAATGACCCCATTAAAAACAAACAAACATAAACAGGCTGCAAGCTAAATAATTACTGTTTTATATATGTACATGTATCAACCGGTTGATAGCATTACAAGGCAGTCCTTGTTCTGGAACCCACAGGGCAAGAGAGGCAGAGGTAGCCCAAGAAGCACACGGAGAAGAGCGCTGGAAACAGAGGTGAAAATGATGAGGAGAACGTGGAAAGAACTTGAGATGATGGCACGTGACAGGAGGACTTGGCATGTGTTTATTGAAGGCCTATGCTCTTTTGGGAGTGGAGGGTTATGAATGAATGAATGAATATGTACATGTTTTTTGGCTAATTAAAAATTTACTTTTCACTAATAGCTTTTCTCACAAGAGATTCAAATGTGCTATTACCATAACTACAGAATAAAATTACCATAACTACAGAATAAAATTACCATAACTACAGAATAAAATTACCATAACTACAGAAGAAAATTACCATAACTACAGAAGAAAATTACCATAACTACAGAAGAAAATTACCATAACTACAGAAGAAAATTACCATAACTACAGAAGAAAATTGCCATAACTACAGAAGAAAATTGCCATAACTACAGAAGAAAATTACCATAACTACAGAAGAAAATTACCATAACTACAGAAGAAAATTACCATAACTACAGAAGAAAATTACCATAACTACAGAATAAAATTACCATAACTACAGAATAAAATTACCATAACTACAGAAGAAAATTACCATAACTACAGAAGAAAATTACCATAACTACAGAAGAAAATTACCATAACTACAGAAGAAAATTACCATAACTACAGAAGAAAATTACCATAACTACAGAAGAAAATTACCATAACTACAGAAGAAAATTACCATAACTACAGAATAAAATTACCATAACTACAGAATAAAATTACCATAACTACAGAATAAAATTACCATAACTACAGAATAAAATTACCATAACTACAGAAGAAAATTACCATAACTACAGAAGAAAATTACCATAACTACAGAAGAAAATTACCATAACTACAGAAGAAGATTACCATAACTACAGAAGAAAATTACCATAACTACAGAAGAAAATTACCATAACTACAGAAGAAAATTACCATAACTACAGAAGAAAATTACCATAACTACAGAAGAAAATTACCATAACTACAGAAGAAAATTACCATAACTACAGAAGAAAATACCATAACTACAGAAGAAAATTACCATAACTACAGAAGAAAATTACCATAACTACAGAAGAAAATTTCCATAATACAGAAGAAAATTACCATAACAACAAAAGAAACTTACCAAAACTACAGAAGAAAATTACCATAACTACAGAAGAAAAATTACCATAACTACAGAAGAAAATTACCATAACTACAGAAGAAAAATTACCATAACTACAGAAGAAAATTACCATAACTACAGAAGAAAATTACCATAACTACAGAAGAAAATTACCATAACTACAGAAGAAAATTACCATAACTACAGAAGAAAATTACCATAACTACAGAATAAAATTACCATAACTACAGAAGAAAATTACCATAACTACAGAAGAAAATTACCATAACTACAGAAGAAAATTACCATAACTACAGAAGAAAATTACCATAACTACAGAAGAAAATTACCATAACTACAGAAGAAAATTACCATAACTACAGAAGAAAATTACCATAACTACAGAAGAAAATTACCATAACTACAGAAGAAGAAAATTACCATAACTACAGAAGAAAATTACCATAACTACAGAAGAAAATTACCATAACTACAGAAGAAAATTACCATAACTACAGAAGAAAATTACCATAACTACAGAAGAAAATTACCATAACTACAGAAGAAAATTACCATAACTAACTACAGAAGAAAATTACCATAACTACAGAAGAAAATTACCATAACTACAGAAGAAAATTACCATAACTACAGAAGAAAATTACCATAACTACAGAAGAAAATTACCATAACTACAGAAGAAAATTACCATAACTACAGAAGAAAATTACCATAACTACAGAAGAAAATTACCATAACTACAGAAGAAACAAGTAAAGGTAGTCCCATATTTGATACTGATGTAGGGGAGTGAAGTGTTAGAGACTTCACTCTACTGGGTCTCTGCTTTATGAGGTGGGATGGCAGATGCCCCTCCTAGCTGCTTTAGTCTTCCTTAAAACAAGAGCAGAGTCAGGTACCCATTACAGCTGGGTAGACTGGAGCGTGAGGCTACGAGATTTTCACCTGGTAACTATGCCTCAAGAGACAAGTGCTCTAACCACTCTCAACTTGATGCTCAACTACACAATAACCAACAGATTTTTACATTCATTATGATCCTTCATCAGGTTACAGCTTAAAGTTAAGTAATGTTAATTAAATAAAGTACTCATTCTAAATTCACCTCTTTGGCATCTTTGCCTTTCGATGCAAATCTTTAGTTGTCCACAGAATGTCTTGCAAGGCATGGTATTCGTAAGTCAGATACTCATTATGTTCCCTGACAAGGGCACGGTACGCCTCCTGATCCTCACTTAACTCCCAAAACACAGGATCTTCCCGCAGTTGTCCAAAGCTGAGAACATCTTGTCCAGTTTGGTCCAGTACATCAGCACCAATATCTGTTTTCATTAGACAATCATTTTGTTCATTTGTAAACAATAAATGTAAACATTTATTGACATAATTTATATTCAACAGACCCAGTGTAGATTTTTAAAAAAAAATAAAGTTTTACCTCGTTTTGGCGAGGCGCGCCACTTTCAACCTAGTTGGTTATATTACAGTGCATGTCCAAATCTAAAAGACCCTGAGGTCTGAAATAAAGTACCCAGTGTAGCTCCCAGGGGACATAGATAAAACAAAGAAAGAGCAGTACTACTGTTCTCACAGGCATGTCATAAGAAGTGACTAATATGAGGCTGGGCACTGTCCTGGTAATCTCATCCTGGAGGTCTCTGAGGAGACCACGAAGGGTTAGGACTACTGCTACCTCAGACATGTCGTTAGGGGTGACCAATATGAAGTTATGCATGGGACTGGCAACTTCATCATGTCAAACATAATTATTACAACTACTAATGTAACAGCACATTAATACATGTGGACTATGTGGCTGCATGCTCCATAGGGAGTAAAAAGGGAAAATATGATGATGATTATATGCACATTAATACATGTGGACCATGTGGCTGTGTGCTCCATAGGGAGTAAAAAGGGAAAATATGATGATGATTATGTGCACATTAATCAGTATCATCATCACTGCCCTTCAACTCCTGATTACGTACACAAAATTGATTATTACATACACATTAATCGTTATCCTCATCACTGTCCTTGACAGAGCTGATTATGTAAATATTACTTAATTATTACCTACACATTAATTAGTATCATCAGCATTGCCCTTCATCTCTCCAAGGAGCTAATTATGTGCACATTAATTAATGACTCTGTTCACACTAATCCGTATACCCTTATTGTAAAAATGGGAGCCGCGGTAGCATAGTGGTTAGTGCACTGGCTTCCTAGCGCAGTGGTCTATGGTTCGATCCCCAGATGAGGCGGAAAAATTTTTAGGCCACAAACGGCTCCTGGGTCGACCCAGCCCCAAATGGGTACCAGAGCTACTCTGGGAAGGTTAAGGCGGCCGGCGTGATGCCGACCACATCACCCCTAGTGTGCCGACGGTCAAGATAATATGGGCCTAACACCATATTCCCAATATGCCTAAATGGGCGTGTAACGGGTTCCTTTACCTTTCTCTTTATTGTAAAAATGATGGACAGTAAAAAGTGTAACAAAAGTAATTATTTTTGTCCTCAATACTGCAGTAAAATTAAAATACCAAAAAATTAGAGAAATCACAGGGAAACTACTAAATAAGAATTGTAAAGTTACTAAAATTTCACTGAAACAACTGACAAGTTCTTTCACACACAGGGTTCATAGCAAATTTCTTCAAGCATTTTCCAGAGTTTTCCAGCCTTTTTCAGGCCCAAGCACATATTTTCAAGGATGGGAAACTCTAATATTTTCCTCACCTAATTTTCTCAGATATAATTATCAGTTTGCTGACCAGCAGTACGGAACATTACTGTCTCCCATTTCCAAGGGTGTTTGCAGATTTCTTTAAAAACAACTGTTTTTTTTTTAAAATTCATAAAAAATTGAAAAACAGACATAGGCTTTTGAAATTTTTACAGCACCATTATGAATGGTTGCCACATCCGAAGAAAAATATTTTATGCAAATTGATCACATGATCATTGCGACCTTCTTGAATTTGTGTGGCTATTTATAGAAATGTCAGGAGATGTTTTAAAACCATGATCTTTTTTCCACTTTATAGTGAATTTGTTCAATGTCAGTGCATTAAAATGTTAGGGACATGGATGGCAATGAATAAAATAAGCTTGATTGACGTATTTATTTAAAGATTAACCACATTTTTCAACATAAAAGGCTAACAAAAATTGTGAATAAAATGCAAAAAAAAATTTAATTTTTGTGTTTGTCCTTTTTTAATGTATTCTGCATCTGTGGCATCTGACAATGAGTGTTTTTGAATGAGTAGTTAAGTACCTCTAGTTGGAGTCTGAGCTGCTTCCTTCATTAACTGGGGTTGAAGTTGTAGCTGTAGGCCTCTGCAAGAGTCTTTGTCTGGATCGTTGATAATCCTCGACTGTGTGGTATAACTTGAAGCAGGGTATCAGGCATAGAGGTACATTGCAATCTGGGCAGTACATGCAAGTCTGGCTTCTGATCCCTGCAGCCTTACACGCTTTACAGTCTGATTTGTACCTTGCCCTTTCATATTTATCAATGAAGTTGTGCTTAGTAGGTCGTGCTGTTGTGACCTGTGGTTTTGAAGGTGTCACATTGTGTCGAAGAATAGCAAGTTCAGTAAGAGTCAGACTGACATCCTGAACTTTGCTTTGATCAGTGTTGTAGGTTATGTGCCCATTGACCTGGGCAGTTTCAACTAAGAAATGATATAAAAATAGGATCTGTGTGGGTAGGGGTAGCTTGCACCTAGTTGGCCGAAGTGGTCGACACCTCCCATACTTTTTCTGTATTTTTCTGCAAGCACTGGCTTCTGAACTGTTCTGCCCTAATGAATTTGTCTTTCTAACTGTCTTGTTTGTATTATCATTGGAGTGAACAGTAGATATAAGGTTAAATATTTCCGTTTCATGCTGGGTGACTGTCGGCATGCCTTATCTTTTTTTTTAAAATAAGGTTTTGGCGAGGCATGTCTCGTTCAACCTAGTCGGTTATATTAGGGAGCATGTCCAAATATAAAAGACCCTTAGGTCTGAGATGACTTCTGTCGCACAAAACACAGGATGATTTGCCTTTTTCCAATTTGAGTAGCTTTTTCTTCAGTGCTTCAGGAAAATGCTTCCTATTTTCAGCTACTGTTCCAAATGCACCAATCTGAATTTCTGAAGGCTGAATAAAAACTACCACAGAAGAGAATATGTGTCCGAGGGAGTAGTGTTATATGATTTTGATGTTTCTGAGAGTAAAACTGCTCCTTGGGGTTGTGCTCTTTTCTGTAAAAAAAAAAATGGAACACAAAAATAACTTATGAGTAGGCCTAAGCTATGTATATTTACCAAGTCAAAGTTCTAAATGCATACATAATATAGTCAAACAATATTTAACTAAAACAAAAGCTAATATATAGTAATTGGGAGGGTGAAGGTATGATAATATTCTTATAATACTTATGATAAGTGAAAATCTATTAAATATCTAACTGGAAACAGCAGGGATTTACACCCCCCCCCCCCTCCTCCCTCCTTTTTTTTTGGTTTGGGGGGGGGGGGGGGGGGGGTTTGTTGTTTTATCTCGTTTCTGTTTGTTTCGATTTTTAAAAAAAATTTAATTAAATTTTTTTTTTTAAACATAGGCCTATGCACAAAATTGGTAATTTTCATTTATCTCAATTACAGTGATTTGACAGATGTGATGCCACTTTCATGTATCGGCGGTTATTCATGTTATCTGGAATTGAAAACATGTAGGCCTATCCTAATTATAGCCCTGCAGAGGTAGAACGGGATATGTCTCTTCATCGTAAATATACAGTTGACATTCAAAAATCCGGCCATCGATAATCCGGTTCCTTCAGATTTCCGGCATGGATTTCGGAGCGCATTTTTTAAAATTTACCGCATTGGCGCGCCACTGTTTTACTTTAGTTGAATTAAAACTCTGTAGAACTATTTTATTCAGCTGAACTAAAATTCTGTAGAACTGTTTTATTTAGTTGATGAACATTAAAATTTCATTTGCTTTTCATTTAGTTTTTAATTTTCTTTCTTTAAAGGACTGTACAGGTAGTCATTTTCTGTTAAATATATACAGCATATATAACCATAAAAAATCCGGCATTTTCAACAATCCGGCACTCCTCAGGTCCGGAGGTTGCCGGATTTTTGAATGTCAACTGTAATAAAAAAGCATTCAAAATATATTTATTTCCAAAAAATGTGGTGAAATGAAAAGTGGGATGTGGTCTGATAACAGGGCAGGCTATAGGATATGGAATCGCCATCAATTTCTATTCCTGACCATCTTAAACTGTGTCAAACATATTCCCGTAAGCAGTTGTAAACCAAGAAATTTCATTCAAATGCTGTAATTTTGGCCATGGTTAAAAATAAAACTAGTCTAAATATGCCTACATTGTAAATTACAGACGCAAGTACAGTAGGCCTATCTATAAACTGCACTTATTTAAATATGTTTTATAAATGAGATAAATGAATTTATTACTTACCTCAGTTGAAATGAACGATTTAATACTTTTTTCCCAGTAGCATTCAAGTAACAACAAACGCGAGCGCTAAAAATAAATCCTGTGTATTCACCATTCGAGTAACAACAGACGCGAGCGCTAAAAATAAATCTGTGCATTCACGTCATTATAGCAAAGCGCCGAACACGCAAATCGCCGAAAACGTCTGGAAATAAATTTAGTGCGCAAAGGGAAGTAAAAATTCTGCGGTAAATGAAGTTTAACGAAAAATACCACCAATAACCGAAAAATGGACAACTTTCGATTTGTAATTTTTTTTCCAGGTCCGATGCAGGAAATTCAAGGCTTTTAGCCATTTTTCCAGGCTTTTCAAGGCTTGGAATGTTTTTTTCCAGGTTTTTCCAGGTCACTACAAACCCTGCACACATTAAAACAATAACATTGAAAGCTGAAAAAAATCTGAGACTGTCCTATTCTTATTAACCCACATTTTCTGTTTTCAAGGTAATACTGCATTTTTACCATTTGAGTCTAACTTATACCAACCAGTCCGTTCATTCCAGGTCTTTAGGATTTCATTCTACCTCATTAGGGGTCTTTTTAAAAGTTTCCTTGGGACTTCCTTTTTCTCTTTCCCCTATAGGAACTTAACTCATATACATATACATGGCAGGGAGGATAGTGTGATTCACTTGCATGGCTAGGCGGGGTTGTCGCACAGAAGGTCCAGTGTTCAAATCCTGGGTAAGCCACTCATGTCTGTTGTTTTTCTGTTGTCTGGTGTTCTACTTCTTTATTTCCTGCGAGTGCCTGATAACATACCTTTATATTTGTTTCATATTAATTTACATATTACTTTACAGAGAAGCATAGCGTATCATTCTTTACATGTATATTTGTTTACAGAACAAAAAAATGGAATCTGGTTACAATTAGCAAAGATCACAAAAGTAGCTCTTCAACTGTTAATTCATTAGTTACTGCCAGTATTTTATATTTCAGCCTAAGAGACACCAGCTAAATATAGACTAAACTGAATGCTCATTGTGTCAGTTCTCTAAATTAAAAGCATGCAGGTCACAACTATCTGTCCATTCTGGTTTTAGATCCCAAATGAAAATTTTAACCACTGGATTCTTGTATTTATATTAACTCTTAGTATACGAGCGGCCTCTTAGAGAGGCCAATGATCGATCCCCTTCAACAGCGAAAATGTATAGGTGAATGCATGTTTAAAACCACTGAACAATTTAGTTACATGCATGATATAGGGGTTTGTTGGGTTCTTTTGTGATGGTAGTTGAGAGAAACGGTATGCTAGTGGTAGATGTATCAATGACTAGCTTAGACACGCGAATGGTTTCAATGGAAAGTTGTCAAAAGGTTATTCAATCAAATTCCAACGAGTGGTAGGCAATTGGCCAATTCATGACTATAATCAACTCGTTGGTAAAAGTTATTCAGGTTTATTGACGAATGACAAACGGCAATCAACGACACGATCAAGACAAACGATGAGAGCATCATAATTATAGTTACTGTTGATAATAATACATTCCTGTAGATTTCTTTATCAATCAAGACCTTTTTCTATCCAAGTGACTAGGATTCCCAAACAGTTGTCATTTGAGATACATTAAGGTAATGTCCGTTAACCTTGTTCCAAGGACGTCTGTAACAGTAAATGGATTCAGACTCATGGATGACACTTCCATATAATACTTGTTTAAATCCCAGACTTTCTCCTTACAATAATCTATACAGTTTGATATAATCCATAAAAGTCCTACACGAAAATACAATCAGGTTAGCGACTTCAGTTGACTAACCTCTCCTACAAAATATGCCACGACCTTGGCATAGGTATACAAAATATCCAATATTCAAGATATGATCAAATAGTTATCCTTTACTCGTAGGACTTCCCACTACGAAATATTACAGTGAAGTAAAGATCTCAACTGTTCCATTCTAGGAATCCAGTAACATATGGATTCCCGCTAGAATCCAGTGATGATCATCTGTTCCACTTTATTCATAGACGTATTAATATACATGAAGGTTCAAACGAAACTTACGTATTGAACTGCATGTTGGCTTCACCCTGAAGACCCAACAAAATCCTTCATAACAATTCTTCCATCGAATTGTTCAGAATCAAAATAATAACATACGGGCAGAGAGAGAGTCCATCTTGCCCTTACAACAGCTGACGTCATAATCCTCAACTAGGTTACCCGTGCGCAAAGAGCAACTCATACTCTGCATTGTGCACGTCGGTGCGTGAATAAAACGTACGCACAAATAATATAACTATATCAAGACTGGTGCGTACATTGGCAGGACCGAAGACTACCCCCTTAGGTAAAACGTACGCAACAGGTTTCATTTCTTCACATTTTGATATATAACACTTTATGTTATCTTTATAAATAAATTATTTAGTGCAGATCGATCATCGGCCTTTCTAAAAGGCCGCTCGTATACTAAGAGTTAAAAGAGTGCATTATTAGTAAATTAATCTTTTCTAGTGTATTTAATTTACTATCCCAATTCTTACATGTAACAAGGCATCAGCTCCTATTTCTAAACCATCGTCTTATATGAGATTGTCATTTTCAATGAAAGAATAAGTTTTATTTTTTCTGCTGTTTGTACCTTTGTCTGTCACTTTACATCCTGCCCTGAATGACCAAAACCTCAACACATTATTCTCATGATTCTTAAAACTGACTACCACAAAAATCATAGGAAACCAACAGACAGGGATCCAGACCTCAGGACGACCCAAAGTTCACTGGCAGGAAAACATCAAACAATTTCTGAAGGACAGAGGACTATACTAGAACAAGACCAAAGGGAAGACAGTCGAAAGGATAGCATGGCGCTCTCCCTGGCTAAAATGTACACTCTAGGGTAGAAGAAGAACAACTAAGTGAAGTGAAGATTCTTAAAATTGTTCCTTATAATTCTGTGTTAAAATCTGTTAACCTTACATATACAAGCCTGCGATAATTTTTTATAAATCATCTTCACTGTAAGAACTACAGTGATCATACTTCATACATGCACCAACTAAGACTACCAACATCATGTGGAAACTTATTACAATTACACAGAAATTCACTCCTTACTTACGGTGGCATTTCATGGCTATCGTCATGTCTATGTTCAGCTTGATTTTCCTGTTTGTAAAGAAAATGTTCAACAAGAATTACAAACTAACATAATAATATTTCAGTACAGCACAAACACCAAATTAAGATTATATGAGAGCTGTGTACTTTCTGTACATCTTTATGGTGCAGAATGCTGGAGAGTAACAGAGAAGGAAATTTCAATTGTCCTCTTTCCACATAATCTGCCTAAGGAAAATTCTCTGAATCTTTTGGCCAAATACCATCATCAACCAATAACTACTTACTCAGAGTAACCAAGAGGACATGCACACCATCATAGCTGGCAGACGCTGGGGTTGGGTTGGACATGTCCTCAGAATCGACCCCGATGCCATCACAAGAACAGCTATGCTCTGGACCCATGAAGGAAAGTGAAAGAGAAAAAAAAAAAAAAAGGAACCCGTTACACACCCATTGAGGCATATTGGGAATATGGTGTTAAGCCCTACCTCACGGTAGAAGGGGAACGACTAAGTAAGTAAGTGTTAGGCCCATATTATCTTGACCGTCGGCACACGAGGGGTGATGTGGTCGGCATCACGCCGGCCGCCTTAACCTTCCCAGAGTTGCTCTGGTACCCATTTGGGGCTGGGTCGACCCAGGAGCCGTTTGTGGCCTAAAAAATTCCCGCCTCATCTGGGGATCGAACCATAGACCACTGCACCAGGAAGCCAGTGCACTAACCACTGTGCCACAAAGCGAAAGAGAGGCTGATCAAAAACAACTTTGCAGAGAACTGTGTAGGCCGAGATGCAAAGAATGAACCAGACCTGGGGCACTGTATGAAGGATAGCCGCCGACTGAACAAAGTGGAAGCAGTTTATTGCTGCCCTACAAGATGCCACCAGGCGTGATGGCCACTGACTGCACTGACAGTCGGTGGCTAAGGATCAAAGATGAAAGAAATAATGATACAACCATAATACACAATATTAGCTGTATGATTAGAAAAATAAAGAAATATTATCCAGAAGAGCACATTCTATTACAAAGATAACATAAAATAAAATCAACATGAAAAATGGACATGCATGCACAAATGTATCTTATCTGTGCCAGAACAAAACATGCTTACATATGTCAGACAATAGTCACAAAACACAGAAGTGTGTAAAAGATTGCACATATTTGAAAGAGGCATGTCTGGAAAGTCTGGCACTGAGAGACTCAGAAAAGTCATGTTTGGTTAATTAATTATTCCTGCAGGTGTTGCCCAGTTTAATACTGTAGATGTGTATTTGTAAACATCTTCAGAGGTCTGTGAAGTATTCCTTTTTATAGCATTAAGTGTGTAGTTTATATAAAATTACAGTACAGTGTTGAAGCCTGTTAGCTATATTAATTCATAGCTGAGTGTAAAGTTTGTGAAATTTCAGTTTATTACTACCACTCTATACAGTACAGTGTGAACTTTAATTTTATTGTAAAATGTGAACTTTCAGTTTACTGTAGAGTGTGGTCTGTTAACTATGTCAATTTCGAGCAGTGGGGAAAGTTTGTCACTTATACCAGTAGAGTGTGACGTTTATGAACTAAACCAGTTTACAGTACAGTGTGAAGTTTGTGAACTATACCATTTTATAGTAAAGTGTGAAGTTTGTGAACTAAGCAAATTTATGGCAGAGTTTTTTTTCTTTCGTACGCCCACTATTACTCGAGGTGAAATCTCTGGTTAATATGTCTAACCTGAGACTGATTTTACATGAGTTTCCCTTTTTCCCTGTATAATGACAGGTGTCCTCTCGCCATTCAGGCAGATACTCGCCGATTTCGGAGGTACCCATAAGAGCTGGGTCGGCTCAAGAGCCGTTCAGGTTATTCCAGTCCCTGGTCGAAGACACTCCTTCAAATGTCTTCACCAGTCTCGAATTATTCCAGTCCAAGGTCCCGGTCGACGACACTCCTTCAAATGTACTTGCCAGGGCTTGAACCTGGATCACCCAATCGCCAGCGCAGTGTGATAACCATTTCACCAATGCGGCCATACATGAAGTTTATGAACTAAACCAGTGTATAGTAAATTGTGAAATTAGGGAACTACAGTTTTTAATATTCGAGTGTGAAGTTTGTGAACTATACCATTTTATAGTATAGTGTGAAGTTTGTGAACTATACCATTTTATAGTAGAGTGTGAAGTTTGTGAACTAAACAAGTTTATAGTAGAGTGTGAAGTTTGGGAACTGTACCAGATTATAGTAAAGCGTGAAGTTTGGGAACTATACATGTGTACAGTAAAGCGTGAAGTTTGGGAACTATACCAGTGTATAGTAAAGTGTGAAGTTTGGGAACTATACCAGTGTACAGTAAAGCGTGAAGTTTGGGAACTATACCAGTGTACAGTAGAGCATGAAGTTTGGGAACTAAACCAGTGTACAGTAAAGTGTGAAGTTTGGGAACTATACCAATGTACAGTGAAGTGTGAAGTTTGAGAACTATACCAGTTTATAGTAGGGTAATGAAGTGTCATCATCATTAATCCATATATGCCACTTTTATGCAGAAAATGTATGTGGTTATATCAGGGCGAATGATGCCGAAGAAGAAATATTTGTGGTTTATATAACACAAACAACAATTTGTAAACATTTTTCAAAGCCATAATGGTCCATTCATTCATTATTGAGCTCCTAAAGGAGTATGGGGCCACCAATACAGCTGGTCCCATTGGAGTAATCCTGCACCGAGCATTTATGTGTTCTTGCAGCAGTAGTTTCTGGAGCAATATGTTTGACATGATGAGACTGCTAAGCTCATATTAGTTGCCTTTTAAACATGGCCCAGGATGCAGCAGTCAGAAACCCCATGGGAACATCCTGGGGCAGTAATGAAGTATGCGCTCTATGTATTTTTACAGCAGCATCATCACTTGTGATTCTCTGTCTACACAGAGAATCACTTTGGAAACTGTGACACAAAATCAAGTAAGCTCACCCTGTGACATTAGTGTCCACCCTGTATTCAAACTGCAGTTCTGTGTTTGCGTAGTAGCTCACTTCTGACAGTATGAGAATTCCTATCAGCACAAATGTAATGAGTGACACTAAAGAATGAAAGAACAAAATATCAGCATTCAGCTCAAACAATGTATGTTCATATCATCATCACTACCCTTCAGTCCGTTCTCCCCCCCCCCCCCCCCCCCCACCCCAGGAGAAAAGGCCTTCAAGAAAATCATGCCGTCCTCCAGTCATGTGCCATCTTCTCAATGTTTTTTTCAGAGTGAGAGAGAGGAAAGGCAGAATCTTAGACGGACCTGCATGCTCAATTCAAAACCTTTTGAAAATAAAGTTTGTTCATTTCTTCTTCATCACTTTCATTTCTGTCTCCAGTTATTTTCTCCACGTGTTTTGTCATCTACATCTCTTATCCTAGGTATTCTAGAATGAGGACTGCCTAAAAATGCTATCACCAGGTGTCCTTTTGCTGTTTGCATTCTTATTTCAATAACAATGTCCGTCCTTCCAGTGTTGAAGGTAAAGCTGCCAAGATATATGTATAATTCTATACCTTGTAGGGGTGTTTATGCTTGTTTTTTTGCAATGGGGTGAACACTGTTCAAACAGTGCTCCATTCCTATATGAGATTACCTACCATTCAAGCAGGTAAAGCTTCATATCTTAATGGAACAACCTCTGTTCTTATCATTTGTGACTATGTGTAATTTAATATTGATTGTCCTTCATATGAACTGGAAATCATCACATCAGCTGCTGTTCAAGGACCAACAAGCTGAAGTACACAGCAGAAGTACTTTTTGGGTAAGTCACCGATCAGCTTTTCATTTTTTTTTAAACCCAACAATTTACCAACAGAAATATAATGCAGGCTAATAAGTGAAACAGTCTCCACTGATATTTAGTCTTCTGCTTCATTGCTTTACCAGTTTTAGTATTTTTTGCGGGACAACATATAATACATCTGAAGCCCACAATGTATAATTATCACTATTTATATTTTTTATCTTTTGCTTATTGGGCTTTTTTTGTTTCAGTCTCAGAAACCTTCTAGTTTAACTACTCTTGCAGCCTAGTGTTCGTGATTTTCTTAATCATGTGTTTTAAAAAGGCTGGATGATATTCCCTGTTGTCAATGTTCCTAATCCACACATTAAAACAGTGCCAGGATATGTACTTAACGTTATTTTTAAACTTGGAACACTACAAGAACCTGAGAAGTGAATAAGCTTTCACCCTTTGAACAACAAATGAGATTCAAACATGTTCTATGACCCCATACAGTGTAGGCGCAGTGCCCACCAGCGAGTGGACCATGCTCTGGCCAGCATCAACCCAAACCCCAGGCATGGGTTAAAATCCCGGGTAGATGAAGCTCGTAAGCCTTGGAAGGCAGTTCGTCTAGGAGAAGGAAAACTGATCTCAAACCACCTGCTGCCTTGCAGGTAGGCTGGGGACAGTCAAGGGCTAAGGAACGCAACCCTACAGAAACGCTTGTTGAAATCGGATGCACTGGGCTACATGCTCAACGAAACAGTGCAACGTACTTCGCCTAATGAAGATGTCACAAATACAATTTAAGCGTTGTGGTGCTCGTCCCGTCAGGCGGCGAGAGTGCCGAACCCCCCACCTCGAAGGGGTCCAACCAATACTACTGGTGGTCACCTTCCCCTGAATTGTGGAGTCAAGGTACAGAGGGAAAGGGCAAAAGCTACTGACCAAACACCAAGAACACTCAACATTCTGCAGTGGAATGCAGAAGGAGTTCTGAACAAAAAAGTCCCCCTAAAAAACCGCCTTTATGAGGATCAAATAGATGTGGCTTGCATCCAAGAAACGCATCTCAACAGCAACCACAGATTCTCAATAAGAGGATACCAGGCTTTCCGACTCGATCGAGAAGGACACAAAGGAGGTGTGCTATTACTTACCCGAAACTCAATACCAAGTAGCGAGGTATCTGTGAACTTCAACGACCAATCGGAAATTGTAGGGGTTGACATTAAAATAAAGGACACGAACATGCGTATCTACAATTTGTATGGCCCACCGAGCAAAGACCTGTCACTTGAAAGTATGGAAATAAAGAGCTCAAACTGCATTGTGGACTTCAACAGCCACTCGGAAAGATGGGGATATCTGGATACAGACAGTAGAGGAGAGGAAGTGGAGGACTGGGAGATAGACACAAATCTTCATCTTATCAACAGGCCAGATGATAAACCCAGTTTCTACTCTAGAAGATGGCACACCACTTCCACTCCAGACCTAGCTTTTGCCACAGGGGACATATTTCACAAAATTGACAGACAGGTACTTGGCCAGCTAGCAGGCAGCGACCACAGACCAATAAAGCTAGTGGTTAATATGGAGTATGTTCCCCATGAAGTGAAACCATTGCCCCGATGGAATTACAAAAGAGCTGACTGGGATAGTTTTGCAGTGCTGACTGACAGCCTTTGCGAAACCATCAACACACGAAACAACAGCATGAAAAATATGGTTGAAAGCTTTAATAGAGCAATACTTCAAGCAGCTATTGAGACTATTCCGAGAGGGGCAAGAAAAAACTATAAACCATACTGGAATGAAGAACTGAAAAAACTTGAAGATGAGGTAGCACAAGCCAGAGACACAGCAGAAACAGAACAAACTGAGGCAAACATCTTGCTCAAAGCAACCACTGCAAAGTACAGAAGAACATTAAACCAAACAACACGAGACTGCTGGAAGCAAACAACAGAAAATCTCAACCTAGATAAAGAAGGGAACAAGCTGTGGAAACTAGTTAGAGCTTTGAACAACGAAGAACCTTACAAAAGTCACATCACAATCAAACAAGGTGAAAATATGCTCTCGGGAAAAAAAGCTGCAAATGCACTCATGGAACACTATGCTGGTGCAAACCACATTGATGTCCCTATAGACAGAAGAAAGGCCATCATTGATGAACAAAGGAATCATGATAACAAAAAGCTTGCACCAGAAGAACACATGATGGCAAAGTTAACAATGCAAGAATTAGAAGAGGCAATGAGGGCGCTAAAGAAAAAGAAGGCACCCGGAAAAGATGGGATAACCAATGAAATGCTAACAGGCCTAGGAACAAAGGCAAAAAAGAAGCTTCTGGCCATCCTAAACTGCAGCTGGAAAAGAGGAATAGTACCACAGGCATGGAAAGATGCCATACTGATTCCAATACCTAAGAAAGACAAAGTTCAGACAGAACCAAATGGCTACAGACCTATCAGTCTACTTAGTTGTGTTGGAAAATTGATGGAGCGCATAATAAATACTCGACTTATGTGGCATCTAGAGGAAAAACATCTCTTAGCCCCACAGCAAGCACGATTCAGGAAACACAGATCCACTGAAGACCAGATCACTTATATAACTCAGAAAATTGAGGATGTTTTCCAAGAAAAAAAGCACACACTGGTGGTTTGGGTGGACCTAGAAAAAGCATTTGACAAAGTGTGGAAAGATGGACTGAAAGTCAAGCTGCAAAGAAGTGAAGTGTGTGGGAGAATGTTCAAATGGATCAGCCACTATCTTGAAAATAGAACGGCCAGAGTCCAACTACAAGGACAGACCAGTAGGAAGATGGTATTGGAGCAGGGTGTTCCCCAAGGGGGAGTCCTGTCACCCACATTGTTCCTCACATATATAAATGACATACCAGAGAATATTCCAAGAAGAACCCACAATGCCTCCTTTGCAGACGACTTAGCCCTGTGGATCTCAGAGGAATATATCTCTACGGCAAGCATTCGGATGCAGCAAGCCCTAACATCACTGGAGGAGTGGGCCAAGGCATGGCTAGTAAAGATAAATGAGGAGAAAACATCATTCACAGTGTTTTCTCTCTCTAACAAACCACAGATCTCCAAATTGGTGCTAAATGAGAAAAATCTACATCTGGATGAAAACCCAAACTACCTAGGCATTACCTTTGATCGCCGCTTGACTTGGAAAACCCAGATTGAGAAAAACAGGACAAGAGCAAGGCAGAGAATGGCAATCATGAAAAAACTTGCTGGCACGGTTTGGGGAGCAGACGAGAGAGTACTAAAGAATCTATATACTGGGCGAGTGAGACCAGTCTTAGAATATGGCATTGCAGCATGGTCAACAGCCGCTAAGTCGAACTTTGACAAAATAAACAGAACCCAAAACCAAGCAATGAGAATCATAACTGGGGGCATGAAATCAACACCAATAAAAGAGTTGGAAAAGATTACTCACCTCCAGCCTATGGAGGATAGAAGAGATAGCAGAGCTCAGCAACAAGCCGAGAAATTCAGGAGGCTGATAGATCACCCAATGCACCAGAGGCTAAATGGACTTGGAAGGGGAAGACTGAAGCGAAGCAACTTTGTAGAGACAGTCAAAACAAAGATGACAGCAGACCCCATAAATGCAATATCAACAGCTACGCCAATATGTACTGCACACAAGCTACCAATTTGGAAACAACAGTGCTTCCCTGAAATGATAGAAAATGTTCCTGGTATTGAGAGAAAGAACAGTCAAACTGAAACAGAAAGGAGAGTCCTAACCACAAAATATATAGAGAAACATTACCCAAGCAACACCTGGATCCATGCGTACACAGATGGATCAGCAACTAATGCAACAGAAGATGGGGGTGGAGGAGTCTTCCTGAGCTTAAGCAATGGCACACAAAAAAAGATAGCAGTCGCAACAGTGAAATTTTCAACTAACTTCAGAGCAGAGGCAGAGGCCATAAAAACTGCATCAGAAATTCTAATGACAGAAAAAAGCTCAGAGAGACCAGTAGTTATCTTCTCAGATGCGCTGTCAGTGATTACAACACTGAAAAGTCAAATAAATGCTGAACTGGATGACCTAAGAGTAACACTTCACAGACTATGTCAGCAATACAAAAGAGTTGTGATACAGTGGATCCCTTCTCACTGCAACATCCCTGGAAATGAAGAGGCTGACAGATTGGCAAAGGAAGGGGGAAAACTAGCTAATGCATATGGATCAGTCACACACCAGATATTGTGGCAAGCCCTTGAAATGTATCATCTGCCACAAGAAGCTGCAGCAATGCTGAAGCTGTATTTCACTGTATTCTTAGTAAGATTCTGAGCCAAATAGTACATGACATTATGGATTGACATGCAAGTTGGAACTGTAATCTACTGTTTCATCCATATGGTTCATAATGGCAATGCAAGTAATTCTCAATGCAGTTGAAGGATTAGCGAGAGGTCTTAAGCTTGATGAGAATGTCACTTGCCACCACCTAAGGCATTCATGGACGACACAACAATTCTGATGTGAGGAGAATAACAGACCCAGAGAATGTTAGCACAATTAAATTAACTAATCAGCTGGTGCAGAATGAACTTCAAACCTAAGAAATCTAAATGCTCCTCAGTCAGAAAAAAGAATGACACTCAAAGTCACATTCACGGTGTCAAACCAAAGAATCCCTCTCAGTGAGGAAGCTGTAAAAGGTCTTGGCAGGAATTATGATGGCTCGTTAAAGGTTAAATGGCAGTACAATAAATAAAACATACAGAGGACTGCAGATCACAGACCAAGCAGACTATTAGAAAAGTACAAAATGTGATGCCGTCAGTTCATGCTCATCCCTAAACTACTATGGCAGCAGTTTATACAAGAAGTAAGCACAAGCTCACAGGAAGTAGACTGTGAACAACGTTGTAAGAACTGCCCAAGGAACTCCCAAGCTAAAATAGGTGACTGGATACACCCAGACTATGAGATGGGGATTTGGCTGAGGTGACATGCACTGGTGGTCTAAGTATCAAAACAGGCACACAAAGACATGATAATTCCAGAAATGTGAGAAGCACGGGACGATAAGAGGATGCAAAAAGCAGCTGAACAAGATCAACAAGGCCAATGTACAACATGTGAATAAGCTCTGGATGGAATGATATAAGCATATGGCACCTTTAAGACTCAGCTTCATTATCAGATCAATATATGATCAGATTACACCCTGTTGCAATGCTCTGTATAAAGTTTCCTACCATTATCATTTATCCAGTCTGTCCCATATGCAAGCACTATTTCTGTATCTGGTAGATGATTTTCAAATTGACTTTAAAAAGTAATTCTCCTAAAATTACAGATGTTGTTTCATGAACTAATATCAACTCTAACATTAAAAAGCTCTTTTCAAGAACACTTTCGTGACATCCTCCATCTTTTGCAATGAAACTGTACAGGCATGCAAAAGTATCTATTATATATATGGTTGCTAACAAAAACTGACAGTCATTTCTTTTCATTTTTGGTGACTCTTACTGTTCTAAGTCTACTATCATTTACTGGACACAGTATTAAGGTCTTTGTCTTGTTGGACTGGCCTATACTGTATAATAGGGGAACAACAGAAGTGATTGCATCATTAATAGGCTGAACTGCCCATGGTAAACTTCCGGTGTTATGTATAGCGGTTCGCACTAATGACCTGTCATCGAAACATCATTTTTTGGTGATGCGTAGATGGCAGAGAGGATAGTGTGGTTCACTTGCATAGCTAGGCGGGGTTGTCGCACGGAAGGTCCAGGGTTCAAATCCTGGGTAAGCCACTCATGTCTGTTGTTTTTCTGTTGTCTAGTGTTCTACTTCTTTATTTCCTACGAGTGCCTGATAACATACCTTTATGTTTGTCTCATATTAATTTAGATTTCAGCCTTGTTCTGATGTAGATGCAGGCCAAGTTTATGGGAAAAATTGTCTAGTTCAGTTGATTCTCTTGCATATGGTGGCAGCTGTGTGAAAATAGCTACTGGCACAATCCATACTCTACATGAATTCCACCGAGATATTAATTCAAACAAGGGAAAATAAAATGCATTAAAATCACTTACACCCTCCACCTGCTGCTGATGTCTCCTGGTAATTCTCTGGAATTTTTGGAAAGGCATCAAGCTCCTTTACAGCCTTTAATGCTTGTTTTCGATTGATTAAAGTAGTGCTGAGCATCCTGGTAACAGCTTATACAACAGCTGAACTTGACTCCACCTTTGTGAGACACATACATAAATTTACATAATACATGTATCATTCATTCCATCATCGTTTCTCATTCTATTCCATTTGGAGCATGAAGCCACCACTCCAGCTGGCCCAACTGCAGGAAGCCACCACTCCAGCTGGCCCAACTGCAGGAAGCCACCACTCCAGCTGGCCCAACTGCAGGAAGCCACCACTCCAGCTGGCCCAACTGCAGGAAGCCTGCACCAAAACACTCATGCTCTTATAGCAGTGGTTTCTGAAGCCATTTCTTCTTTTTCCTCGTACGTCCTGAAAAGGACATTGGTTGCATTGTGTCTGTTGACAGTGAAGCTGCGATATTTGTGCCTTTTGGCCGACACATCCGACTTCAGCACGGCATTTTTTGGGACAGGGTTTGCCTTCCCTCTTCGATCCCTACTCTCTCTGCCAGACTGTAGTGATGCAACCTGTTTCCAGGACCACCACTTGGAGGTGGAGTAGGGTCATGGCCAGCTCTAGTTCGCTGACCCTGACGCAAGCAGTCAAGCTATGGGTCCCTGACTGCATTCATCTCTCTTGCTGCGTCTTCGGTCCCTGAAGCCATTTGATTGTCTTGATGAGGCTGCTAGCCCTTTACACAATCACATATTAGTCACCTTACTCGACATAGCTGAGGGAACAGTAGTTCTAATCTTTCTTTGTCTCCAAAGGCTAAGGAAAGCAAAACTGAATGAGACTGCTTCCTGAAATTGGCTGAAAGGTGCAGATACATAAGCCTACTTGTAAACCGTGGCGCAACGTATCTTACATTTGAACCAAAACCCTGTAACTTTGCTGGTTGTTATACTCTAAATCTACATGCCAGGTTACAATGCCATGACACAGTAATTGTAAAATCATTTACTGAAACAGTACAAAGCTCAGCCCCAGAGCCTAATGGCAGTATAGGTCGGCACCCATTTATTCAAACACCCAAAATTGTTTTTTCATTTTTTTTTAAAATTCATTTTTTTCATGGCACTTCAGTCAAAAAATGACCCAACTACATGCCATCATCAGTTTTATCATGCTTCTGGTCCATGTGCTTTACACCACCACACTAGTGCATCCGCAATGCATTATAAGTGCTCTACAGCGTTGTGAAAAGTTACTCAACACCGGAAACAAAGCCATGTTGCACAACTCGAGATCGATAAGTAGATCAACTCATGATTCATAAGTTAAATGTTGTGTCTTTAATTACTTTTGAAAATTCTCATAACAAGTTAAGAGTTATGGTTAACATTTGCGATAACAGTCATTGTTCTGAGATTTGTGGCCTCTTATTATTCAGAAGTAAAACTAACAGCTAGAAACAGTTCTATGGTTAGCGGTTTAGCATTAAGATCTGGCCTAGGCTTAGGGTGAAGAGTCAGAAAAATAATACCCTAATTCTATTTCGAGTTTTAAAAAATAAAATAAATAACAGACATCAAGGAAAAAACAAAAAACCAGCAATTATAATGAATCAATTATTGGACTACTTTTTCATCATGAGTTGGCGACTTCTGAAATGTGAAAATCCATTAACTACCCCAGTTCGCTGTTGTGTCAAAAAAGTATTTTTGAAAATGATAAAACAGGGTTACGATTAAGTTTAGCAATAGCCGTCAGTGTCCTGTGATGTGTAGCCGCTTATTGTTTACGAAAAAAAAAAACTAAAGCCTGGAAACAGTGTTACAGCTAATGGTTTAGCATTAGCATGTAGGCCTAAGCTTAGGATGTGGAGACATAACAAATATTACCTAATTCAATTTCATGCTTTTGAAAATGATTAACATGCGACAGACACCGAGGCCATACTTTAAAAAGCAAAAACAACAGCATTATTAAGGGGTCGAGACTTGGGCTACTTAACAATCACAATTAGGGCTATTTCTCTATTGCAATATGGGAGATATCTGAAAATTAAAAAAAAACCGGTTTGCGAAACATAATACCCACACATTTTGGATAAGAGATTATGGATCTGTACCATTTTACATTCTTTCATTATTCTTCAGCTCCCCACTGAGCACAGGTTGTCACAACAAGTCTTCCAGTCCTGTGTCAAGTCTTCCAGTCCTGTGCTGTCATTCAAGGTCCTACCTTGTCTTCTTTATCACCTTCATTTGTCTCCATTTCTCTTCTCCATGAGTTCTTTGATGTCCTTATACCACTCTTATCCGGGGATTCCAGAATAAGAACCCCTTGTAATGCTATCAATATGGTTCTTAAATGTGAATCCTATCAATCACCAGTATC
>JAMPIV010003129.1:0-105931 GCA_024509875.1 Oreohelix idahoensis | reverse complement strand
TAGAGGGGAGACTAGGTTATTTGTGAAAACGCAAAGTAGAGACGGACAGACTAACAGATAAAAATCCATACTTGACTGTAAGCATGACTGAAAAATGACTTTAGTGTAGGAAATTTGATTTGAAAAAACACAAGGCAGTGATTGGCCACAGACAATCATATTATCGGCGCTCAGACGCGCATTTGGGGCCATTCCTCAATAGTTGTCCAGTGATAGACACAGTAAATTTCAAGTGTGGTGATTTCCAAATGAAATAAATTGAAATAAGTTCAGGGACGCCATACTATAGCCAGCAGCTCAGCTGAGTTTTGCTAGCATTTCTGTGTTCTTTATTCATAATCTGGTAAGATTGAAATTATTCCTTTGTATATTTTGAATATTGTTTAATGTTTCGAGTGATTTGATACTGCCATATCGAAATCTAGCCTTACAAACAAGTAAGGATTTGCTCTGGACCCCCCGCCCCAGTTCAGGGTCTAGAGACAAATAAAATACATAAACTCCAGCAAGGATTAGGAAGGACAGATCAAGTGTTGAGATCAATGAAACATATTACCTATACTATTTTAGGGGAGGAAACTAATAAACATATTTCAGAATCTGTAGTCTGGGAGGACCTATCTGATGTGAAACCACCATGGTAAAATGTGCTGTATGGTCAGAGAGATCTGACCTGTCTATATGGTGTTGTTGTTGTGTAGTGTTGTGTCCAGACATGGTTAGAGAATGGACTTTTGACACATAGCCAATACTTTGATTGCAGAGCTGTGAGTTTCAGTTGTCACCAAGGCGGTGTAAACTAAGTTGGTGATTTTACCAGAGTGGATCCGTGCAGTAACGTTGTGTCAGAGCAGACTATTATTGCCCCCAAGCACGGAGAGGTGGGGCCACCAGATCTCAGCACCAGAGCTACATCTTCAAAGTTGAGTGAGCCTCTGGTCTGCTGGAAATTCACCAACTCCATTTAGTTACTAACAATCCCATAAAATTCCTGCCATTTCTGGACAAGGTGTAGTCAATATAGACTGGAGTGATGAGGCCACCCCAACAGCACAACCATTAACTATCCTCCCAATTAGATGACTAGTATAAACATTAATAAAAACTAAATAGTCTAGTACTTACATATGTACACTCTTGCATTTATTATGTAATATTCCATGCATTTCTTTCATAATTTCTAAATCTTTTATAAGTTCTGGTCAAAATAAAACTTGATCCAGAACAAAATAAATGAAAAAAAAATTTCTATCAAAAATTTTACACACTTGAGTTAGTTTAGTGTATTATAACATTTGTTAATATTATTAGACTTAGTAAATATCTGTGTGTGTGTCTATAAACTATCACACCACATTACATATCATTACCCTAGACATTTAACGTAGCCACATTCATTAGAAAAAAAAAAAAAGATAAGTGTGAGGTCGTAGTGGTAGCGAGAAGGGCCTTCTGACAACTCTCAGTTACATTTTATCTCAGGAGCCTTCACAGCTGACCTCATGCATCACACGTAGTACCATCACCACCATACAATACCATCAAACCCACTACATCCACTCCGTCAGTACTGATTAAAGTTAAATGGCACTGGTGTTTTCCTTTACGCCTATACGATCAGCTTTCGCTAGCGCTGAGATTAGGTCAGATGTAGTATGCAACTCTCCCGCCCCTCTAGCACCGGCAGTAAGCGTACAACGTTAATTATTATTCAATTATCCATACGCGCCCTTACATAAATATCGCCTGTCGTTAACAGCTATTAAACTGTCGGCGTCTGTTTGTCATAGTATGGTATTAAATAACACTGGCTAACAAAAAAATATTTTTTTTTCTTTCTCTAACATTTCTATGTTTTTATGGTCAATTTTAATGCGCTGTTTTTAAATCTGCAAACCGTTTTTCTCTATCAGGTCGGGATCTCTAGAAATACGCAATTGAAGTTTTTTAACAACGCATACAGTATTACAACATCATTCGTACAAGAAGTATAACAGTTATGTAGGCTTGAATTTCTTTGCAGTCGACTTTCGTCGGTGAATGGCATGTGGTACATCGCGATGAAGCCTCCAACAATAATCGGCAAGCATGGTCACACTCCACCGTCCTTGATAACGTGACTCCATTACAGCGATATCTTGATGGAATCGTTCTCCATGTTCATCGCTGACTTCGCCAAGGTCGTCAGGGAAAAAAGTCAAGACGCGAATCGAGCAAATGGATTTTGAGGGACATGTTACAGCCCATAATTCTGTATGCATCTATGCACTGCTTAACAATATGCACATAGTCGACAGATTTGTGATTTCCCAGAAAGTTATCGATGATCGATTTGAATGCCATCAATGTGCGAAGTTCACTACCATGTAACAAGTTCTCGAATTGTTTGTCTGCAATAACTTTCCTAATTTGAGGTCCTACAAAGATACCTTCCTTTATCTTTGCATCGCTAACTTGCGGAAACTTTTCTCGACGATAAGTGAAAGCTTTGCTCGTTTTATCTAACGCTTTTACGAAATTCTTCATGAGCCCCAACTTTATATGTAACGGTGGTAAAATGATGCTGTCTTTGTTAACTAATGGCTCGTGTATTACATTTTTATGCCCGAGCTGCATACGATCCCTGATAGGCCACACCTTTCTTGCATAATGTTCCTGTCTGTTGCGGCTGTCCCATTCACATAGGAAGCAACACAATTTAGTATACCCAGTCTGCATGACCGTGAGAATTGCAATGACCTTTAGGTCTCCACAAATCCGCCATTGGTAGTCATTGTACTTTATTTTTTGCCAAAAGTATAGCCATATTGTCATAAGTTTCTTTCATATGAACAGAGTAGGCGACTGGAATTGATGAAAATAAATTTCCGTTATGCAATAACACGGCTTTTAGACTAGTCTTGGAAGAGTCGATGAAAAGTCGCCATTCGTTGACTATGTGCTCATGACCGAGGTGCACCATTAGACCGTGTACATCTTTGCAATAGCAAATGTCATCATCCATCTCAAAGTATTGAACAAGTTCTGTGTCTATGACGAAATTTAGATATCGGAGTATTGGGCGCTAAAAGATTCCATTCTTTGAGTCGCGAACCGAGTAATTCCGCTTGTCCTTTGGTAAGAGCGAGATCACGTATTAGATCTGAAAGTTCTGAATGGTTAATTAAGTGAACACCATCATTCACCGGTATATAATCCGAGTCAGAATTAGTTTCTAAAGCAGGTAACCCATCACTTTCTGTTGGTTCACTCACGTCCAACGGATATTGTTCTGGTGGAACTGGGATCGGACACGTGATTGGATCATGAGGCACTGGTTTCGAAACCGATTCAATATTTGGATAAACCACAGACTTTCTAGTTTTAAAAGTGAAACCATGGATATTTGTCAAGCAGTAGCGTGATTTGTCGGTTCACGCCATATTACTGGCACTCCAAAAGGCATCGACTTATGCTTCGGCGATTTTCGTAACCAACCTGCCAATGTATTTGCACAAGTCGAACAAACTGCATTTGGCTTCCAAGATTTATTTGCATCATCAACTTTCGAATCGAAATAAAGTTCATTTGCTTTCTTTAGTAATGGTGTAAAGTTTTTTCTGGTGAACACGATCGGTAAAATATCCGCACACGTAACAGAACAGATCAGCCGAATTTCTACAACTTCTAGAAGCCATATTTCGCTCAGAATTATTTCAAAATACAGTAACTATTTGAAAATAGCATAACATATGTCATGCATCTTTTAGCAGTATAAAAAGTAGAATTATTTTGCATTTTATTAATTTTTAATAAGTTATATAGTAAAAATGAAACGGAGCAAATAACGGTTTCCCAAAAATATATTTATTCACAAATATCTTAAGAACCCGACGTGATAGAGATAAACGGATTTCAAATTTGAAATCAGCGCAAGAAACTGACCTAAGAACACTTATTCTTATATAAGAAAGAAAAATGTTGTTTGTCAGTGTAATAGGCACTTATAATAAAACACAAAAGGAAATATAACGTGAATTCTTTTATGTCACTATCCGTCGCGCCTAGCATATAAATCAGTCAACTAAAACCGTCTCTTCTTGTGTGAGAAAGCGGGTGGTGAAAATTAACATTATAACTGAACATCTGGTATAAAATAGCTACGCGTTATTTTATTTCACTAGTTCTAACAGCTAGAAAATCTAAGTGAATTATAATTGTAAAAGCTTACACTTTTAATTGGTAAAAGGTAACCCTTTTAAACACGTAATCACTAATTTCTATTACCAGAATATCAGAATGAAAGATCCCCACGAATGCTATTAACGCATTTTCCACAATCCTTCTAGAACTACGTGTTTAGACTATCCAAAAATTCTGAGTGACAACTGATAGCAGGTTTAAGGGGAGGAGCGCCAGGCATTTCTCGGTTGAAATAAAAAAATTAAGAATTTGGGATTAGTCCATTTTCTGATACTTTAGCATCTCCCGAATCTAAATATAACAGAATTAAATGTCCAAATGCATTCTAACAATATGTATTTTGACTTTGAAAAAGGTATGGTACAGACAGATTTTCTCAAACTCGACAAAATATGTCCAATTTAGACCTGGTTTCTTTCATAGCAACCAAGCTTACACCCCTACATATTATGCATCGTTGGATTCGTCCAAATCTACACTTTACTGTAAGCAGGTCACTTATTTCGGGATTCCAAATGCCAGATAGGAAATTTATATATTTTAAAAGTCAACATTTAGGGTTATCCCCTCGATTCTAAATTTTTTAATTGGGCTGTGCGCGTTCACGTGACCGGCAACGACAAAATGGCCGCGTGTTTACGGAATCTCAGTTTTGCTTTGTTATTGATGTGACAATGCCTAAAAAAACGAGATGCTCTCGTTACCTCCAACTGGATAGGCCAGAGTTAGAGATTGGAAGCAAGACTTATCCAACACTGCAAAAACGTAATTGTGACGATATAATGGTAAAAACTGGTACATTGTTACTCAGGCAATGAAGGTTGAAATAAAGCACAGCGGAACCGATTTGTTCGATGCGGCCTTTGACAAGAATTTAGAGACGCAGTAAACAGGAGTATTAAGGCTTAGTGGTTTTGAAATGAAGCAGACAGGACCGTCTGTACGATAGTTCCTTAAATTAGAATTCAGAGATGCAGTAAAAAGGCTAATCGTTACGTTAATGTATCCTAAACCTAACCTTAACGACGTTGGCCACCTCCCAACCACACCCTACCCCACCCGCGACTTACTGGGATGTCATCTAAGAAGACGGCCCCACAGTGACTCATATCAACCCCAGGTTTAAGAATCTTAACCTAACCCTAAACCTTACGACGTTCGGCTACTTACCTGGAATGACATCAAAGAAGGCGGCCCACTGTGCTTCATTTCAACCACCAGGGAGTTACATGAACTAGCTATCGAGTAGTATCCACAGTCGAATTAAAAATCATCACGTTTTCCTGAGTTTACAGAAAAAAACGGGTGACTTCTCATAACTCAGTACATTATCATGATTCCTGTAAGCATAGTGCATATTTGTTTCCCTCTCAATTTAATGTTTTGTTTCTTGTGTATTTTTTATTGACATGTCACAGATTCTTATGTGTTATTTAAAAATGCCTGCCAGACATGTGGCAACAGCTGGTTATTGGTACCACGAAGAAAGATTGGAATCAAGTGGAAAGTGAAGCAAGTTTGTCATATACAATTTGAAGGTACTTACAAACTTACTTTTGTTCCCCTTGCCTAAGCATAGACATTCATGTAATTTATTTTGATCTCGCATAAATATCAAGTTTAGAAACATATTTCATTACTTACATGTATTGTTTTGCTTCCATTGTACTTTAAGGCACAGTTTATTAATGCTTGTTTACACCTTTATTTGAAATTTTACTAATGTAAACATTTGCCTCTTTCTAGGAAGTTCAAGTGTCATGGAAGCTGAGGCAGGTATGATTTGTGAAGCTGTTTCTGACCGACAGAAATTTTGCTACACCGTGTAAAGTGATTGTGATAGCAAAAAGCATTCAATCAGATCATAGCAATTAAACCATATGGCCCTAATATTGCTGAATTTAATCAAGGACCTGAGGCTGCTATATTTTTCAAGAAAGTCCTGGGGCTGAACAGTGGAAAAGAGGCTTGTCAAATTGGCAGGAGCAAGAAAGCGTTAAACGTCTGGTGCTCAGACTCTATCAGAAAACTGCACTAAAAAATGAAGGACATTTAGCACAAATCTCAACAGAAAACCAGACAACTGCAGAGGAAGCTGATATGCTGCCGGTATGTTTTGCATGACTAGTAAGTTATTTTATTTTGCTGCAGTATTACATACTTATTTAATTTATATTCTAATTATATCAAAAAATGTGATTTTAAAGAAATCATTATTCTCATACTAATTTTCTTATAACTTCCACACTTACGTATTAATTGACATAAGAATTGGCACATATATTGCCCATAATCTTTTAAAACTGTTTATGTGATGGATTTTAAGTATGTGATCAAGTTTTTGGTTAATTGACAAAAGTAATGTAAAATTTAGTAAAATTTGTTACTATTTTAGACGCTATTTTCAAAGTCCTACAACTTTATTTTGTATAATAAATATCAAAAATCCATCACTGGAAAAGTTTTAACATATAATGATAAACACTGTGTTCATATTTGGTATTCATAGCTTAATAAATAAAAAAGCTTTAGCAAATTGAAATAGAACAAAGAATCCAATATTGCTCAGCTCTAAAACGGCAGAAAACTGCGCTAAGACAAGGAAGGAAATTAGGCACAAATTTCAACAGAAAGCCAGATAGGAAGCTGCAGAGGAAGCTGGCTATGCTACCTAGTATGTTTCTAAATGACAAGTAAGCAATTTTTTTCAGGGGCAATATTACAGACGTAGTCTATTTATGGAGAAAAATGCGATTTTCTCAAAATCTAATTTTCTCAATCCTAATTTCCTAGAAAACTTCCACACTTAATGTGTTAATTGACATAAAAAATTGGCACATATGTTGCCCAAAATCTTTAAAAACTTTTCACATTGCTGGATTTTGAGTAACTCTGATCAAACTTTTGATTTATTGCAAAAAGTAATGTAAAATTTATCAAAATTTGTTACTTTTTTTTAGACACTAATCAAAGTCTACAACTTTCTTTGTATTAAAGTTATCAAAAATCCACCAATCAAAAGTTTTAAAATATAATGACAAACGTTCATATTTGGTATTCATAGCTTAATAAAAAAAAAAGCCTAGCAAATTGAAATAGAACAATAGAAATCCAATATGGCGCCATTTCTATGGCAACCAGTACAGTGCCCATAAAACTCTAGTATCCAAAAAAGGTTAAGTCTGTGCATTTTCATTGAAATCCAGCAATTAATAACGAAAATAGCATTTCAGGGTAGCTCCTCCCCTTAAGAAAACACAGTTTATATATCATCATGTTTCTCTGATCTATAGATGAAGTTACTTTTCACACTATTGTGTGTACCAGAGAATCAGAAACATGAGTTCCCCAGATAAAAGTTTACGGTCGGCCTTCCGTCGAGCGCTTCCGATCGTCATCAAAAGTCTTTTACGGGTAACGGGGTTCTCGAAGATTTTCTCTGTACAAATGCCCGCTTCCGAGATCAAAGGGTCTCGGGGAAAGATTTTGCCCATGAGTCTATTTCACGTGCGGTCTGTCAGGTATCGCATGATTGACATATAAGCTCGCGTGAGAAAACTAGGTAAACAAACTGATTCGCTACCTGTTTTTGACGGGCAGGTCACGAAAGTTGGTAAACATTTCGTTTGTTTATGTTAAAAAAAAAGAGGCATGAGTGAAAAAGTGAGTAAGCACAGGCTGTAAATGCATGGTTTTGCTAGATAATCATAGAACGCTACGAGGTCACAAAAGGAGTGTCAGATTACTGTAGGTTCTCTTTCCATTATACGTCACAAAGACTAGACAATAAAAAAGCAATACGAATTATAATCTTTCCGGGGACTCGAACCCAGGACCATTCGAATAACACCATAGCCTCTAAAATGAAGTGAATCGTAACTATCACACAACCAGCTTAGTACCACAGTCATACAGTGGGCATTAGCACGACCACCCCCCATAATTGCTGAACATTGGACCAAGGAATGATCAAGACTTATTTTAGACGAAATCACTTCTAAATCCTCCCTATTCACCAGTATAGGCCAGATAACACAAGACAAAGACCCTAATACCGTGTCTAGTAAGTTATAGAAGAATAAAAACATTGGCAGAACAACTGGTAGGTTTGTATGGTAACTAATATATTAATATTTCTTTACGGTACTTCTTATGAGTGCCTCCATCATAACCATTTATGTGTGTTATGTAGTTACTATTTTCGGGCCTCGGGTTTTCCTCTTGATCTTTTTTTTCAGTGTTCATCCGCTCTACAACACATACCAAAACAAACTCCTCCAGTAACTACTTAAATAAATAATGGAGAACACCTGAGTCCTGTGAGTAATAAATAAATAACGTAAATAAATATAGGTAATTAACATGCACTCGTTGGATAGACATGAGGACACAAGACAACAGACAAGAAATATAAGTGATATGTGAATTTTTTTTTTGGTGCAAAATTAGCTGCGCGACATTTCACGATTTACTTTCACAGTAAGTCGATGGAGCCGTTTGGTTGGTCCGTGGTTCGATTCCAGGTAAGCCTATCACTTATTTTTCCTCTGGTGTTCTCTTCTCTGTCCAACGAGTGCTTGTTAATTACATATAGCCATTTACTTATTTACTTAGTGCTCATAGGACTCGGGTTTCCCGCATTATTTATTTAAGAGTTCACCCATCCGTGACTTTAACCTACCTGCTATTCTGTGTTGTTCGTCTGCCACTAAAAATTACTGTACACAAGTATTTCGGCCTTTATTTGGTCTATACTTGCTGAGAGAAAAGTTACATTAATGACTGTATCTTTAAATTGTCTGGGTCGTTCACGAGTCCTATATATACCATAGTTGTGTTGGTGTCGTCCAGTAACTTCGTCATCGAGCCATCAACGCGCGTCTCCCTTAGCCCTGATGCGTTTGGGTGCACGAAACTAAATTGTTCGAAAATATCCCGTTTTGCGCATCAGAACGCACATCTCAACATACCGTTTATTTTAATCTGCCGTTCTCGCCTTACTACAGATAACGATGATGATGAATTTTGTGATTATAGATACAGTGCTCCAGTAGTAATGGGAATTATGACAGTGATAAATAGAGAGTGCTTGACCTTTCTGCGGGGAATGTTCTAGAACTATAACTCGATCCTTAGAGAACTTCTAATAAACACCACTCTTTTGAATTCTAAGCGACACTACGAAAATAGGAACGCTTTACTGCTCTACTGTAATATAACTAATGTCAAATATTTTGTTTTAATACAAGGTGATGACGAGTCACTCCCTACTTTAAAATTGTTATATTCACAATTATGTTTACTGCATGTTAATGAAACAATGACAAATCCGTTAGCCATAACTGTCATTTGTCAGATGACGGCTAAATTTTAATATTATTTCCAGCAACAAAATGAAATCTCAAATGGCGAATAAACTAACATTATAAGACAGAGCAAAAGTTACTGTCTGCTTATCTAGACAACTTTAACAGTGTGTTAAACAGGCCGGATATCACGCTGGACTGTAATGTTAGTGATAACATAGCATATCATCAAACTCCATAATTCTCGCCGTTTGTACGTCGGTCACATATAAGGGATGCAACTGCGGTTGAAGGTCAGACATTAATTGTATTGTTTTCCTTATATGTACTCTCCCGAAAATAGTATCACTCAACGAAGAAAAGTCGGTGTAGAACCCAGTTTCATTCCGGAAACGGATTTAACTGATCATTTTGTTAAAAATAACCTTAAAATGTTTTTGAATGTTTCTTCAAGACAAAATCTAAATTTAAAGTATTGCAGACTTATTATTATGGATCAAAGTGATAAGTTTGCTGCAAAACAAGCTGCAGATGCTAAGAAGAAGAGACGATCGCGTCAATCACAACGAGAAAGCGAGACTCTAGAAGAAGCAGCAATACTACAACAACATGAAGCGGCACAAAGACAAGCACAGCGTTAGTCACAACGAGCAAATCAGTCTGCAGAAAAGCATGAACATTCTTTGAAACAGATCCACGCACTTTCACAAAAAATGTTGTTATCAAAGAACTTTTATATTGAATTAAAAAGTGTTTTTAAAATATATTACAGTATTTGATTTACTTCCGTCATTATTGACGGGTTATTGCTAGTTATGTCATAAAATAACAGTCTATTCTGTTTATTTTCAGGGTTGCTTCGTTTAAATTAGTTGGACTGGATTGAAGAAAAGATACATTTTAAATAGGGAGCGACTTTTCAATCACCGTGTGGTTATCCATCATATTCCCGCCGTATTTTCCACTGGGATTTACCATAGTGGCCCTTGCGATCTCCTTTTATCCCTCATTAGTTTTACGTTTCACGCTTTTAGATTAATGTTCACTTTCTTGTCTCAACTGTTTTATATGCAATTGTCCCTGAAGAAAACATTTAGGTCGTAACATGAACCACTTGATTGTATTTAATATTTCTAAGTTTCCTTCAGCGCGGGAGTTATCCAGCGTCCTCTCCTGACCTCTTATTCCACTTGCCCTTGTCTGGTTCATGCCATCAGTTCCACACTGGCCCTGCAAATTTATGTTTTTATTATTCTAACATTCTCTTTTGCTCTAGCCATGTCGCCCTATGTTTATCATCATCATGTTCCTTTGCTTTCCTTACGGAGCATGGGGTCTGTGACGAGTAATGGAAAAGAGTCTACAGTAATCTAACAGCCTGTTGCAACTTAATAGCTGCTGTCTGATTTGCTAGCTAAAACATGCATTAAACTACATGTCCTGTCTGCTGCAGCTTAACCATTTGTCCCCGCCCACTTTCTTTCCACACTGGCAAACGCGGTGTTTACAATCTTCTTAGACCTATCAGTCATAGCAGGAAACAAATTACGCTATGGTTATACTTCGTTCCACTCACGCGAGCTCATCTGTCAATCATATAATACTTGACAGCTAGACAGCACGTGAGAAGTAACGGAACAGACCTTTGAAGTTCATTCAGGGACAATCTAGAAAATCCCCCAGTACCTTTTGATCTTGAGCACTGGCATTCTAACGGGAAACCCGCTAGAAGAACAAAAGACTTTTGATCTCGGTCAAGGCTTCAGACGAAAATCTCGGACAGACCGGGACGTAAAGCCTTTCATCTTTAGAAACTCTAGCTCCTGAATTTGTCCCACACAGGAGTGCGAAATAACGCCATTAGAGATCAAGAGCAATATATGATATATATATTGCTGTTTCTGAAACCCAATCATCAGTCGTCATTCAGAATTCGAAGAGTCTAGCGCGCAGTGCTAGAACCATTTTTCTTGTTGGAATATTGTTTATAAGTGATTATTGGAGATTTCATTCTGGATTTCTGGTAAGAGGAAAATAGTTCTAAGTATTAGAAGTATTTCACGGTGATAGCCATTTAAAGTTAAACCCTTATACTTCACTTAGATTTTTTCTTGCAAGTAAGGCGTATTAAATAAAATAACGCGTAGTGATTTTTCGTAAACAAATATCCAAGTAAAAATGTTAGACCACGCCACCCGACTGCTTTATAACTGAGACGAGACCGCAGTTATATTTACAGCGTAGACCGACTCGGCACTTAACTCTCCAGGAGATAGAGAAATAAAAAGGACTGTTAACCAGACCGGACTTAGAGACGTTAGACGACTGACAGTGGGAGAAAAGAATACATGTTATATTTCATTTGTAATGATTGTTATTATAGCATCTATTAATTTTTAAATGCCAATACGTCAAAGTAACAGACACCGACGATTTAATAGTAACTAAATGATAGGTGATTATGGTGTACGTGTTGCGTATTGGAGAGAGGAAATAAAACACTGTACAAGTGACCCACAGGCCGCGAGACTGTGAAGGCGATTCATTATCGACTCGGTCCGAACAAAATCATTGGTCAGCGAACGTCTGTGAGTGTATAGGCCGAGGGCAAACAAAGTGTATCTTTTCATTTCGTCTATTCGTCAGGATTGACAGAGCGGATGAGAGATTGTCTTGTCCTCGTCCGTATATTTATACATATAGAATGGTAGCATTTTCCCACAAATGTTTTCTTGTATTTTTCGCAGACCTGATCCCCAAGTGGACGACCAGCGGTCTTTTTCATTTATAATATGTGTACTAGCCCGATTTTGTGACTGTAAATTATAGCTACTGGACTTACCAAATCCAGGACACTATTTTAACAGCCCCACGGTGGAGTATACCTGATATCATCATTATTTTTCCCCGACACCTGACAGCTGTAGTCAGTTGGAGTACCTAGTTATACACTGTGCAGGACCGGCACTCTGACAAAGAGTCGGCCGTTAAAAAATTAATCATCATCCTTCTTAAGATTAGGAGCAACCCGATTAATCCAGATACTAGAAGTATCCCCTCTCTTAAATGGTAAACACATCAAGGATTCTCACACTATTCACCTGGTTATATTGAAACCAGTACCACTATAGAATTTCCAGACCGAGCGGGAAACAAGCCTGTTTTCCCCGCCCGCCCACACACTGCAAGCGTTATCGCAACGGATTTATTCAGTTGTAGTTCCTGTATCTAGACTTATACTCCCCTTGTGCACCCCCATCGGAGGAAGAGTGACAGTTTAGAACAGTGACGATAACCTTTAGGATTCATACTTCTCCCAGGATTAATCGTGGAAAATAGCAGATTCGGCGTTCACCTAATTAGTAATTTTTTGGGGATGAACTGAGGTCAATTAGTACCCTCGACAGCTGGAGTGGTACATTAATAACAGTGAAACAGGGATTTCAAGGAATATTCTATAACCAAGGGATACCACAGACCCACGGGTAAAAGACAATAGGTAAGAGAGTGAGCGGTGGCCACTGAGTGAGAGAGTGTGTGATGATTTTGTTTGCTGGAAAAATATCTATTAATTTGGTTGTTTGATTTTTACTTGGTCTTATATTGCACCAAGATTGTTTATTTCTGTAACCTATAGCTAACCTTCAACCTTTGGGTTAATAATATTTTTTTGGTTTCTCCATACGGTGAAGGCGCACCATCCTTCTTTTTTGCATCTATATGTATGATTCTTGCTATCTTTGGTTATTTGATGTTGTAACAAATTTAATGATAATAAACAACAAAGAATTTAACTTTGTGTGTTGGTCAGACCCATACCCATGTATCCTTAGTTTTTCACGTGTATGTGTCTTGTTGTCACATAGTGTTGTGTGTGTAGAGTAACTTGTCTTATTTTAGATAGGGAGGCAAAGACTGTCTTGTAAACAAAGCACAGTTGTCCGGATAGGCTGGAGGAGAGAAACTTACTTACTCCAGAGACATATCTTTCCCTCAACCTACCACCAGTGAAACCTATTTATATACATTCTCGTATATCTGTCAACATTCACTCTTTACTTAGACGGGCCAAATAAACCAATTTACCTACCGTACGACAGGGTCCCAATGCACATGGTTCCCCTGAAAGAAGCCTGTATCAAGCACTCCTATGCTCCAGCAGTTATGTTTTTTGTGTCAGTTTGATTTACATGATGAGGTTGCCAGCTCCGTGCACATTCTCATTTTAGTCGCCTGGTACGACATGCATGAAGGTGTAGTAGTCCTTTTCTCTCTGTCTGTCTTCAGAGACTTCCAAGAACATTATGTTTATGAGATTCTAAAAATGTACGCTAATACGAGGGACGGTCAAAAAGTAATGCCTCGTAATTTTTAATTTCATTCAATAGGCAAGAAAACAGATAAAATTCACATTGAAATGTAGCCCCAAGTCTGAACTTCAAAAATTTATTTCTCAATGTAGTCTCCGTTATTTGTTACAGTTTTTGTCCATCTTCGCACAAGGGCATGTATCCCCGCACGGTAAAAATTTTTGTCCTTTTTCCTAAACCACTGGCGTACGGCGCGTTTAAGGGTCTCGGTGTCCTCAAAGTGATGTCCGCGAAGATCTTGTTTCAGTGGTCCAAACAGATGGAAGTCAGAAGGTGCAAGATCGGGACTGTAAGGGGGATGTGGTAATAATGTCCAGCCAAATTCTGGAATCGCATCAATGGTGCGTTTAACGGTGTGTGGCGTGGCATTATCGTGCAACAGTAGTGCAGTTCTCTGATCTTTTAATGGGTAAAGTCGCCGAAGACGACCTCTAAGCTTCTTCAAAGTTTCAATGTAACGGTCTGCATACACCGTGTTTCCCTGTTCCAAGAAGTCGAGAAGAATCACACCCTTCTCACCCCAAACACGGAGGCCATAACTTTCCCTACAAATGGTGAACTTTTGAACTTCTTTCTTATCGGCGATGTTGTGTGATTCCATTCCATTGACTGCCTCTTGGATTCTGGTTCAAACAAAAATAAACCCAAATCTCAACACCTGTCACAATATTCGATAAAAACTCTTCTCCTTCAGTTTCGTAACGGTGCAGGAGGTTGATGGCTATGGTTTTCCTTGTTTCTTTATGTCTGTCTGTCAACATTCTGGGTACCCACTGTGATGATGTCACCATGATACAACGTTAAAATATCTCCAAAATTAACGATGAAATGTAGGGTTAAAAATAATGCGTAAGATACTAGGAGACATGCTCGCCCATGCCAGCCCATCCCACCGCCATTTAAAACTAACGAGTTAGAAGTGCAGACGAAACGTTTACCCTTTGTAGACGGGAGAGAACGGAGGACACAAAAAAGGAAAAATATGTCTGAACACGTGTTTGAAGTTCGAACGGCAAAAAGACGCAATTGGGGGTGAAAGGAAAAAAATTCACGTCCCGAGTTGACATAAAGTAAGGAAATGGACAAGAAACGGACAATAGCTCTTGATCGAGACAGTCATTTCTTGGACGTGTTTCGATACTTGGTCTTTTTTTTTAATGCCGCGGCAAAACACATGAGGGAAGGTTCTCGAACAAATTTCAAAATTTAAACTTGAGAAAAAATATGTTTTTTCTTAATAATAGAGTTATGAAAATAAAACCTAGCTAGTTTGATAGCCCATCTTGAGCAGAGAAATAATATGCTTTCATTTATACAGACGGATAGATAATAAAGAAGATATTGACAAAAGACTGTATTGTTCATATCATACAAGCGAATGCACTGTTAACCCATGTCACTAAAAGTTACCAAAATCTTGGCCTTGAGTCTGCAAACGTAAAAATCGAGCTGTAATTAAAGAGAGGGAATGTGGTGGAGCATTGTAGCTAAAAATAACTTAGGCAGCAGATTCGTGTAGGAAATACATGTAAAACCAAGTGTGTTTTTATGAAAAAACAAGTAAAGACAGACGGACTAACAGACCGTAATACATACTTGACTGAGATTTGACTGAAGTGACTTTTGGTTGAAGATTTGAAAGCAAGGGGGGAAGTCGGCGATTGGTCAACGCATTTTATAGTAGCGGGATAGAGAGGTGAAAGTTTGCCATTCGACATAAGTCTGTTCAGAGACGCAGTTTGAATCCATGATGGTGTTGATTCCATACGAATATAACTATATAGTGGGACGCCATCATACGGCCAGCAGCTCAGCTGAGTTTTGCTAGCAAACTTTAACTGTGTTCTCAATTCTGAATTCTGGTAAGAATGAACAATATTTATTCTGTATATTTTAATAATTCGAGTGATTGATACTGCCATATTATAAAAATAATTACGACAAGTAAGTGTTCGCTCTAGATCCCCAGCCCTAGATCAGGGTCTAGAGACATACATACACATAAAATATATAGGCACGCCTAAATGAAACTATGAAAAAGGATCTAGTGTTGAGATCAGTGGAACATATCACCTATCTTATTCAATAGCAGGAAGCTATTGAACATATCTCAGATGCAATGTAGTCTTGGGGAACTAATACTATGTGAAACCAACTTGGTAAGATGTGCTGTGTGGTCAGAGAGATCTGACCCAGTCTATGTGGTGTTGTTGTTGTGTAGTGTTGTGTGCAGAAGTGGTTCAGGAAGTAGAGTTCTGACACATGACCAATACTTTTGTTTCAGAACTGTGAGTTTCTATTTGGCACCAAAGCGGTGTCAAATGCTGTAGTAATATATACAAGTGTGGACCAGAGCAGTCTATCATTGTGTCAGAGCAGCCGTATATTGCCCCCAGCACGGAGCGGTGGGGCCACAAGACTTTTGTACAGGATCGACGCAGGCGAGATAAGTTATATCTGGCCTGCTGGACTTTCACCAACGACATTTTCAACTAAATTATCCCTAATTCAACATTAATAAAGCCATGACATTGGGGAAATTAAACTATATATATTTATCCCTTAAGTCAACGAACAATGTTTGGCAGTCATAGACTGGGAGTGATTACACCATCCCAACAGCATATCTAGTTATAAGTTCTCCTGTGACTATCTTAATATAATTACTATTAACCAGTCATTTGAAATAATTAATTACACATTTTCCATTTTATTATGTCATATGATTTTGCATTCCATTTATGACTCCAAAATATTTCTTATGTTCTGACCAACTAAACATTTGGTGCAGAACAAAATAAATTTATCAAAAGATTTAACTGTAAAAAACTAAAATAGCCTGAGTTAGTGTAGTGGATTGATGGTATTGTATGATGATGATATTACTAAGTGTGATGTATGAGGTCAGCTGTGAAGGCTCCTGAGATAAAATGTAGCTGTGAATTGTCAGAAGGCCCTTCGTGCTACCACTACGACCTCACACCTATCTTTTTTTATTAATGAATGTGGCTACGTTAAATGTCTAGGGTAATGATATGTAATGTGTTGTAGTAGTTTACATACACACACACAGATATTTACTAAGTCTAATAATATTAATAAATGTTATAATACACTGAACTAACTCAAGTGTGTAAAATTTGGATAGTAATTTTCTTTAAATTTATTTGTTCTGAACCAAGGTTTTAATTTGGTCAGAACATATGAAAGGTTTTGCAATTATGAAAGAAATGCATGAATATTACATAATAAATGCATGGTGTGTACATATGTATGTTACTAGACTAGTTAATATTACTACTGTTTATAGTTGTAATCTATTTGGGAGAACATTTAATGGATGTGCTGTTGGGGTGGCCTCATCACTCCCTGTCTATGGTGACTACACATTGTCCAGTTATTTGATGGAAATTTTATGGGTGTGTTAGCAAATAAGTTGAGTTGGTGAATTCTCAGCAGACCAGACGCTCACGTAGCTTGAATGTGCAGCTCTGGTGCTGAGATCTGGTGGCCCCACCTCTCCGTGCTTGGGGGCAATATCAGAAGTCTGGTGGCCCCACCTCTCCGTGCTTGGGGGCAATAATAGAAGTCTGGTGGCCCCACCTCTCCGTGCTTGGAGGCAATAATAGGCTGCTCTGACAAAATGTTACTGCACGGGTCCACTCTTGTAATATTCAACAACTCATTTGACACCGCATTGGTGCCAACTGAAACTCACAGTTCTGCAATCAAAGTATTAGTCATGTGTCAGAATTCCATCCTCTAACCATTTCTGGACACAACACTACACAACAACAACACCACATAGACGGGTCAGATCTTTCTGACCAAACATCACATCTTACCAAGTTGGTTTCACATAGGATAAGTTCTCCCAGACTACGTATTCTGAAATATGTTCATTAGCTTCCTGCCATAGAATAGGATAGGTGATATGTTCCACTGATCTCAACACTTGATCTGTCCTTCCTAATCCTTACTGGAGTTTATGTATTTTATTTGTCTCTAGACCCTGAACTGGGGCGGGGGGTCTAGAGCGAATCCTTACTTGTTGTAAGGGACAGATTATGCTATTGCAGTATCAAATCACTCGAAACCTTAAACAAATATTAAAATGTACAAAGAAATAATTTCAGTCTTACCAGAATTATGAATATAGAACACAGTTAAATGCTAGCAAAACTCAGCTGAGCTGCTGGCGTTAGGATGGCGTCCCTCTATAGATTTCAATAGCTTCTGGGAATTACACCACTGTTAAGGTTAAAAAGGGAGGTGATACTTTGTATATGGGTTGGTCACAGTAAACTAAGGGTTACATCACTTGAAGACTTGATTAACGGTAAAATTGGGTGAACAAATATATGATAGAGGTCATAGGGTACAGATAGCGTCATGAGCGCCGTTCTGTATTGTTAGAACTGTAAATAGTTCGCACGTCTAGTTCGTGGAAGGGACTGAGCGGTGGTGAACTGCGAAGTCCCGTGACTGTTTAGGCGGGAGTTTTTGTGACCGCTTGCAGTTGGGTTCTGGTGTTGACAGAGTGAAGTCAACGAAGGTGTTTTTCGAAGTGTGTGTTCCCGACCAGTGTTCGGTGAATATGGTAGAGTGTTTTTCAATGTGTGTCTCGATGGAGACTTTTTGAACAGGCCTGTATCTGAATATTCTTCCTGCATATGTATTCTTCCATGTGTTAGATTATTGGAGGATGGTATGTATTAATATTTATGACTGCGGTGGATGCAGCTTATGAGACGTTTTTGTGAAGGAGATTAGGCCATATATATAGAGTCTGAGAGGAAGACATGACTTTTGTAGGCCATATGTATAGTCTATTTAGGCGCTATGAAGAGTCCGAGAGGTAAAGAGACTACTTGGTAGGCCATAGACATTTTTGTGAAGAAGTCTACAATTAGGCGCTATGAAGAGTCCGAGAGGTAAAGAGACTACTTTGTAGGCCATAGACATTTTGTGAAGGAGATTAGGCCATATATAGAGTCTGAGAGGAATACATGACTTTATAGGCCATCTATAGATATTAGGCAGGTTATATTACTGCAGACTGCTGTGTGCGCAGTCTTTCCTTTGAGGAATATGGTGATGTGCATCTTCTAGAGGAAGTGCACCACTATTTATGATTAGGCCTTGAATATATATAGCTGACGATAATTATTCAACTGCCGGGGAGCAGCCTTGGTGGAGCAGGGAGGACGGAGTCCTTTGAGGAAAATCGTGATGGACATCTTCAATGAGAAGTGCACCATTATGCTATGAGTTATGAGGCCATATTGATAACTGCGGTGAGCGCAGTTCTATAGGAGTGGTGTACGTGCAGTTATATGAGGTGTGCGCCATTAGGCGCTGTATTTAAGCGCTGTGGAGTGTGGGAGCTTCATGAATACCTTTATTCAATATCATGTACTATGCTGTATTTCATCTGTGTCGTCGTCTGTGTTGTAACGTAAAAAAACCATTATCTCAACGTTGCTATTCGTTCAACGATACATGAATTCAATGTGTGTCACTGTGATGGATGAATGTGCCAGTACACACCTACTCTGATCATTCTAGGCATAGTGACAGCAGTAGGGACATATTTACAAATAGCCCTGAGGGGGCGTGGCCTATATAAGGAGAACACATTTACGTCTTCATCACTTATCTACCACTGGGTTCAGTTACATAGAATTATCAGTGGTGACCTAACATTTTAGTGGATCAGCAACCTTAGATGTATCAGTGGTATCATTTAACCACACAATATCAATAACACTAACTTTATCACTTAATGAAATAAACTTCGCGGCGGTATCAGTGGTGGTTTTCAGTAAAGTTGGAATTTAAAACCCGCAAAATTCGCGTTGAACGGATAAGATTACAAGGAGGCTGTGTTCAGGCATAATATTCAGAACGTAACGTTCACCTATTCATTTATTATGGCTCTGTGTGGGCGTATACATACATATAAAATAGACTTAGGAATGTCAGCTAGCATTTGTTGATGAACAGCATTATCAGTAGTGGGCCAACTTTTCGGACGTAAGGCTCATGATTTCACGTGGTAAGATTGTTTCTACCAGACCTTGACCTATATTTAGTGTGCCCTGTGTGTGGCGTATGCACTATCAAGTTCTCTCATCTGTGACAGTAGTTAGCCTTGTGTGGGCGGAGCTTCGATTTAGAACCAGGTCAGCTTTACCTGTGTTATGTCGTCTTCTATGCCTACGGACTAGTATTCATATGACAATAGGAAAGAGTAGACTAGTGTCATGTTAGGAACAGATGATTATGACACATTATTCCAGCCTAAATGAGTCGGCAGTAAAACACTTCAAGCCTGTATTGACACCTGCATTGCTTACAGACAGTTTGGTGTCGCTGGTAACCTTTGATCGGTAACACGGTGATGTGTCTAATTTGTACATGCTTTTTGGTGACATACTTGCAGCATTCAAGTTTCAGCATTCAAGTACCAGAAGTGACAGTTAACGACGAGTTCAGAGCGGTTCCTGTAACTTTCAACAAGGGAGTGTGCTTATGGTGTGTTGTCTGATGCTCATCAGTGGTAACAGAGAAAGAACAAGACCGTTTTCTACTTACAAGATAAGTGATTTTTGTGTGAAAACTGTGTCTCTATGTGATGTTGTCAAGCCTTCCAGTTGCCATTATTTATGCTATTGAGTATTTCCATGTTCATAGCTTATTGTTATGAGGTTTAATGCATAATTGATTGATGGCTATGTAATATAATCTTATAAGAATTATAAGTGGTTTATAAATTTTGTACACTTAGTGATTGAATCACCATGGACTGTGATACAGATCCAGAAGATATGAGGCCTATACTAGAGTTTTTAGCTAATGAAGCTGAATATGGCGAGGGATTAAAAGGCCCAGCACTAGATAGATACGTTGTTGATGGTTTTTTGTTTAATGCTGTACAAGCCATAAAGTTTTTTACTGATGATAACCCTCATTCAAATCCTGAAATGATCATGGCTAGAGATTTGGCAAAGTTGTTAGAATGTCTACGTCCGATGGTGTATGATTATACTCGGGCTAGACACAATTATATGCATAAGATTATACACAATATAATCTGCAACGACATGCAGGATGATAACAAAGAGGAATTAGAAGAGAAGGAGCGGATGAAGAACAACAAGCGAATTGCCCTACAACAAAGAGAAAATTGTTTGCAGGATATAGCTGAAAAGAGAAAACTACAAGAAACAGTATCTAAACTCACAAGTGATTTGCATAAATCAAACTTGGAGCTTTCTAGTGTGAAAACAGCATTAGAATCTGCGTGCAGTAAAATAAAAGACTTGGAAACACAGATTGCACATAATCAAGGCAAAATTAGTAATCTCAAGCAGGAGATTGAAAATAAGAGAGAAATGTATGAGAAGTTGAAGATTGATAGCAATGTAAGTGAGAAGAAGTATATAGATATGCTTCATGATGTGTTGGATGAGAACAATATTCTCAGTCACCAACTGAAAGAAAAGAATAATGTATCTTCCGAGAAGATTAATGAGTTGAAGCAACAAGCTGCTAAAGTTGATGGACTTCAGGCTCAGGTAGCCCTACTTCAGCCACAGATAGAAGAGGTGCAAAAGAAGAGATTAATAAAATTGGAACCACAGAGGAGAACAATTAAGGAAAAGGATGATAAGCAGAGGTTAGAAGAGTTAACGGTGCAGAGAAAGAAAATGGTTAAGATTGAGAAGTTACTTACAGAAGAAAGATGTAAAGTTATGACATGTAATAACTTAAATAAGAAACTAAACCAAGAGATTACTGAATTGAGTACAAGGGTCAATGGTTTAGTGGATGTTGTTTTAGGCATCAAAGATTTGTCTACTGTTAAGGTTGACAATAGTAGACAGAAGGTTGTTTATAAACAAGCAAAGAGCCTGCCCTATACACTCTTAGCGAATTCGAAAATGGAACATGATGGACTTAAATCTCGGCGTGGCAGATATAATTTCCCACGTACGGAAGACGCTACGTTGAAGATTAATGGCTATTGGCGTCAGACCAGCAAGGATACTTCATGTGTAATATCTAATTCTGGTAATAAATATAACAAATATCATGTTGGTAACCATAAGGATTTTATGAGTTCCACTGCTTGTCATACACAATATAGGCAGTGTGATACAGCAGATAAGCATGTTAACACAGAAAAGAATAACAACAGTTCTGGTAAAAGAGATAACCATAATGTTAGACAGTACCAGGGAAGCCCATTAAATGGTAGTTTTTCCAGACAGTCTAACAGATCTCAAAAGATTGATTCTGAAGAGTTGAGAAATTATGGTAGGAATAGTTACATTAAAGATTACAAACTTGGTAATAATTATTCTAGGAGTCAACAAGATTCATTTACTAGATACTTCTATCCTAGAAGATATGTTAAGCATAACAATGCTAACTGCAGTTCTAGGCAGAGCAAATGGAATGATAAGGGGAATGGTAATAGAGATAATAACTCTCAAAATATTACTACACTTAACCAGGTTAACTGTGTGCAACAAAATCCCAAAGTCATTGGTAGTAAATGGAGTAACAGTAACTATTGATGTCCCAAGTACTACTACTGTTATGTTTTTTGGATTACGAGAGAATATCTCGTTGTTGTGAGTGTAACTTTATTTCAGCCTACTACTGGCGTGATGACCGTCATTGTCGGTCAGGTTGACCCAAGTCTCCTGGGTTGTATACTATGTGTGAACGAAGAGTTGGTGACATCATATGAAGACCAGAGGTTTTCATAACCACGGGTATAGGTAATTGTGCGTTTAACCTATCCGTTTTTCATGATAATCTTACAGTTGATTAAAATGAAGATTTTCATTTGTATTTTTCAAACAGTAGCAGCTGTGCGATAAAGGTCAGCGTGCCTGTTTTTTCCTTTACCTGTGACAGAAATGTTTGTTACCCTACAACCGTGTGTGCAGTCAAGCGTAACCCAGCCAGTTTGTTGACCCTGTATTATTCGATGTCATCCCGTGCGGTACAGAATACTACACTGGAGTTGTAACCTATTTATTTTTTTTGGAATTGATTCAAGATTGCTACAATGTTTCTTATACTTGATTTTTTAGGATCATGTATTATTGTATAGTATAATATGATTGTATTGTATAATGTTTCATTGGATATTGTGTATGTCCATATTTATGCATTATTTGTACTCTATCTTGTTATTTACATAATTGTATTGTTGATAAACATTGTACGTATTATTATTGTAATGAATTGTAACATTTCATTTTGTATTGACGTGTCTTTGATTGTTAATTTTTTGTTGTTGATGAAATTATGGATTTTTGTATTTTCATACACTAGTCTGAAGACTATTTCATTTTCTCATATTGTATTTGACCATATGTGATTTGTTGTCAAGATTGGAGCTATAATAGCTGTTACATCAAAACATTGATATGATTTTGCAGGACTAATTGATAAAATGTTTTTACATAATGAGATTGTCAGCCCTAAGCACAAACTCATTGGTTATGAATATGCGTTAGTCGCTTTCAGAGAATTTTTGGTTACTAAATTTATTTTTTATTTTTCGTATCTGACTACATGTTTAGTTAATATATTACCTTATACAAAGGTTATATGAAGTAATTGTTGTGTTGTGAAATATTATTTAGGAACTAAATTATAACATGTAGAATTGTCAGAGATAGTAGATACTGTTGTTTGTTTGAAGAATTTGGTAGTTTGACTTAAACATTTTTTCATGAGAAATAATGTTATGTTTATATGTGCAAGTTGGTATAATGTTAATAGTGTGGTTTTTTGTAGGTGCTCATTTGTGTTTACTTAGAGATGGGTATATTTTTTTTTATGTCTCTCATTTTGTTAAAGCTCGTTTCACTTTTGATTTCTTAATTAGTGGTTGAAACTTGTAAAAATTTAAAATACTATTTTTATTTAACTTAATGTTAAGAAACTTTTTTGTATTGTAATTTCGTAAATTTGTATTTGTTTTCCTTTGTGAAAGTATTGTATTTTTTATGTGTCCAGTGCTTAATATATTGATATGTTCACATTTAAAAAAAAAAAAAAGAGAGAAAAAGATAATAATTTTTTTTTCTTTTGAGATTGTGATATTTGTGTTTTTACAAATCACACTTTTTTGTGTGTGATGCCTGTGATACTTCATTTTAGTTACGAATAAGTGTTGTAATTTGGTTAAATTATTTATTATGCATTATCTAGTTATATCCTTCGTTAGTGTTTAGTATATATATATACTATGTTTTTCTGTTCGATGATTTTCTGTCATGATTGTATTTGTTTACAATACATGGTTTGTTTAGATAGTTATTGGGATGTATTACTACTTATTCTATACATTCATTTCTTGAATTTTCTTCTTTCTTTTTGGATGATTCTTCGTTTCACTTCATTTCTTTTGAAGCAGTTTATACTTTCGTGATGCTTCTATGTTTCATCTTGATGTCACTTAATTCTATTTGTATATGTTTACTTCTTATACTTCCTTCTTCAGGATTGTTATGTTAATTATATGGTTTGGTATGAGGTAGTTTTTATGTCGGTTCTATTTAGTTTGATGTAAGGATTTGATTTACTTGATTGTTATCATATGGGATTATGGATCTTTGTTACTATATTGATTTCATTGCTGATTTTTGATGTTGATCATGCTTCTTTTGCTTGATCTTGTCTGTTACTTTCTAGTTATTGTATACTACTTGCTCTACAGTGAACATACGTTAACATTGTTTGAAACTGTTTATTTAATGTACTTAGCAAATTATTGTGCATAATTTATTTTATTGTACACTTGCTTATATTTTTTGTCGATGTATTATTATTACCTTAACATAAGCTAATTTTTGTATGAGTATTTTAGAGCTTATCTGACCCCTCAATTTTCATTGATGTAGTTTTTGTTAAAAAAATGATAAATCATTTTTTCTCCGGGGGTGGTGGTAAGATGTTAAGGTTAAAAAGGGAGGTGATACTTTGTATATGGGTTGGTCACAGTAAATTAAGGGTTACATCACTTGAAGACTTGATTAACGGTAAAATTGGGTGAACAAATATATGATAGAGGTCATAGGGTACAGATAGCGTCATGAGCGCGGTTCTGTATTGTTAGAACTGTAAATAGTTCGCACGGCTAGTTCGTGGAAGGGACTGAGCGGTGGTGAACTGCGAAGTCCCGTGACTGTTTAGGCGGGAGTTTTTGTGACCGCTAGCATTCGGGTGGAAAGTGTTGACGGAGGAAGTCAACCTTGGTTTTTTTCTAAGTGTGTGGTCCCGACCAGTGTTCGGTGAAAAATGGTAGAGTGTTTTTCAATGTGTGTCTCGGTGGAGACTTTTTGAACAGGCCTGTATCTGAATATTCTTCCTGCATATGTATTCTTCCATGTGTTAGATTATTGGAGGATGGTATGTATTAATATTTATGACTGCAGTGGATGCAGCTTATGAGACATTTTTGTGAAGGAGATTTGGCCATATATAGAGTCTGAGAGGAAGACATGACTTTTGTAGGCCATATGTATAGTCTATTTAGGCGCTATGAAGAGTCCGAGAGGTAAAGAGACTACTTGGTAGGCCATAGACATTTTTGTGAAGAAGTCTACAATTAGGCGCTATGAAGAGTCCGAGAGGTAAAGAGACTACTTTGTAGGCCATAGACATTTTTGTGAAGGAGATTAGGCCATATATAGAGTCTGAGAGGAATACATGACTTTATAGGCCATATATAGATATTATGCAGGTTATATTACTGCAGACTGCTGTGTGCGCAGTCTTTCCTTTGAGGAATATGGTGATGTGCATCTTCTAGAGGAAGTGCACCACTATTTATGATTAGGCCTTGAATATATATAGCTGACGATGATTATTCAACTGCCGGGGAGCAGCCTTGGTGGAGCAGGGAGGACGGAGTCCTTTGAGGAAAATCGTGATGGACATCTTCAATGAGAAGTGCACCATTATGCTATGAGTTATGAGGCCATATTTATAACTGCGGTGAGCGCAGTTCTATAGGAGTGGTGTACGTGCAGTTATATGAGGTGTGCGCCATTAGGCGCTGTATTTAAGCGCTGTGGAGTGTGGGAGCTTCATGAATACCTTTATTCAATATCATGTACTATGCTGTATTTCATCTGTGTCGTCGTCTGTGTTGTAACGTAAATAAACCATTATTTCAACGTTGCTATTCGTTCAACGATACATGAATTCAATGTGTGTCACTGTGATGGATGAATGTGCCAGTACACACCTACTCTGATCATTCTAGGCATAGTGACAGCAGTAGGGACATATTTACAAATAGCCCTGAGGGGGCGTGGCCTATATAAGGAGAACACATTTACGTCTTCATCACTTATCTACCACTGGGTTCAGTTACATAGAATTATCAGTGGTGACCTAACATTTTAGTGGATCAGCAACCTTAGATGTATCAGTGGTATCATTTAACCACACAATATCAATAACACTAACTTTATCACTGAAGGAATAAACATTCGACGGTATCAACCACTTAATAATTCACTGTGTCTACTAGGACAGCTTATAATGAATGGCACAAAATGCGCGTCTGAGCGTTGATAATATATTCATCTATGGCCAATCACTGCCTTTTCTTTTTCAAATTCAAATATCCTACCAAAAAGTCATTTCAGTCATACCTCAGTCAAGTATGCCTTATTGTCTGTTGGTCCGTCCGTCTCTACTTGCGTTTCACAAAAAAACACACTTGTTTTTTGAACCAACTCTGCCTTCCCCTACACAATTTTGCCCTTAAAGTTATTTTTAGCCACAATTCACCATCCCACCCCGTCTCTTCATTCCAACTAGATTTTAGCACTTGCGTCTTCAAGGCCACAATTTTTTGAAAATTAGTGACATGTTTTATTTCAATGCAGACGCTCGCTGATATGAACAACACAGTCTTTTGTCAATATCTTTCTTATTATCTGTCCGTCTGTATAAATGAAAGTATATTTTGTTTGTGGTCTAGGTGCTCTCTGCAGTTTTTCCAAGTTCTTGGGATCAGGGGTCATGCTACCCTGATATACAGTGTGTCCCAAGAATTCCAACTCTTTGCATCCAATGCAACATTTTGTTGGCCTAGCAGTCAAGTTCGCCTCCCTAAGCCTATTAAATAACATTTCTAGAGCTTCAATGTGTTCTTCAAATGTCTCTGTGGCGACGAGAATATCATCCATGAAATTCGTGATACATGGGTTATTCAGGGGATCCAACAATTTGCACATCATCCTTGAAAATACACTCTGAGCATTTTTCAGTCCGAATGGTAGCATGTTGAATTCATAATGTCCATCCAAAGTGCTAAAAGCCAAATAAGGTCTCACTTCAGGCTTCACTGGGATCTGGTAATAGCCTTTACTAAGATCCACCTTTGAAAAGTATTTTGCCTTGTTCAGTCTGGCAAATAACTGTTTTGTGTCTGGTAATGGATCCACTTGTCCTTCTGTGACAGCATTCAGTTTCCTGTAATCTATGCACAGTCTGTGTTCCCCAAACGGTTTTCTCAACAATACGACACTAGAGCTAAAAGATGATTCACTGTGTGAAATAATCCCCTCCTTCAACAAATAATCTATTTCTTCCTTCAATGCCTTCTCCTTCGCGAACGGAATAGAATAGGCTCTCATACAGATTGGGGTTGAGTCTACTAGTTTCATGTCATACTGTAGCAAATTTGTATGGCCTGGTTTATCTGTTAATACATCTGTATGTTCCTCCAGAACCTGTTGAACTCTCTCCCTCTGGTTTTTAGTCAGGTGCTTACTGACTTTTACCTGTGCTGCTGTTTCACAAGGATGTAATGGGTATTCATGTGAGGTGAGTGGTTCCTTTTGCATTTGAGTTGCGATAGCTAAGGTCAGTAAGGGGTGCTTTCCTGGAGTGGTCTGTCCAGATACTTCTTTAACAGGTTTACATGATAAACTTTCTCCTTCCCCTTTTTGTCAATTTTATAGTTTGTTCTAGACACCTTCTCTAGAACCGTATATGGACCTTGCCATCCAATTTGTAATTTATTCTGGCTACCGGGTAGTAGAAGCAGCACCTTCTCTCCCACAGCTAGTTCTCTGTCCTTTGCCTTCCTATTAAAATATGCTGCATGTTTCTTCCTGGCTTGTTTCAAATTATCATTTGCCAGTTTCCATCCAGCTTTCAAACGAGTGGTCAGTTCGTTCACGTATTGATAAGATGAGGTAACAGTCTCTTCCGCCTTCTCATCTGTCCAGGTCCTTAATAGGGCTTCTAATGGACCTTTTATTGGCCTCCCAAATAGCAGAGTTGCGGGAGCCATCCCGGTTGAACTATGTGGTACCTCCCGGTACGCAAACAATGCGGCGGGCAGGAATTGATCCCACAGATCCGGTTTTTCGTGTGCCAGCTTTCTCAGGATAGAAATGAGAGTCCCATTGAACCTCTCTACCTGGCCGTTCCCTTGTGGATGGTACGGACTACAATGAAAGTGTCTGGCTTGAAATAGCTTAAAAACTTCTTCCGTTAGTTTCCCCTTGAACTGAGAACCATTATCCGTCAAGATTTGATGCGGGAATCCTAATCGGGTAAATATTGTAAGTAGTGCCTCTGCTACATGTTTTGAATCAATTGATGGCAGGGCTACCGCCTCTCCCCACATAGAACAAGTGTCCACCAGAGTAAGGATGTAACTGTTCCTCCTCTAGGTCCGAGTGAGAGGTCCTACAATATCCACTGCAACCCTCTCAAAAGGTGTTCCCACTATGGGCATTTCCCCTAGAGTTGCAGGAGCAGTCCAATGCTTTGGAGCTACCCTTTGACATTCTGGGCAGGATTTGACATATCTTTTTATATCCTCCGTTATCCCTGGCCAGAAGTAATGACAAGCTATACGCTGTCCTGTGGCGCTGATCCCCATGTGACCACTGAAGGGAATCGCATGCCCGAGTTCCATCACTTTATCCCTATATGAAGTGGGAAGAACCAGCTGGTTGTGACCATTTGTTCCAGTTCCGGCCTTCCTGTATAAGAGTTTGTTCTTCATAATATATTCCCCCTTGCTTGGAGGTGTGTGGCATTTGGGCAATTTTTAAAACATGGCTTGAGTGTCCTATCCTCAGCCTGCGCCTTCCTCATCTCCTCTGGATGAGCATTTATAGGTTCACCTTCTTCCTCCTTCTTCTGTGACCTGGTCTGCACTGTCGCCATGATCACAGGTCTCTCGGGATTCCCCAAGAAGACGTATCTACACCCCAATATCAGAGGGTAGATTGGTTCATCTATCACTGCTGCTCTGATTTCTCCTTCCACATAGCGAGTTTTCACCGTTATCCTTGCGATGGGAAGTGTCATGAGTGGTATGTCCTTAGTTGCCCCTTGTTTTTCCACTGTTTCTGTGGTATACTGACTTGGGTCCACTAGGCTAGACTTCACAACTGAATCATAATCCAAACCTGTATCATAAAGGCACCTTATGGTGACCCCATTACAAATAACATCCTCACAAACTGGGGGGTGATAAGGTTCATGCTGTCCCTTAGGATTAACCTTTAATCTTTGAGTCCCCGACTTCATTGCAGCAATGTTTGAAGGTTTCCTTCTACAAAATTCGGTGTTATGGTTATCTTTCTTGCACCATTTACACCATCTTTTTCCTTGGTTAAACGGTTTTCTTTCATTGGATTTTTGGTCATTGAACTGTGAGTTTCTGTCTCGGTAGTCATTTCTTGGCCGCTCAAAGTTTGTCCTACCTTTATTTCCCTGCTCTCTATTATCAAATTTATTAAATTGCTGTGGAGCTTTAAAATTGTCTATGTGCTTCTTTTTAGCACCACTTACCTCTGCCTGGGCTGCCTGATACCTCTCAGCGACATTTAAAACCTCCCCCAACTTCTCTGCACCTTGTTCCATGAGAAATTTTCTCATGTCTGGAGCCATGGACTCTCTCAATTGCTCAATCATGATCATTTCTTTAAGATCTTGGGTCTTCCCCAGAGCAGTCCATTTCTCCAAATAGGTTTCCAGTCTGGCAGAGAATTGGTGGTATGTCTCCCCAGACAACAGTTTGGCATTTCTAAATTTCTTACGATAAAATTCACCATTTTTTTCGTACCTCAATAACAAAGCCTGCTTTAACATGTCATAATTCTCCTGGTCTTCTCTGTTCATTTTTGCGAAGACTTCGTAAGAAGTAACTCTCAGTCCCTGTGATAGCTTTAAACTCCACCTTTCTCTTTCTAACCCATATGTAGTAGCTAATAACTCAAAACGTCCTAGGTACCCCTCTATGTCATCGTCTTTTTCAACAAAATGGTCTAAATGAAACCCCATAGCTGAGTTTGAGGCTCCCAGACTGGGCGTAGCATCTGAGGCAAAAGGGCTGGCACCATTTTCAGGAGCCTGGCCTTGTAGCTCCAGCTCCCTTAGTCGTAATTCGTGCTCCCTCTGCAACCTTCTATCTTCTGCCTCCCTTTCGGCCTTTTTATCTTCTGCCTCCCTTCCGGCCTTTTTATCTTCTGCCTCCCTTTGCTGTCGTTTGTCTTCTGCCTCAATCTGCAGCCTCTTAATTTCTCTATCAGCCTCAATTTGTAACCTCTTTTCTTCAGCCAACCTTTCAGACTCTAATTTTCTTTCAGCCTCTTTTTCTAATCTTCTTTCCTCCCGTTCAATATACTTATCACATTCAGCCGTTACATATTGAATTAAAATCTGACCATCCATTCCCATCTCCTTTGCCGTCAGCACAGCAGCTGATCTGAATTTGGCCAGCTCCGCCATAATTTTTAAACAAATCTAGCAATGTGCAAGATAAAATTTCCAACCACTAAAGTACTTCTAATTACTCTAGTCTAAAATAATTCTAATTAATTAATTAACTACCACTGGCTGTGAAGATTCACCAACTTTTATTTTCAGGGACACTTTTAATTTTAAGGGACACTTTTAATTTTTATAATGTGTTCCCCTAATCTAATTCTCCCCCCAGGAGATCCTAATATACTTGATGGGCTAATTATCCCGGAACCAAGAGACCCCAATATATGTAGTGGATTGATGGTATTGTATGATGATGATATTACTAAGTGTGATGTATGAGGTCAGCTGTGAAGGCTCCTGAGATAAAATGTAGCTGTGAATTGTCAGAAGGCCCTTCGTGCTACCACTACGACCTCACACCTATCTTTTTTTATTAATGAATGTGGCTACGTTAAATGTCTAGGGTAATGATATGTAATGTGTTGTGGTAGTTTACATACACACACAGATATTTACTAAGTCTAATAATATTAATAAATGTTATAATACACTGAACTAACTCAAGTGTGTAAAATTTGGATAGTAATTTTCTTTAAATTTATTTGTTCTGAACCAAGGTTTTAATTTGGTCAGAACATATGAAAGGTTTTGCAATTATGAAAGAAATGCATGAATATTACATAATAAATGCAAGGTGTGTACATATGTATGTTACTAGACTAGTTAATATTACTACTGTTTATAGTTGTAATCTATTTGGGAGAACATTTAATGGATGTGCTGTTGGGGTGGCCTCATCACTCCCTGTCTATGGTGACTACACATTGTCCAGTTATTTGATGGAAATTTTATGGGTGTGTTAGCAAATAAGTTGAGTTGGTGAATTCTCAGCAGACCAGACGCTCACGTAGCTTGAATGTGTAGCTCTGGTGCTGAGATCTGGTGGCCCCACCTCTCCGTGCTTGGGGGCAATATCAGAAGTCTGGTGGCCCCACCTCTCCGTGCTTGGGGGCAATAATAGAAGTCTGGTGGCCCCACTTCTCCGTGCTTGGGGGCAATAATAGGCTGCTCTGACAAAATGTTACTGCACGGGTCCACTCTTGTAATATTCAACAACTCATTTGACACCGCATTGGTGCCAACTGAAACTCACAGTTCTGCAATCAAAGTATTAGTCATGTGTCAGAATTCCATCCTCTAACCATTTCTGGACACAACACTACACAACAACAACACCACATAGACGGGTCAGATCTTTCTGACCAAATAACACATCTTACCAAGTTGGTTTCACATAGGATAAGTTCTCCCAGACTACGTATTCTGAAATATGTTCATTAGCTTCCTGCCATAGAATAGGATAGGTGATATGTTTCACTGATCTCAACACTTGATCTGTCCTTCCTAATCCTTACTGGAGTTTATGTATTTTATTTGTCTCTAGACCCTGAACTGGGGCGGGGGGTCTAGAGCGAATCCTTACTTGTTGTAAGGGACAGATTATGCTATTGCAGTATCGAATCACTCGAAACCTTAAACAAATATTAAAATGTACAAAGAAATAATTTCAGTCTTACCAGAATTATGAATATAGAACACAGTTAAATGCTAGCAAAACTCAGCTGAGCTGCTGGCGTTAGGATGGCGTCCCTCTAAAGATTTCAATAGCTTCTGGGAATTACACCACTTAATAATTCACTGTGTCTACTAAGACAGCTTATAATGAATGGCACAAAATGCGCGTCTGAGCGCCGATAATATATTCATCTATGGCCAATCACTGCCTTTTCTTTTTCAAATTCAAATATCCTACCAAAAAGTCATTTCAGTCATACCTCAGTCAAGTATGCCTTATTGTCTGTTGGTCCGTCCGTCTCTACTTGCGTTTCACAAAAAAAACACACTTGTTTTTTGAACCAACTCTGCCTTCCCCTACACAATTTTGCCCTTAAAGTTATTTTTAGCCACAATTCACCATCCCACCCCGTCTCTTCATTCCAACTAGATTTTAGCACTTGCGTCTTCAAGGCCACAATTTTTTGAAAATTAGTGACATGTTTTATTTCAATGCAGACGCTCGCTGATATGAACAACACAGTCTTTTGTCAATATCTTTCTTATTATCTGTCCGTCTGTATAAATGAAAGTATATTATTTCACTGCTCAAGATGGGCCATCCGGCCAGCTAGCTTTTATATTCCTAACATTATTATTAAGAAAAGTTACTTTTCAAATATTTTCTAGAACCTTCTGGAATGCGTTCATCACTGCATTCAAATAAACGGACTAAGTTATCGCAAAAGCGTCCAAGAAATGACTGTGGCGTATAATATCCAAGGTCCCTTTTGTCGATTTCTGTACTTTATGTCAACTTGGGGAACGTGACTTTTTCCTCCTTTCCCCACCACTTGCGTCTTTTGGCCTTGCTAGTTTCAAGCACGCGTTCAGTCAGATTTTTCCTTTTGATCTCCGTTCTCATCCCGTTCCGTTTTGCCTTCAAGTCTAACAATTTAATTTCCATGGCGGGTGATGACCCGCGGCGTGGGCGATCATGTATTCTAGCAGCTTACGCATTAGTTTTTATCCCTACGTTGTATCATTGGAGATATTTTAACGTTGTATCACGGTTAATTTTGTGACAGTTAGTTCAGTGTGTTATAAATTTTATTAATATTATTAGACTTCTTAAATATCTGTGTGTGTGTGTGTAATTTACCACAACACATTACATATCAGTACCCTAGATTTTTAACGTAGCCACATTCATTAGTAAAAAAGATATGTGTGAGGTCGTAAGTGGTAGCAAGAAGGGCCTTCTGTAATTCACATCTACATTTATCTCAGGAGCCTTCACAGCTGACCTCATACATCACACTAAGTGACATCAACCATACAATACCATCAAAATCCACTACATATATTGGGGTTTTGTCCAGGGATAATTAGCTTATCAGTAATATTAGGATCTCCTGGTGGGAGAATTAAATCAGGGGAACAAATTGTAAAAATTAAAAGTGTCCCTTAAAATTGAAAGTGAAAATAAAAGTTGGTGAATCTTCACAGCCAGTGGTAATTAATTAGTTAACTGGCTAATTAGAATTACCTTAGTCTATAGTAATTAGAATTACTTTAGTTATTTATTGGTTAGAATTTTACCCTGATCATTGTTATTTGTGTGATGGCTGAGCTAGCAAAGTTCAGATCAGCTGCTGTGCTAACGGCGAAGGATATGGGAATGGATGGTCAGGTTTTAATTCAGTATGTAACTGCTGAATGTGACAAGTATATTGAACGGGAAGAAAGAAGATTAGAAAAAGAGGCCGAAAGAAAATTAGAATCTGAAAGGTTGGCTGAAGAGAAGAGGTTAGAGGCTGAAAAAGTAATTAAGAGGCTGCAGATTGAGGCTGAGGCTAAGAGGCTGCAGATTGAGGCTGACAAAGAGGCTAAAGCATTAGAGGCAGAAGAAAAACGACAGCAAAGGGAAGCAGAAGATAAAAGGTTGCAAAGGGAGCACGAATTACGACTAAGGGAGCTGGAGTTACAAGGCCCTGCTCCTGAAAATGGTGCCAGCCCTTTTGCCTCAGATGCTGCAGCTAGTCAGGGTGCCTCAAACTCAGCTATGGGGTTTCATTTAGACCATTTTGTTGAAAAAGACGATGACATCGAGGGGTACCTCAGTCGTTTTGAATTATTAGCTACTACATATGGGTTAGAGAGAGAGAGAGAGGTGGAGTTTAAAGTTATCACAGGGACTGAGAGGTACTTCTTATGAAGTCTTCGCAAAAATGAACAGAGAAGACCAAGACAATTATGACATGTTAAAGCAGGCTTTGTTATTGAGGTACGAAAAAAATGGTGAATTTTATCGTAAGAAATTTAGAAATGCCAAACTGTTGTCTGGGGAGACATACCACCAATTCTCTGCCAGACTGGAAACCTATTTGGAGAAATGGACTGCTCTGGGGAAGACCCAAGATCTTAAAGAGATGATCATAATAGAGCAATTGAGAGAGTCCATGGCTCCAGACATGAGAAAATTTCTCATGGAACAAGGTGCAGAGAAGTTGGGGGAGATTTTAAATGTCGCTGAGAGGTATCAGGCAGCCCAGGCAGAGGTAAGTGGCACTAAAAAGAAGCACATAGAAACTTTTAAAGCTCCACAGCCATTTAATAAATTTGAAAATAGAGAACAGGGTAATAAGGGGAGTACAAACTTTGAACGGCCAAGAAATGACTATCGAGACAGAAACTCACAGTTCAATGACCAAAAATACAATGAAAGAAAACCGTTTAACCAAGGAAAAAGATGGTGCAAGAAAGATAACCATAACATCGAATTTTGTAGAAGGAAACCTTCAGACATTGCTGCAATGAAGTCGGGGACTCAAAGATTAAAGGTTAATCCTAATGGACAGCAGGAACCTTATCACCCCCCAGTTTGTGAGGATGTTATTTGTAATGGGGTCACCATAAGGTGCCTTTATGATACAGGTTTGGATTATGATTCAGTTGTGAAGTCTAGCCTAGTGGACCCAAGTCAGTATACCACAGAAACAGTGGAAATACAAGGGGCGACTAAGGACATACCACTCATGACACTTCCCATCGCAAGGATAACGGTGAAAACTCGCTATGTGGAAGGAGAGATCAGAGCAGCAGTGATAGATGAACCAATCTACCCTCTGATATTGGGGTGTAGATACGTCTTCTTGGGGAATCCCGAGAGACCTGTGATCATGGCGACAGTGCAGACCAGGTCACAGAAGAAGGAGGAAGAAGGTGAACCTATAAATGCTCATCCAGACGAGATGAGGAAGGCGCAGGCTGAGGATAGGACACTCAAGCCATGTTTTAAAAAATTGCCCAAATGCCACACACCTCCAAGCAAGGGGGAATATTTTATGAAGAACAAACTATTACACAGGAAGGCCGGAACTGGAACAAATGGTCACAACCAGCTGGTTCTTCCCACTTCATATAGGGATAAAGTGATGGAACTCGGGCATGCGATTCCCTTCAGTGGTCACATGGGGATCAGCGCCACAGGACAGCGTATAGCTTGTCATTACTTCTGGCCAGGGATAACGGAGGATATAAAAAGATATGTCAAATTCTGTCCAGAATGTCAAAGGGTAGCTCCAAAGCATTGGACTGCTCCTGCAACTCTAGGGGAAATGCCCATAGTGGGAACACCTTTTGAGAGGGTTGCAGTGGATATTGTGGGACCTCTCACTCGGACCAAGAGGAGGAACAGTTACATCCTTACTCTGGTGGACACTTGTTCTATGTGGGGAGAGGCGGTAGCCCTGCCATCAATTGATTCAAAACATGTAGCAGAGGCACTACTTACAATATTCACAAGATTAGGATTCCCGCATCAAATCTTGACTGATAATGGCTCTCAGTTCAAGGGGAAACTAACGGAAGAAGTTTTTAAGCTATTTCAAGCCAGACACTTTCATTGTAGTCCGTACCATTCGCAAGGGAACGGCCAGGTAGAGAGGTTTAATGGGACTCTCATTTCTATCCTGAGGAAGCTGGCACACGAAAAACCGGATCTGTGGGATCAATTCCTGCCCGCCGCATTGTTTGCGTATCGGGAGGTACCACATAGTTCAACCGGGATGGCTCCCGCAACTCTGCTATTTGGGAGGCCAATAAAAGGTCCATTAGAAGCACTATTAAGGACCTGGACAGATGAGAAGGCAGAAGAGACTGTTACCTCATCTTATCAATACGTGAACGAACTGACCACTCGTCTGAAAGCTGGATGGAAACTGGCAAATGATAATTTGAGACAAGCCAGGAAGAAACATGCAGCATATTTTAATAGGAAGGCAAAGGACAGAGAACTAGCTGTGGGAGAGAAGGTGCTTCTTCTACTACCCGGCAGCCAGAATAAATTACAAATTGGATGGCAAGGTCCATATACGGTTCTAGAGAAGGTGTCTAGAACAAACTATAAAATTGACAAAAAGGGGAAGGAGAAAGTTTATCATGTAAACCTTTTAAAGAAGTATCTGGACAGACCACTCCAGGAAAGCACCCCCTTACTGACCTTGGCTATCGCAACTCAAATGCAAAAGGAACCACTCACCTCGCATGAATACCCATTACATCCTTGTGAAACAGCGGCACAAGTAAAAGTCAGTAAGCACCTGACTAAAAATCAGAGGGAGAGAGTTCAACAGGTTCTGGAGGAACATACAGATGTATTAACAGATAAACCAGGACATACAAATTTGCTACAGTATGACATGAAACTGGTAGACTCAAATCCAATCTGTATGAGAGCCTATTCTATTCCGTTCGCGAAGGAGAAGGCATTGAAGGAAGAAATAGATTATTTGTTGAAGGAGGGGATTATTTCACACAGTGAATCATCTTTTAGCTCCAGTGTCGTTTTGTTGAGAAAACCGTCTGGGGAACACAGACTGTGCATAGATTACAGGAAACTGAATGCTGTCACAGAAGGACAAGTGGATCCATTACCAGACACAAAACAGTTATTTGCCAGATTAAACAAGGCAAAATACTTTTCAAAGGTGGATCTTAGTAAAGGCTATTACCAGATTCCAGTGAAGCCTGAAGTGAGACCTTATTTAGCGTTTAGCACATCGGAAGGACATTATGAATTCAACATGCTACCATTCGGACTGAAAAATGCTCCGAGTGTATTTTCAAGGATGATGCGCAAATTGTTGGATCCCCTGAATAACCCATGTATCACGAATTTCATGGATGATATTCTCGTCGCCACAGAGACATTTGAAGAACACATTGACGCTCTAAAAATGTTATTTGATAGGCTTAGGGAGGCGAACTTAACTGCTAGGCCAAAAAAATGTTGTATTGGATGCAAAGAGTTGGAATTCTTGGGACACACTGTATATCAGGGTAACATGACCCCTGATCCCAAGAACTTGGAAAAACTGCAGAGAGCACCTAGACCACAAACAAAAAAGGACGTGCGATCATTCGTGTCGTTATGCGGATTTTATCAAAAGTATATCAGAAATTTTAACTCTATTTGTGCTCCTCTGACTGATCTGACTTGCAAGGGACTTTCAGATAAAATTATTTGGACTGCGCAATGTGAATTAGCTTTCCAAGAATTAAAGGGAAAACTCACTAGCAAACCTATTCTTAAATTGCCTGATTTGACACAGGACTTTGTGGTGAGAACAGATGCAAGTAATGTAGGCCTCGGGGCGGCCTTGTTGCAGAGGTCATCTTTACCCGATGGGGAACTGAACCCAGTCGCTTATGCAAGCCGCAAATTGAATAAAGCGGAACAAGGATATTCTACAAGCGAAAAGGAATGTTTAGCGTTAATCTGGGCAATAAAGAAGTTCCAAATCTATCTGTATGGTAGGACTTTTGTGGTCCAGACGGATCATCAGCCCCTCGTATTCTTATCTCAGGCTAAGCATGAAAACGCAAGACTGTTGAGGTGGTCTTTATTGTTGCAACCTTATCAGTTTATTATCCAATACATCCCAGGGTCATTGAATGTCGGTGCAGATTTCCTCAGTCGGCACCCCTGTGATCAAAATTAGAGTAGTGGTAGGCGTGAGGAGAGATTTTATCTATGTGTATCACTGGTTTTGGAACTTGCCGTAGTGCATGTTCTCAGGTGGGGACATGTGTGATGATGTCACCATGATACAACGTTAAAATATCTCCAAAATTAACGATGAAATGTAGGGTTAAAAATAATGCGTAAGATACTAGGAGACATGCTCGCCCATGCCAGCCCTTCCCACCGCCATTTAAAACTAACGAGTTAGAAGTGCAGACGAAACGTTTACCCTTTGTAGACGGGAGAGAACGGAGGACACAAAAAAAGGAAAAATATGTCTGAACACGTGTTTGAAGTTCGAACGGCAAAAAGACGCAATTGGGGGTGAAAGGAAAAAAATTCACGTCCCGAGTTGACATAAAGTAAGGAAATGGACAAGAAACGGACAATAGCTCTTGATCGAGACAGTCATTTCTTGGACGTGTTTCGATACTTGGTCTTTTTTTTTAATGCCGCGGCAAAACACATGAGGGAAGGTTCTCGAACAAATTTCAAAATTTAAACTTGAGAAAAAATATGTTTTTTCTTAATAATAGAGTTATGAAAATAAAACCTAGCTAGTTTGATAGCCCATCTTGAGCAGAGAAATAATATGCTTTCATTTATACAGACGGATAGATAATAAAGAAGATATTGACAAAAGACTGTATTGTTCATATCATACAAGCGAATGCACTGTTAACCCATGTCACTAAAAGTTACCAAAATCTTGGCCTTGAGTCTGCAAACGTAAAAATCGAGCTGTAATTAAAGAGAGGGAATGTGGTGGAGCATTGTAGCTAAAAATAACTTAGGCAGCAGATTCGGTAGGAAATACATGTAAAACCAAGTGTGTTTTTAGAAAAAAAACAAGTAGAGACAGACGGACTAACAGACCGTAATACATACTTGACTGAGATTTGACTGAAGTGACTTTTGGTTGACGATTTGAAAGCAAGAGGGGAAGTCGGCGATTGGTCAACGCATTTTATAGTAGCGGGATAGAGAGGTGAAAGTTTGCCATTCGACATAAGTCTGTTCAGAGACGCAGTTTGAATCCATGATGGTGTTGATTCCATACGAATATAACTATATAGTGGGACGCCATCATACGGCCAGCAGCTCAGCTGAGTTTTGCTAGCAAACTTTAACTGTGTTCTCAATTCTGAATTCTGGTAAGAATGAACAATATTTATTCTGTATATTTTAATAATTCGAGTGATTGATACTGCCATATTATAAAAATGATTACGACAAGTAAGTGTTCGCTCTAGATCCCCAGCCCTAGATCAGGGTCTAGAGACATACATACACATAAAATATATAGGCACGCCTAAATGAAACTATGAAAAAGGATCTAGTGTTGAGATCAGTGGAACATATCACCTATCTTATTCAATAGCAGGAAGCTATTGAACATATCTCAGATGCAATGTAGTCTTGGGGAACTAATACTATGTGAAACCAACTTGGTAAGATGTGCTGTGTGGTCAGAGAGATCTGACCCAGTCTATGTGGTGTTGTTGTTGTGTAGTGTTGTGTGCAGAAGTGGTTCAGGAAGTAGAGTTCTGACACATGACCAATACTTTTGTTTCAGAACTGTGAGTTTCTATTTGGCACCAAAGCGGTGTCAAATGATGTAGTAATATATACAAGTGTGGACCAGAGCAGTCTATCATTGTGTCAGAGCAGCCGTATATTGCCCCCAGCACGGAGAGTTGGGGCCACAAGACTTTTGTACAGGATCGACGCAGGCGAGATAAGTTATATCTGGCCTGCTGGACTTTCACCAACGACATTTTCAACTAAATTATCCCTAATTCAACATTAATAAAGCCATGACATTGGGGAAATTAAACTATATATATTTATCCCTTAAGTCAACGAACAATGTTTGGCAGTCATATACTGGGAGTGATTACACCATCCCAACAGCATATCTAGTTATAAGTTCTCCTGTGACTATCTTAATATAATTACTATTAACCAGTCATTTGAAATAATTAATTACACATTTTCCATTTTATTATGTCATATGATTTTGCATTCCATTTATGACTCCATAATATTTCTTATGTTCTGACCAACTAAACATTTGGTTCAGAACAAAATAAATTTATCAAAAGATTTAACTGTAAAAAACTAAAATAGCCTGAGTTAGTTCAGTGTGTTATAAATTTTATTAATATTATTAGACTTCTTAAATATCTGTATGTGTGTGTGTGTGTAATTTACCACAACACATTACATATCAGTACCCTAGATTTTTAACGTAGCCACATTCATTAGTAAAAAAGGTATGTGTGAGGTCGTAAGTGGTAGCAAGAAGGGCCTTCTGTAATTCACATCTACATTTATCTCAGGAGCCTTCACAGCTGACCTCATACATCACACTAAGTGACATCAACCATACAATACCATCAAAATCCACTACACCCACAGTGCACAAACTTTTGAATAACCCAGGTCTTTAATGATGTTCTGGACACTGCCTTTACTAATGGATAACATGGAAGAAAGTTCATCCAGTGTTACCCAACGGTCACAGCGAATGATGCCATCAACTCGATGAATGTTGTGTGGAGTCACTGCGGTAGACGGACGGCCAGTCCGCTTTGCATAGCCATTGAGGATTGACCTACTTCAGCTTCGTCACAACGATGTACCCAACGTCGGACAGTGCTAACATCCACTGTTGAATCTCCATAAACATTCTTCAAACGTTCGTGGATGCGAATTGGGGTCTCGCCTTCAGCATTGAGGAATTCTATGACATAACGCTGTTTTAACCGAACGTCTTTGGTAGCCATTTTTAAACTGTTACAGTGGTGCCACGTGTTACTGAAACAGGTTGGTAATGCTATACAGTGCAGAAGAGTGTTTGAGGAATCCTGCTAAATTTACAAATTGCACACCGATGCAGTATTTACATACATAAAAAATAGGAGGCATTATTTTTTGACCTTCCCTCGTATTTCTACTACTATACCATTGTAAGGATCCCGTTACACGCCCATTGAGGCATATTGGGAATATGATGTTAGGCCCATATTTTCTTGACCGGCGTGATGCTGACCCCATCACCCTTAGCGTGCCGATGGTCAAGAAAATATGGGCCTAACATCATATTCCCAATATTCCCAATAAGGAAATTAAAAGGCCGTAAGGAGATTAAAGTGCCGAAACACTTGATCGAGGGGACCACTTCTGATGATCAGATTGCCTCCTTTTGTATCGCTCTGTATAGAGTTTCCTATCATAACCGACGGACCTTGTACCTAGGTTGAACGAGAATCGCCTCGCCAAAACGAGACAAGACTTTTATTAAAACAACAAATAGAGAAAATACTGGACAGTCCAACTTTGTGGCGAGTAAAGTAGTCAACTATAGAAACTGATAAATAGCACTAGTGGCAGGAAGTTGTAGAGATATGTGATCACCTAAGCCAGCAAACGTTATATGTGGAGACCAAGCGGATGTTTCTTTCAATCGAGCAATTTAAGCTTACATTTCTTTTAACGGAATATTGTAAGCTAAATTTCCATTACTCCAACATTGTACATTTACGTTTCTATTACCACCAGTAAGTCACCAGCCAAAATATGGCGGGAAATAATTAAGTTCTGCTGTTTCTGCTGTATGCTCCGATGACGGCACTACATTCTCCTGTAGACACTTCATTAACTTCCATTTGGCTTCAGAAGTACGGAAACACGGGAACAATGGTACGAAACCATAGAAGTTTCATCTATGATGAACAATGATGCGTCACTGGTTAAATATGTAAATATATGGTAGAGACACTTTTTCATATTTATCCTAACTGCTTTATATAAATGGGGACAATTCCAGAAAATTTGTTGGAGAAAAGCAAAAGAGACAGGAACATTTCTTTAAAACAAAAAACAAACAAAAAGTCCAGCGCATGAAGTGTATAGGGAAGAAATGCGCGTTGTTTCAACCTGACCGCAATTTAGTACACCTACAATGTTTTAAAATTCGTTGAATTACATTTGGAGGCTTAATGCGATGTTTTTATTTAAAAAGGGAGTAATACAGACATGGCGTATGCGGAAAACGTATATTTAAGAAGTTATTGTAATGTAAACATAGAAAATAGTTCCCACTTTAAACTCCGAAACATTACAGTTGTTAATTGTTCTTTTAAAATATTAATGACAACAAAATGTTTAATACATTTTGGCGCACTCTTTTTATCGCACGAGCAAACATTGTAATACATATTTCCCATTATTGTAATGCATGACCGTAATCTTGTTATCACATGAACAATCACAATGTTCTTCCTACCACTTAATGCTTAAACTTATAGCAGCTGTATGCAAGGAACAACTCTGTAACTATTTTTAAACTCTAAAACTATAACTATAATATTTATATCACTGAATTCTTTCCAACCCAACGATATGGCACACCAAGATTTGATCCAGAAGTCTTTCGTAGGCCATCTAGCACTCACTTTGACTTCGTCATGTCTGCACTATCATCGTCATGTGCTATCTGTTCCCTATGGAACATGCAACTACACTTGCAGGTATGTTGGGGCCGGTTCCATAAAACACAGAACAACTGTCATTCTTACTTCCATTGACAAACAATTGTTACATAAAATACTTTTCATTTGATAGCATGCTGTTTTTGCCTGGACTATTCTGCTCTTCACTTCTGAGATATGTCTTCCATCCACTGTTGTTTGGATATTTTAATATGTTGATTTGTTTTAAAACTGTTCTATTTACTTTGATGGTGCATTCTAGAGAAATATGTTTTTTTCTTTAAGAAGACCAATACATTTGTCTGTTTCATATGAAGGCTAAAGCTAAGTCTAAGGCTAAGCATTCATCGATAACATTTTCCTTTAAGCTCTTTACAAATCTTGGAGCCATCACGACAGCTGGTATCCTTGCAGGAAACCTTCAGCAAACATTCACGCGCTACTGGTTTCTGTGGCAACTACTTTGACATGATCAGTTTGCCAGCCCCAAACACAACCTCATATAATTCGCCATGTACGACATGCTTGAGGTTACAGTAGTTCTATTCTGTATTTGTCTCTTCAGTGACCCGCAGAACTGCACGTGGCAAAGCTAAATATTGCGAGCGTTAAAAACAAACAAACACAAAGATGTTGGCATACACCAAGACGGCTGGACTTGAAGGCGCATTACCTTCTTGACTGACATGTATTTAGTTCTCACAAACACAAAAACTGACAGAAGCATACTTTACCGATACTAGTTCAGCAACATCGATCCATCTCAACATTCAGGACAAGATGACAGCAACACAGATAATGCTAGCGCAATGATTTTCACGCACTTTTCCTGTGAAAGCCAGGGCTCGCGGTACCGTATGTGACAAGTGACCATTAGGGGCTGTTTCCCACTAATGCCACTACACCGCAGCGACAGCACAGCGCGCTTCGCTAACTGCAGCAGTGAAGTCAGCGTCGTTAGCTGAAATTTCTGCACAGAACTACGCACTTGAGAAAGGGAGGTGCCGTGATAAGAAAACTTCGAAACTTATATTTTTTTTTTTTTTTTTTTAACCAGCGGCATTTAGGCTTTCAGCCCTTCGGCCCAATGACATGTCATTGCGAGGCTGGGTAACCTGAGGACTTTCCTTCCAACCCGGTCAGGAGCTTCGCTCCTTCCCATCCACAGAGGGTTTATCACAGGAGCCGTTCACGCTATTCAGTCAAATTTCCGGCCGTAAACATTTCTTCAAACGCCGACGCCCGGGTTTGAACCATGAACACCTGGTCGCCAGTACAACGCCGAAGCCATTACACCAGCGCGGCTCCCTCGAAACTTATATATAAAGAACTTACTTACTTAGTCGTTACGCTTCTACACCTTTGGTGTAGAGTTTTGCTAGAGAGAGCGCCATACTATCCTATCGGGTGTCTTCTGTGACGGTATTGCCTTCCCTGCTTTAAAGTAGTGGCCCAACAGTGGCCAAAACTCAAGAGTATCTATTATAGGCTTCAATGGAGTCTGTCTTTACACAAGATTTCTCTTGGCAGAAATGTAGATAGAAGAGTAGTAAAGCTTCTATCACATGGGAGTCTTCACAAGATTCAGATAAGCGAAAACAATACTGGCTGTCGCTAAGCACGTTAATTCTATAATCTGCCGACACTTTTATGAAGAATTTAGCAATGGTTTATTCTAGCTCGTTAAGCCCCCATCGCAGATTTAACCAGTGGACTTATTATCATAATACTTACTTACTTAGTCGTTCTCCTTCTACCGTGAGTTGTAGAGGTTTGGAAGAGAGAGCGCCAGACTATCCTATCGGCTGTCTTCCCCCTGGCCTGGTTCCATTCTAGTCCTCGGTCCTTCAAAGATTGTCTAATGTTGTCCTCCCAGCGGACTCTGGGTCGTCCTGGGGGTCTGGATCCCTGGCTCTTTGTTTCCCATGCTTGTCGTAGTAGCCGATCTTCTACCATTCTGCAGACATGGCCAAACCATCTTAGTTGGGACTGTTCTACTTGGGTCTGCAGTGGGTGGGATTTTAGGCCTTGACTTATCGTCTGATTGCGGACCATGTCTCTTCTTGTTACCTCAACCACCTTCTTCAGATACCTCATTTCTGAGGTTTGGATCTGGCTTTTCTGGGTTGTAGTCATTGCCCATGACTCGCATCCATATGTCAAGGCTGGGACATAGGTGGGACATACATCCATCTTCGTTTTCTTACCAACCTCTCTCTTGCTAAGGAATCCTCGATTTATGGCCTGAAAAAGTCTCCCAGCTGCTGCTTTTCGAGTGGTCAACTCTTTTGTGATGCCTCCTTTCGGTCTATAATAGCTCCGAGGTATTTAAAGTGGTCGACCTGCTCCAGGACCTGTTCTCCCAGCTTAATCTGATGTCTTCTTTCTTCTCGTGATATCACCATGGATTTTGTTTTAGAGCTGCTTATGACCATTCCTCTCTTCTCCAGCTCTTCCTTCCAGACTTGCAGGTTGGATTGGAGATGTGCCTCTGATTTAGCAATCAGGGCAACATCATCAGCAAATGACAGCTCTGAAATGCAGACCTGTCTCATCTTGGTTCACTAAGTGTCAGATGACATTCTTCTTCTTCTTTGATCCTAAGCCGCAGACTGTGGAGTTTTGTAGGGCAGCAACAAATTGCTTCCACTTTGTTCGGTCGGCGGCCATCCTTCGTTTTCTTCTTCCTTTGATCCTTAGCCGCCGACCGTCAAAGCAGTCAGTGGCCATCACGCATGGTGGCGTCTTGTAGGGAAACAACAAATTGATTCCACTTTGCTCGGTCGGTGGCCAACCTTCGTACAGTGCCCCAACTCTGGCTCTTTCTTTGCATCTCAGCCTCCACCGTCCTCGCCAAGTTGTTTTTGGTCGGCCTCTTTTTCGTCTTCCTTCAGGGGTCCATAGCATAGCTGTTCTTGTGATGGCATCGGGGTCTCTTCTGAGGACATGACCAACCCAGCTCCAGCGTCTGCCAGCTATGATGGTGTGCATGTCCTCTTGCTTGCTCCGAGTAAGCAGATCTTGGTTGGTGATGGTATTTGGCCAAAAGATTCGGAGAATTTTTCTTAGGCATGTTGTGTGAAAAGAGGACAATTTCGACATTTCCTTCTCTGTAACTCTCCAGCATTCTGCACCATATAGAAGCACAGAAAGCACACAGCTCTGATATAATCTTAATTTTGTGCTTGTGCTGTACTGAGAGGACTTCCAGATGTTGTTTAGTCTAAAGAAGGTTGTTCTTGCTTTGTTCATTCTGTTGTTGATGTCTTTGCTTGCTCCGCCGTCTGATGTTACTATGCATCCTAGGTATGTGCAGGTGTCTATCTGTTCCAGTTGCTGATTCCTTACTGATATGGGGTCAGGGTTGCTCACATTGCGCGTTATGACCTCTGTCTTCTTTAGATTGATGTTCAAGCCCACCTGCTGGCTATACTTATTAAGTGTATCCGTTTTTTCCTGGATGTGTTGATGTGAATGTGCAAGTAGTGCAATGTCATCTGCATATTCCAGATCTTTCAATGTAGAAAATGCGCCGCCATACCTCGACAGGGTATTGACACCGGTGATACCAGACAAATTAACATGGGAATCACCAAATGGTCGGGACAGAAACTAGATAGACCACATTATGATTAACGGTAGATGGAGACATGCATTACAAGATGTGAAGGGAAGAAAAGCTGCGGATGTGGGAAGTGATCACCATTTAGTAGTAGCAAAACTGAAAGTGAAACTAAGAACGGCTGGGCCAACTGTAACTTCACAGAAAAGGTTTGACATCAGCAAATTGAAGGACCCCCTTACCAGAAAAGTTTTTGCTGCTGATATAAAGAAGCGATATCAATTTTCCTAAAGTCAGGAAAAGACATTGACTGATGATATAGACCAGAAATTCAACACCATTTCAACAATATATAAGGAAAGTAGCAAATCATGCTTGGGATTCCAGGAAAGGAAGAAGCAAGACTGGATAACACTAGAAATATTAAACACCATAGCGATGAGAAAGGAAATGAAAAGAAAGAAAACTGAAGCGAAGTCTCCCAGGTTAAAGCAACTACGAGGGGCGTTCAGAAAGTAATGCACCACATCGTTTTTCTCAGCTAATAATGAAGATAGAAGCATGAAATTTTGCACACTTCCAATATGGCATGTGTCAATTGTGTGCACTAAATTGCACCGCAACCGGCCAAATAATACGGCTGCCCTAAACCGTTGAAATGGAGCGTGTTAGCAACTTGCGTTATAAGCAGCGAATTGTGATAGAATTTCTCGTTGCAGAGAAGGAAACTGTTGTGAACATTCACAAGCGTCTATGTGATGTGTATGGAAGTTTTGCAGTCGACAGGAGTACAGTCAGTCGCTGGGTTCAGAGAATCAAAGAATCAGGAAGTGGAGGTACGGAGCTGCTTGATCGGCCGTGCTGTGGTCATCCTGCCACATCCACCAACGCAGAAATGTTGAAATGCGCTGAGGGCATTATTCTTACTGATAGGCGAATCACTACTCAACAATTGGCCTTACAGCTGTCAGTCAGCATTGGTAGTGCAAATGCAGTTATAAAAACTCTCGGATTTTCTAAGGTTTGCGCAAGATGGGTTCCTAAGTGTAGCGTGATAAATTCTCGCAACATCGTTTTATTTCAATATCTATTTTATAACGCAAGGGCAACAACTGCTTGAAATTTATAGTCACTTTTCTCGGTAAGCATTTGTCTTCTCGCGTTGGTATCGAATGCAGTTAAGTTTGAGCTGTGGTCATTTTGCGCTGGACTGCGCATGACTTGTCTTGCTTCTTGGTCGATCGGTTTCCGCCCACCACGAGTGGAGTGAGCGATTTGGAATGGCGAAAGAGATGCCTCGTTGAAGAGGGGATCTCCGTTTTTTTTTGTTCTGTCAGGGATGTGTAGTCCTCTTATGGATATTTCGTTTATTCGAGATAATACCTCTAGTGTATTTGCACATGCCGGGAGGCATAATATTTCTGTGTATTTCCGGAAGGCAAGGTAAATTAACATTTTCATTAACTCTATCGATTTTTGGTCGTGAACGATTTCTGGTTCATAGCCTGTCTTCGGAAGTCGTCGTCACGAGATGTTTTCCTAGCTCACATGTCGCTGTATTGTGCTGCATCGGTTGATGCAGGTTCCAAGGACCATTACTTGCTACTTTGTTAAATGAACTAGGTTTGAAAAACCTTTATTATCTAGAGGATATTTTTGAGGACATTATTTATACTTCGGCAGACGTGTCTGTCTTGCTGAAGTCAGACTAAGGAGAGTGAACTGATCTCATATATCTGGTTATCTCCTGGCTGTTATAGAAAGGGATGGAGTTTTTCACCTGACTACATTTACAGCACTTTGAAATATAACATGCATCTGACTCATCATTGTAATGCTGTCTACCGTCTATTGCTGTATTGAATGTTGCTGTGATAATGACTGTTTGATGTGTCTACATATTCGCGTAACCATTTTTGTCACTGTGGCGTCCACAATAAATAATGAAGAAAAACGTCAACGGCTGTTTCAAGAATCATTGACTTTATACGTCGTGAGTTTACTGACGTCCTATGTGGATTGCCCTGTTATTTTTGTATGAACATTGTTTTGACTGAACACATCTGCACACTACACAAAACCAGACATGCGGATACCATCCATCATCATATGGCATCACGCATCATTTGGTGGCCATAAGCTGGTTTGATTCTGGTACCAGCAAACACGGGGTCCCTTACCCACTTCATTTTCAACAAGAATTCATCAGCATCCTTCAAGAAATTAACATTCTTCAATACAGTCAACATCTTCAAAATTTTCAAAGTACTCGGCGTTGCCCGGTAAAAGTCAAAATTTCAACTTTTTGACGGAAACAAGAATTTGACAGTACCCGGCGTTGTTACATGTTGCCGGATAACTCGGACTGCTGTTATCTTTTACGCAAGTCAAGCAAGTTGCTGCTGTCAAGGTTCCAGTGCTGTCGTTTTTGTGAAGGTCAAGTGCCGGTTGAAACGGGTTGTTTTCTGAAGAAGGCCAAGTACCGATTTCCATCAACTTACTTTTGGATTAGAAGGTCAAGTGCCGAAACAACTCAACACACAGTATTTCAGAAGCTCTTGTACCATCGTGTTAGCAGTGGAAGCAGTTCAGATGTGCCATCATCGTTGGAGCTTCGCTCTTTAGGACGTTGATTGACATCCGTTTTTTTCTGCTGTTCTACGATTGGAAGCCTATAAGTTAAGTGGCCTGTTTGTATGTAAACTGTGCCCTTATACTTCTGCTGAGTCTTCTGTGTATCATCTCATTCTATATGTTATATGTTTATATGTTATTCGTATATTTATATGTTTATATTTCAGCGGGTTCTCGGTTGGGTGGTGTCTCCGTTAGATTATGCCACGTCATAGAGGTCGTCTATTGTGAGCGTTTTCTGTAAGGTTTGCAAATTTCCAATACTGGAATTTGCTAAGCGACTTCTGTTGCTATTTATGTTAGCTGTGATGACATGTTTTAATATTGTTTTCGTTATTATTTCGCATTCTTTAGTTTTGTTTTGATTTGTTTGTATTTGTGAGCCTACTCTTGTCTATAATTTAGTTTCATACAACATTTTTGTTTATACACTGTGGTGTCATGTATTTTGTTTAATTCTATCGCAGATATCGTCACATTTTTTGTGATATTTCATTAATTTCTGCTTTATTTTTAGTTGATTTCTGCGAACGTTTTTGTATTGTTGCTGATCTTTGTTATTGTTTACATTGTTATTGTTTACATTGTTTGTATTGTTTACATTTTCAATGTTTACATTCTGCATGTGTTTACATAGTCATTGTTTACAGTTATAGTAATTAGTTAATGGGCTAAGCTAATGCACTGTTACTACTACACTGATGATAAATGAATGATGAATAGTGTCGTGCACTATTGAATGAGAAGTGCACTTATGATCAAGAATTGATTGTTGATATTTCATATACAAGTTCTTTGATTGGAGACTTGTTTCCCACAGAGACTGGGATAATATAAGGTGATGTGAATATACAAGTGCTTAATTAAGACTTGTTACACTTAGGTTTGAAATAAATTAGTTAATTATTTCAGGTTTTGGACTTATATATTACTCATCATGTCTACATTTGAGCACTTTATTGAGCAGGGTAAATTGCTTGGGAAGACTGGTGATAAGTTAGAAGAATTTGCAACTGCTCGATATGATAAAGCAATGGAAGCTGAACAAAAGAAACTGCATATGGAAGCTGAACAAAAGAAACTGCAGATGCAGGTGGATGAAAAAAGATTCCAAATGGAAATGGAAAAACAAAAAAGGGAATCAGAAGCTGAGGAAAGAAAACTCCAGCTACAGCTAGAAGCTGAAAGACTTCAAAAAGAGGCTGAGAATAAAAGACTTGAAAAAGAGGCTGAAAATAAAAGACTTGAAAAAGAAGCTGAAAATAAAAGACTTGAAAAAGAAGCTGAAAATGAAAGACTTCAAAAAGAGGCTCAGGCTGAGGAAAGAAGATTACAGAGAGAGTCTGATGAGAGGAAAGAGAAAGCAAAAATGGAACATGAAGAAAAGGTCTTAGCTTTAGAGTTGGAAAAATTGAAATTGACGAGCTTGAGTAATGGTAATGATTCAAACAAGGGTTCATCTTCTGGTAAGGCTAATAATGATACTTTTAAGATTAAGTTACCAACATTTAGTCCTTCCAGTGATGACATAATGTTCTATCTGGACAGATTTGAACAAGCATGTACAGCTCATAACATAGACAAAGCAAAATATGTTTATCAGTTATCAGGGATACTGACAGGTAAAGCTCTAAGCATATTAAATATGGTGGATGAACCTGACAAGAACAATTATGAGGTTGTCAGGGCCGCTTTGTTAAAGAAATATCAGCTTAACGAAGACGGCTATCGTCTACAATTTAAAAACATGTTACCTGAAAATGGAGTCGAATTCTCCGAGTTTATTGCAAGAATACGCATTACTTTCTCACGATGGGTTGAACTATCTAAGACGGAAAAAACTTATGAAGGACTTATGGACTTAATACTTAGAGACAAAGTCATGTCGTCTGTCAATGAGTCTTTCCTTGCTTTCCTTCATGAACGTAAACCTAAAACAATAAAAGGAATGGAAGATTTCTGTTGCCAATACGTAACTGCGCACCCACACATAACCATGGGTAACTCTAAGGTGAAAGAAGGTTTACCAGTTGCTTCGGCAGCTCCGTATGGTCAAAACTTTGCTCGTAGATTCCAACAAAATCTTGATAGAAAGAGCAGCGGTAATTTCTGTCAAAATCATGGAAACCAATTTCATGGTGATTCTCTTCGAAGAATTGGAGACAACCTGATAGTGGTCGTTACTATCACCCTAATAATTATAGGCATTTCAAAAGAGGATATGGTAATAGAGGTTATTCCTGCCGAAGACCTCAGAACCAAACAAATAGATGTTCGCATCAATGTGAACATGATAGTAATCGTGGAAACTGGAATTCGAACCAGGATAACAATTACAATAGAGACAATAATAACTGCAGAGATAATAATAACTTTGATAACTTCAGAGGTAATAATAGTCGGGGTAGATCTCAACACAAAAAAAAGAGATATCAGCAGGCTAATGCTGTACAACAGGAAACTGAGGGAGCCTGTAATCATGTTGTTGATAATAAAAACTTTGACGCTGTCACTAGTTCTGCTTTTGACTTTGAGAGAGCAAACAAATGCCCCCAATGCAGTACTTTATTCGAACCGGGTACCATAACTACTTTGAGTTGTGGTCACCCACTTCCCGCTCTTCCTGCTGCTGTTGCGCATGACGGGAGGGGTTCTTTAATCCTACATAAGGGTCTTGTTAATGATACTCCGGTCTCACTACTTTTCGATTCCGGATGCACCACTATTGGTGTTAGACAATCGCTTGTAGATCCATCTTGTGCTACAGGAAGGGTTATTAAATGTGTCACATTTGGCGGCACTCTAGAAAAATATCCTACTGCTGTAATTCGCATTGCCACTCCTTTCTTTACTGGAGATGTGCATGCTTGTCTCTTACCTAATCCTATTGCGGACCTTATTATTGGTCGTATTCACGTAGTTAGGGAGTGTACCCCACAGCAGATTGCTGCTTGGGAAGATAATAACATGCAAGCTACAAATGCAGTAGTTACAAGAGCACAAGCTCTACAAACACCCGAAACTTCACTGAATAGTGATAATGAAGTTGATAGCCAAGATAGTCACTTAGTGATTACTCGTGACTCTTTCATAAAATTGCAAGAAGAAGATCCTTCTTTAAAAAAATTCTTCGTTCTTGCGAAGAAAGGTGATCCGAATCAGGATACAAATAGAAAATCTTGGATTGCAATGAGAAACGGCGTACTTGTACGTATGGTACAAGATTCGACTACGTCGGCACATTCGCAAATTCTTGTTCCCAAGAGCATGAGAGTGCAAATATTACAACATGCTCATGACTCGCAATGTGCTGGACATATGGGTTTTTCCCGTACGAAGTCGAGAGTCCTTGCGGCTTTCTTTTGGCCTTTTGTCAATAAGGACATTCGTATTTACTGCCGATCATGCAAGGTATGTCAGGAGGTCAAATCTAGAGGACCACGACATGCTGCGCCTATCCAGGCTGCTGACATTCCTATTCGGCCCGTTTCAGAAAATGGCCATAGATATTATTGGCCCTTTTAAGGTCAAGTCGGCCAGAGGACATCAGTTTATCCTTACATGTGTCGATATGTGCACACGTTGGCCAGAGGCTATTCCTCTTAAGAGCATATCTACTACAGATATCGCAGATGCTCTTTGGTTGATATTTTCTCGCTTGGGGTTCCCCAGAGAAATATTGTCAGACCATGGCACTCAACTCATATCTGACACTATGTCACAGGTAATGTCTACCTTACATATTGAACGATCTCTCAGTGTATCTACCATCCTATGTCTAATGGGTTAGTTGAGCGTCTGAATAGAACGCTCAAGACTTTGCTTGGTAAGATAACTGAAGATCATCCTCAAGATTGGGACAGGGTTTTACCCGCGGCTCTCTTTGCCTATAGAGAAGTCCCTAATGAACACACAGGATTTTCTCCCTTCGAACTTGTCTTTGGCGCGCGTCCACGCGGCCCTATGTCTTTATTACACGATCTCATCACTGCCGATGATATTAGCGATGAAACTCAATCCTCATATGAGTATGTCATTGCTCTTAGACAAAAGATCATTGAGGCATGTAAGCTAGCAACTGCTTCATCAGAAATTGCTAAAGAGAAGGCAAGGCAGTTTGCTAACAAGAATAGATGTCTACGACAACTTTGTCCAGGTGACAAAGCATTCGTCCTACTCCCCAGTAGGGAAAATAGACTTCTTATTGCATGGAAAGGTCCGTATGCAATAGTCTCTCGGATTTCCGGTGTTGACTATGTGGTCGATATTGATGGAAAGCATAAAACTTTCCACATAAACATGCTTTCGGAATTTCACGAACGTCCGGACTATTTGCTGCCTATTTTCCAGGCAACGGATGATGCTCCTGCACCTCACGGTCATTATTCATCCCTGTCTGTCATACAGGATGAGGAAGCTACCTTCTCTGATGTCAACCTTCCCCTTCCAGTGGTTCCATTACATTCCACGGAATCTTGGAAAAACGTTTCTGTTTCTCCTAATCTTTCTGGTGACGAACATCGACGAGACTTGTCGATGTTACAAACATTTCAGGATGTTCTCACTGACATTCCTGGACACACAGATGTCATAGAACATGACATAATTCTTACCGACAATAATCCAATTAGGGTTAGGCCGTATCCTATTCCTATACACTTTCAGTCGCAAGTGGAAAAGGAATTGGATGAAATGATTCAATTAAATATAATTGAACCATCGACTTCACCATATTCTTCTTCCATGGTTATTGTCCGGAAGAAGGATAAGAACATACGAATTTGCGTTGATTATCGCAAATTGAATCAGTCACAAAGTTCGACGCTGAACCGATGCCTTTGTTAGAAGATCTACTGATTAGACTTTCTAATTCTAGATTCTTCACTAAACTTGACTTGTCTAAAGGTTATTGGCAAGTGCCTTTAGCAGAGCATGCCAAACCTCTTACTGCTTTTTCTACACCTAGGGGTCTATTTCAATGGAATGTTATGCCTTTTGGTCTCATGAACGCCCCTGCCACTTTCGTTCGCATGATGCGTCGATATCTGTCACATCGTTCGGATGTCATCGCATACTTAGATGACATCTGTCTCTTCAGTGATACCTGGGAAGATCACTATTTAGGGTTATATGACTTACTGTCCACTCTACGTGAGAATAATTTGACAGCGAAACCTTCTAAAGCTTTTGTTGGTTTTTGGTGAAATCTCTTTCCTGGGTCATCGTGTTGGTCATGGTCTCTTGAAGACAGAAGACCACAATACTTCCAAAATACTGAACATCTCTGTTCCTAAAACGAAGAAACAAGTTAGGAGTCTCTTAGGTTTAATTCAATTTTATGGGAGATTTTTTCCAAATTTATCTTCGATCATGGCACCTCTATCAACATTGTTGAAGAAAGGTTCGCCTAATCTGGTCCGTTGGTCTGAAGAATGCCAATCTTCACTAGACCAAATCAAGAATATATTTTCTTCTCCTCCCATCTTAAGATTACCTACTCTTGATAGGACTTTTGTTCTTCGGAGTGATGCTTCATCCACTGGGATTGGAGCAGCACTGATGCAAGAATATGCAAATACTCTGCATCCTGTTATGTACATTTCTAGAAAACTAAATGCGGCAGAGAGGAACTACTCGGTTTTAGACCGTGAGTTGTTAGCGATGGTTTGGTCAATTCTAAAACTACAAAGATTCCTCCTGGGCGCACATTTCATTCTAGAGACTGATCAGAAAGCTCTTACAGCTATTCAGACTAAGAATTTGAAGAGTTCGAGATCCACTCGATATGCTATAGCTCTTCAACCTTTTCACTTCACGGTACGAGCTATCCGTGGTGCGGATAATGTGATGGCTGACATTTTGTCTAGATGCCCACATGACTCCAACTAATACTTCTGTCCTATATTTCCATATATTACAGAGTCATAACACACCTATATTTCTACAATAGATTAGCACATCTGTACTTACTTTATATGTACACACTATCGTGCTTTGTTGTCATCTTCTTCTGTTCGTTTTTTAAGATGATAGAGGAGGACTGAGTAGTTAATATAGGGGCCGTTAGTTTACTAAACAGCCACAATTATTAATAATGTATTGTACCTTATGAAGCATATTAGTTATTAATTAGCATTATATTGCTTGTACTTTCTCAGAATGTCATTGTTGAGCTGAGGACTTACCTTACTAGTATCAAGCATGACGAGTTCTAGATTGTGTACTTACCCTCGGAATACCAGAGCATATGTCCTGGATCGTCATGTAGTTTAACTTTACTATGTACTTATGTCATTACATGTCAAAGAATGTACTATTTAAATTTTCCTATCAGATTTGTACATCCATTTTTAAAGACAATATTAGAGTATGCTGTTTAATGATGATTATAGTAACTTGCATACGTATATTGTGTTTACATGCTAACGTGATGTGTGTTGGTGACACCTCCCCGATGTGAATATTTTTTGAGACATATTTATTTTTTCTGTTGAGGTATATCCTCACCAGACACTCTATAATTAGCCTATTGTTTGGCAATTTAGTTAATTATCAGCGCATAATTCGTGCGTTTTGAGCCGCTTATCGCATGCTCTTTGATATTTAAAAAAAAAAAATATGTTCCACATTTTTTTTTTATCGGGAGGAGGTGGTGATATGTTGCGTGATAAATTCTCGCAACATCGTTTTATTTCAATATCTATTTTATAACGCAAGGGCAACAACTGCTTGAAATTTATAGTCACTTTTCTCGGTAAGCATTTGTCTTCTCGCGTTGGTATCGAATGCAGTTAAGTTTGAGCTGTGGTCATTTTGCGCTGGACTGCGCATGACTTGTCTTGCTTCTTGGTCGATCGGTTTCCGCCCACCACGAGTGGAGTGAGCGATTTGGAATGGCGAAAGAGATGCCTCGTTGAAGAGGGGATCTCCGTTTTTTTTGTTCTGTCAGGGATGTGTAGTCCTCTTATGGATATTTCATTTATTCGAGATAATACCTCTAGTGTATTTGCACATGCCGGGAGGCATAATATTTCTGTGTATTTCCGGAAGGCAAGGTAAATTAACATTTTCATTAACTCTATCGATTTTTGGTCGTGAACGATTTCTGGTTCATAGCCTGTCTTCGGAAGTCGTCGTCACGAGATGTTTTCCTAGCTCACATGTCGCTGTATTGTGCTGCATCGGTTGATGCAGGTTCCAAGGACCATTACTTGCTACTTTGTTAAATGAACTAGGTTTGAAAAAAACCTTTATTATCTAGAGGATATTTTTGAGGACATTATTTATACTTCGGCAGACGTGTCTGTCTTGCTGAAGTCAGACTAAGGAGAGTGAACTGATCTCATATATCTGGTTATCTCCTGGCTGTTATAGAAAGGGATGGAGTTTTTCACCTGACTACATTTACAGCACTTTGAAATATAACATGCATCTGACTCATCATTGTAATGCTGTCTACCGTCTATTGCTGTATTGAATGTTGCTGTGATAATGACTGTTTGATGTGTCTACATATTCGCGTAACCATTTTGTCACTGTGGCGTCCACAATAAATAATGAAGAAAAACGTCAACGGCTGTTTCAAGAATCATTGACTTTATACGTCGTGAGTTTACTGACGTCCTATGTGGATTGCCCTGTTATTTTTGTATGAACATTGTTTTGACTGAACACATCTGCACACTACACAAAACCAGACATGCGGATACCATCCATCATCATATGGCATCACGCATCACTAAGTCTCACAAATGACCACCAATTGCAAAGGAAAGCAATTTCTTCTGAATTGTTGGAGCGTTTCAATGCTGATGGAGATAACTTTTTGGCTAAGATCGTTAAAGGTGACGAAACCTGGGCACATCATTTTGAACCTGAGACAAAAAGACATCACGAAGAAAGAAATTCAAGACAATTCCTTCAGCTGGAAAGGTCATGATCACTGTCTTTTGGGACATTGAAGGTGGGATTCTTGTGGACGTTATGCCAAGAGGAGAGACAATCAATTCGCAAGCTTACATTAAGACATTGAAAAAACTTAATCAACGTTTTCGCATAGTTCGGCCGCACAAGAATCCAGCAGACCTGCTTCTCCTTCACGACAATGCGCGACCTCACACAAGTCTGGCAACACGGGAAGCAATCACCAAATTGAGTTGGACTGTACTACCCCATCCACCCTATAGTCCCGATATGGCACCCTCTGATTTTCATCTATTTGGTCCACTTAAAGATGCACTCCGTGGGACAAGGTTTGAAGATGATGAAGGAGTGATTCATGCAGCGAAGAAATGGCTACATGATCAAGACAAAATCTGGTACTGGCTAGGAATACATGCACTTGTTTCGCGCTGGCATAAAGCCGTACAAGTTGATGGGGATTATGTTGAATAATACCGATGTTTACATGACATATCCATGTATATTGTGTGTAAATTTCATGCTTTTTGAATAAACAGCTCCTGAGAAAAACGATGTGGTGCATTACTTTCTGAACGCCTCTCGTATATAGCGAACAGTACAGTCAGCTGGACGAAGAAGTTAAACGCCAAACCCGAGCCAACAAAAGGAATGTCCTAGATGATCTTGCAAGACAGGCAGAAGAGGCAGCACTGAGAAATGAACAAAGCACAGTATACAAAATAACTAAATTCATCAGCGGAAAACGAGGTGCAAACAATATTACATTAGTAAGAGATAAGCAAGGAAATCTCATTACGACAGCAGAGGGACAGGAAACAAGATGGGCAGAGCATTTCAGAGAAACTCTGAACAAGGAACCACCAAAGACACAATTGAATGTTCCTGAGGCTGAAAATGATCTAGATGTTAATACAGACATCCCGCGAAAAGAAGAAATCATCACAGCAATCAAAGTGTTAAAGAATGGAAAAGCTCCTGGCCATGATAACGTAAATGCAGAGCTATGTAAGACAGACCCTGAGCTAGCAGCAGAACTATTATAGCCAATTTGCACAAGTCTGGAAAACAGGGACAACACCAACAGAGTGGAACAAAGGAATAATTGTCAAATTGCCTAAGAAGGGGGATCTTGCAGACTGCAATAATTAGAGAGGAATTACTCTTCTCTCAGTTCCCAGCAAAATAATAGGCAGGATAATTATACAGAGAATTGCAAAAGCAGTAGACCACAAACTGAGGAAAGAACAAGCTGGATTTTGAAAGAACAGAAGATGTGTAGATCATATATTTACCCTCAGGAACATTATTGAGCAGTGCTCAGATTGGCAAAGACAGCTGTACATTAATTTCGTTGATTTTGAAAAGGCTTTTGACAGTATACATAGGGACAGTTTATGAAAAATACTGAGGGCTTATGGAATTCCAAGCTGCATAGTGTCAATCATAAAAAGCCTCTATGCCAACTTTACGTGTAGCGTTCAGCAGAGCAACCTAACCTTTGAGGTGAAGACAGGAGTATGACAGGGATGCCCCTTATCAACCACTCTATTTTTAACAGTCATAGACTGGGTGATGCGCAAGACAACAGAGGGCAGCCCAAGATGAATTAGATGGACTACATTTTCTACATTGGAAGATCTGGAATATGCAGATGACATTGTACTACTTGCACATTCACATCAACACATCCAGGAAAAAACGGATAGACTTAATAAGTATAGCCAGCAGATGAGCTTGAACATCAATTTAAAGAAGTCAGAGGTGAGCAACCCTTAGCCCATATCAGTAAGGAATCAGCAACTGGAACAGACAGACACCTGCACATACCTAGGATGCATTATAACACCAGACGGCGGAGCAAGCAAAGACATCAACAACAGAATGAACAAAGCAAGAACAGTCTTTTTTAATCTAAACAACATCTGGAAGTCCTCTCAGTACAGCACAAGCACAAAATTAAGATTATATCAGAGCTGTGTGCTTTCTGTGCTTCTCTATGGTGTGGAATGCTGGAGAGTTACAGAGAAGGAAATGTCGAAATTGTCCTCTTTTCACACAACATGCCTAAGAAAAATTCTCCGAATCTTTTGGCCAAATACCATTACCAACCAAGATCTGCTCATTCGGAGCAAACAAGAGGACATGCACACCATCATAGCTGGCAGGCGCTGGAGCTGGGTTGGCCATGTCCTCAGAAGAAACCCCGATGCCATCACAAGAACAGCTATGCTATGGACCCCTGAAGGAAAACGAAAGAGAGGCCGACCGAAAACAACTTGGCGACGGACTGTAGAGGCTGAGATGCAGGGAATGAACCAGAGTTGGGGCACTGTACGAAGGATGGACGCCGACCGAGCAAAGTGGAATCAATTTGTTGTTGCCCTACAAGACGCCACGAGGCGTGATAATTACTGACTGCTGTGACGGTCGGCGGATAAGGATCAAAGAAGAAGATGTTAATTTGTAAATTTCTTTTTGTGGGAAAAGTATTCCTCCAATGGCCAGGTTGTTAATGCTACAGAAACTTATTAATTTATCCCCATTTTCGTTTGCTGTTCCGCTGCCACATTTTCCCTTTACTCTTTCACTATATGTATTGTGTGTTCCAACTTTCACACTGAGGTCTCCATTAATTACGATAAGATCATATCTAGGTGTGTCTTCCATTTATTTCTGCAGTTGTTGATAGAATTCATCCTTGACCTCATCATCGCTGTCATTCGTTGGTGCGTAGCATTGTGTTATTGTAGTGTTGGTGAATCACCCTCTCAATCGTATTCTTATCAGTCTGTTGTTGATGGGTTTTCATTTCATTAATGTCCTTTCTATTCCTTTTTGTATAATAATGGCTACACCTTCGTTGTGCTGTCCATCCTCTATTTCAGAGTAAAGTACTATTTCTCCTGTTGCTGTTTTAACTTTTCCTGCCCATGTCCATCTGCTCTCGCTTATCCCTAGAATGTGTAATCTTTAGTTTCTCATTTCTGCTGTGACCTGTTTTGTTTACCCGTCTTGTTCATTGTCCTGACATTCCAAAATCCTACTCTTGTTTCACGTTTTGCGGTCAGGACGTCCGTTTTCATGTCAGTGGCTTCCTTTCGGCTTTCACCACTGACAGTCATACGAGCCTCAGACTCCGGATGTCCGTCTCGCAGCAAAGTTTGTTCATTTGTTGTCGTTTCCGTAACTTCATTTCTTTTTACATAGACACGGATGTCAGCACTCTGCTAAAACCCCCAACCTGGAGGACCAGTGTGTCTGCTTTAGTCTGGCCCATGCCCGCGCAAACCTGCCCAGCTTGGTAGAATCTTCCAGGGGCCTGTTAGTAAAAAATAGACGAACATTGGTAGACAGCAGGTACTTCAAAAAAAAAAGAAAGAAAGAAAGGAAAAGAAAGAAAGGAAAAGAAAGACAGAAAGATAGAAAGAAAGACAGAAAGAAGGAAAGAGGACACAAGTAAAGAAAAGTAACAAAAGTAAACGGTTCACCAGGGAATCGAACCAAGAACCATCCTTAAAAAGGTTATTTCGGTGACTGAGTCTATAAATGAATGTGCGGTTTCCGGGACGCTTGCAGTTTCTATTCACCCTATCGTCAAAACACTCACATTTTCACAAATGGGAACTATATAGAGATCAACAGAAAACAAGTCCAACACAATAATCAGAATTTTCAATTCCAATGCCCGGTCTGTCCTATTGCATAGCTGTTAAACGTGGAAAACAATAAAACTAAGGACGAAAAAGCTGCAGATTTTCAGTAATGGGTGTTTACGTAGAATAGACGGAGTGAAGTAGTATGACAAGATCACTAATGTGGAACTGATGACAAGAACTAAACAAGTGCTAGTGGAACAAGAAATGAAAAGAAGACGCTAGAGATGGATTGGACACGTATCGAGGAAACCTGTTGATAGCATTATCAGGCAGTCCTTGTTCTGGAATCCCCAGGGTACGAAAGGTAGAGAAACACCAAAGAACACAAAAGAACACCAAAGAACATGAATGGGATGCAGAAGATACGGAAGGACCTAGAGCTGATGAGACGCGACCGAAAGACTTGGCATAAGTTTGCTAAAGGAATGTATTCCTTGGGGAGTTGATAAGTGATGATTGCATTATTGTAAAGCGTTGACAACATTATAACTAATGAAAATGAGCGCGAAAACATTCACAACTATACGTAAAGACTACACAGACACTGAACATGGAAGGTATCTTCGTGTATACTTGTATTTAAGAAAAGAAAATTTCCGGTGCTTCCCTCCCTCGGTATCGGCTCCCTTTATTTTCAACCACATCATTTGTCATTGCCTTTTATCGACGTAAATTCAGACCCAGTAAGTCAGAATCGCCCATGAAAGAATATTGGGTTGGTACTATGTTCCCAGGGGAACTATTCAACTCTGTGTCTCGCGTACTAAATACTCTTAAGTCTTGTCCTCTTCCACATCTTCCATCTTGCTTGTCGTTAGGTCTGTCTTACTGGTAGTTCTGTAATCTCAGTTGGTTGTTTTTATTTTAAACATTGTGTGTCCGCAGTTTGTCATAGTACTTTAAATTAGTTATTTAATGTCATCTTATAATCGTTCTTTCAGATTATCTTAAAGTAGATCTTTCATGTCATCTTAAAGTAGATCTTTCATGTCATCTTAAAGTAGTTCTTTTATATCATCTTATAGTAGTTCTTTCATGTCATCTTATAGTACTTCTTTCGTGCCATCTTATAGCAGTTCCTTCATATCATCTTGTAGTAGTTCTTTCATATCATCTTGTAGTAGTTCGTTCATGTCATCACATATGTGGCAGTTAGGGAACGATGTACAGTCAAAGGGAAGGACTAAAGAGAACTAGGAATGTGAAGGTTCAGATAGAGTATAAAAAAGGAGATGCGCGAACAATTTTGCGCATGAGAGAGGTGAAGGATTGTCGTGAAACATTCTAAATCCACATATTTAAATTAAAAAGTAAATGTAAAGCCTAACGAATTAATTCAATAAAAGGAAAGAAGAATGGTAAAAGACCAGTGCTGTCACAATGGCGTACAAAAATCCCCCTTTTTCTACTTCGTCTGCATAATTGTAACGCTTTCACGTTTACTAGTAAAGCCTACAGCAGCATACACGCGTTTCTAAAAATAAAACGTGTACTGTATTTCTTAGAAAACCTTGAGATACGCACACTGCTTAATGACCTAGATAAAATACTAGCATTAATGTCATTATATACACTGCGTAATGAAAAGACAGACGGACGTAGAAGAGAGAGATAGAGAGAGGTACGGAGGAACACATGCAATACTACCACAGTCTCGCGATATAAAATTAATGCCATAAGGCATGAAGCACTAACTTTTTTTCCAAATAAACAGTGATAAAAAACACTACCAATACACGGTTAGGTTTTGAAAATATGTTTAATGCTTATTAGGAAACATGACATTCTACTGCTTTATGTCTGAAATCCTGACATTAGTCGAAAAGGCAGGACAGGTAGCGGTTCTAAATCGATAAAAAAAATAAAAAAACAAATACACGACTATCCTAGAATACATATTTTGAACGGAGCCACTTAGCCCCATTAAATTTATATATTTGGGTGCCTTAGGACTTGCTGACAAAGAATATGTTAAGTGTTATGCACATAGTCTAGTAATTAACAAATTATAGCCAAAATATTATAGGGGTGTTGTCTGACAGCACCAGATCATATTTGCTCATGTTTGGATACTGCTTTAGGGGAATGAGGCCACTACGTTAAATCCGATTTGATTGGTTAGAATTATATGTAAGGCGAAACATGATTAGTCGACTGCAAATACTATTTTGGTTGTTAAGGGAAACGTAGGAAGGGTAAATTTTTTCAAAAGCTTTTGTAAACATGGTCCCATTAGCTAGACCATTTAATATAGTCAATTAGGAGCGTCAGTTCAGTGCCACTTTTTGAAAATCCAATTTGTAAAAGCAAGTGCGTTGAGATCCAGCTCATATTTTTCTAAATAAAAGCCTGGGACAGAGGCAGATCGGAATTGTGCCATAACTCATCGCCAGTCAACGTATTTGTTTAATATTTCCATGAATTGTGGTAAGCTAGACCTATTTGATATCTTGTTGATGAAAATTGAATGTGAATTGATAATTTATGTCTATATGTGTGTGGTTCAGTAACAATAAACAGAGGCAAAACCTCGATATGGCTCCACCATGAATAAAACTTGTCGGAGAGGAATATATCTGCATGGGATTGCCAAATAGTACTATGACACCTATCTTATTGAATAGAAGTAAATAATGCTGGAATTGCAGAGGCGTTGTAACCATTAGGGAGAGGAATACTGGTGAATGTTGTTACATGAGAAGCTAACAGTTGGCCTACAGCGCTGAACTCGGTGTTTGTTATGTATTGTGCGTCAGTGTGGAAATAGATTATAAATTAGTTCTGAAGTAGGAGGTACAACCTTCTTGTTTCAGGGACCGTGGTATTAACGTATTGAAGCAGCACCTGGTCTGAGTTTTGCTGAATCCAGAGGCTGGTAGCATACTCCTTGGTCAAGATAGCGACCAGTATTGTTTCTCAAGGAAACGGTGAAGCAGGCGAGCAGTGGAGACTGTTTCCTGCCGCCCACACAGAAGTTAAGAGTTCGTGGTCAGAGCAGCTCAATCTTGTGTATACCCCCCCCCCCCCCTCTAAAATTGACTGTATATTAAATAAAGAGGGACAATTATTTGTTTCAAATGACAGGAACTGTGAACTTCTCCAATACTATTTCCACCAGAAACAAACACTTGAAGTCATGATGACAAACAACCACCTAGCTTGAAAAAGCCAGTATTACCTCATAGTACTACATCACAACTTACACACATATTGTAATAATAATAATATATGTCAATACAAAGATCATATCTATAAATTGTGTACATACAACTTGTAATTACATTTGATTGTGATTCCTGGTTCACTTTGTAGTTGAATCAGGATATCTATTATTGAAAGGAATTAATACATATTTTAAAAGTTACACTTGACTCCTTAAGATAGTCTTATAGAGTGTTCTATGTATGTGAGTGTCACAGTGTTGTAAAGTATTGTGGATTAAATTAAATTGTTTATCTGTCTGTTGGTTGTTGTGAACATACACTTCATCATTATCATAACCCTAGACATTCAACGTAGTCATAACATATATTCCAGAATAGGTCTGACTGAGGTATAAATGTGGTAGCAAAGTAAGGTCATCTGTAATACATCACACTTATTAGATACAGATACCTTCACAGCTGATCTCAGTCAGTACACTAAGTCCCCTATAAATATTTATATCAACCCACTTTACCACAAGGATAATCCAGTGAATGCACGCTTTTCTCAGCGGGCAGTCCAGAAGCGTGAGGCAGAGAGGGAAGCCGCATATACGCGGATAGCCATGTTAATGGCGTATTCAAGTAGTTTAGATGATAATTATTTCATGGACAAGAAGTAGTTGGGTAATGATTAACCCGAATTATTGAACAGTGAGAATTCTTGTTCAGAAGGAGAAAACGGTGTGAGTTAGTTTTATTCGGAAAGGGAAAAGGTACGTAGAGTGATTCATGATACATATAGACAGTAGTCATGTTCCTCAGTGATAAAAGGGAAAACAACATCCCCGGAGAGGCCCGGTCTACCAATAGATAACCTGAACACTGAGATGATAGATAACAATAGACATAAGAAATTATAAGGAAGAAAGAACAGAACTAGAGACTATAGCACCTGCATGATCACTAATGGTTAAAAGGTCAGAAGGTGTAGATTCGATACTGAGCGAGAGAGAGTGAGGAAAGAAAGAACTTACATTATATATTCTATGATGGACCAAATGTGGAGGTCAGAGCAGACAGCAATGATCCTTTCATATGTAAATAAACACTATTCAAATTACTATGGCGTTATCGCATCACGTGCTGTGTGTGTGTGTGACTGTGTGGTATACAGCATATCATAGCTAACCACAGAGGTAAGCGAACCTGGACAGACATTGCCATAGATGATTCATGATACAGCGACCACAGGCTGTCACATCTTTATAGAATTTGGTGCCGTAACCAACCTCTAGCAGCAGCACACACACATTGTTTATAAACAGTAGTTCAGCAACTGTTCTTTATGCTGTCGTCTCTCCTCGCTTCAGGCAGAAGACATAGAGACGTTTGACGCTGTAACAGATTTCAACAACCACGAACGACAGATAGCCATGATAATACCTACAGAATAACACAGACAGAAGACACCATTGTCGTGAAACGAGTGTAACCCACTACTTTGTTAATCACTATGTCGAGATACAGATTTGCTTCAACCAATCAACGAGCAACGTTCACCAGTCTCTGAGACAGAATAATTAACGGCCATCTTGTTCACGCAAGATGGCGGATGAAAACTGAATAAAATTAGGCTGTACAGCGCTTGAGACTAAACCGGAGGAAACCAATCATTTTGCTCCGCCAGGAACCAACCAAACGCTTTCCTTAAGCATTTACCTACCTATATAATCGGGCGGATTTTAAGCATAATCACACATCACCGACACGACGCCAGAGATACCGACCGACTGAAGAGGAGAAGCTGTCACCTTGATTTATAGCTTACCTGAGGGCATTGACCTGCACCTGCTTTGCTAAGTCGAGTCAAAATCTGGCCGGTTTGAATCTTAGAGGGTAAATATATTTACGATAACCTTTAGGAAAATAGGCTTTCAGCAGGTCTATAATGTTGGTATTTGTTGTGTGTCATTTATACTACCTATCAGGTTACTGATTGTATCTTGGGGAAATTAAGTATAATGATTGTATTTCCTATTATGATTGAATAGACAAAGACTAATAGGACTCATACCTCAATCTATTGTCTCCTATAACTCAATCTATCTATTGTCTCACATGACTTCAGTCTATTATCTCCGATAAGACCAACTGCCATATAACCAAAACAGTCCTTGTTAGGACTCAACCTATTGTCTCCTATACTTCAATCTGTTATCTCAGACCAACTGCCATATAACCAAAACAGTCCTTGTTAGGACTCAACCTATTGTCTCCTATACTTCAATCTGTTATCTCAGACCAACTGCAATATAACCAAAACAGTCCTTCTTAGGACTCAATCTCTTGTTTTATCTAACTCCAATCTATTGTCTCCTATAACTCCCACCTGATATATCACCAAACAGTCCTCGTCTCACATACTCCTATCATAAGAACATAACGTTATTGTTAGGATATATTATAGCACTTGTCAGAGAGGGCCTGGTATATTATATTATAGGGGGAGGACATTGTTGTATCACACCTAGGTGTACATATTATTGGATGTATTCATGTATTGAACTTATATTATGGGATGTATTCATGTATTGAATGTATTCATGCATTGAATTTATATTATTGAATGATATCCATGTATTAGTTTATCAGAAAGTGCAAGTAGACACCTGTCTTGTCTCGCTATTGCTAAATCATACTGAGCCATGTTGTCATTCATCCTACATGCAGACACTGAGACACGCTCATATCATATACAATAGAAATAGGTGGGCTTGAGGACAGAAATTAGCCCCTATTTTTCCTTGTTACAGGTTTTATTCGTGTCCTAAAACCTGAGATCGTGGGTCGTCAATCCAGCTGCCTGGAACTCCGCAGGAGCATAGAGGTTGTCCTGACTCTACATCTTTGGTCCCCCTCAGTCTTGGGTGGGCTAAAGGAACGATACTCAGCCGATGTTGTGTGAACCAACCAAAGAAGAACAGACCTTAGAGAGATGAGTACACATTAGTACCATTTCTGTCAGCATTGTGAGCATAGAAACTGTCAGTGATGAGAAAGTGAAGTAGCATAGCAAGAGACAAAAATAACAGCATAGCTGATAAGTGTTATATCCTTAATTAACAGCACAGCTGATACATGTACTATAATTGAATAACAGCACAGCTGATATAATTTTTGTTCCTATAATTGGAAAACTTGTTGTAATATTTATTTACATATCTATATAAATATAAATATTTGTAAATCATATGTAAACTTACAAATTCATTACATTCCATTTTTCAACATTCACCCTTCAGCACAAGTGTAGATAGTGTATATACTAAATAAATAATAAGGAAATTGTATTTGAAGACTTGTCAATTTTATCATTGTTAAGCAAAATCTGTTTCCTTGTTTTTTTAATATCACAGTTAGTTACACAACGGAGGTGGCGCTTTATGTCGGTCTCCTCTCTACTATTGTTTCGAGATCAGATCATTCACAGCCGTAACTAATTTGTGATACCAGTAGTCCTCTCAGACATTGGGACTTCACCATTTTCTACAGAAATTCTATTTCTGTAATTGTCAGTACTATACTGATCCAAGAGCCAAATAAAACCTCTCGCCACACTGGGGGCTCGTTCCTGGGATATTTCTGTATATCTTGAGCCATACTTAGTCTATTCATCTATCTACACTCTATCTTGTGCCACCCATAGATAACATAAGAAACAGATTTTTGAAAAAAAATTCTATAATAGGATTTTTAAAAAAAAAAAAAATATTTTCTTAGGAGGAGTACCATTTAGTACTCAGTAAATAGTTGATGCTCACAAAGTTGCACGGAAATTTTTTTTTCATTTAAATTAATTAAGTTTAATTACAATAACTTGGTTATAGTAAATATACATACCCTATCTAAGTAACGCCATTGCTGATTTAGTGAAGTTCAGAACTGCGATCATGCAGATGGGTAAGGAATTAAATATGACAGGTGATGCTCTCACACAGTATGTCACAACAGAAGTGGACAAACATATGGATAGTTAAGAAAGGAAGTTGCAATTAGAGACTGAAGCAAGGAAATTAGAGGCTGATAGAGAAGCAAAGAAATTAGAGGCTGAAGAAAGGCGGTTGCAAGCGGAAGCTTTGAGAGAAGCCAAAAGACTGGAAGCTGAGAAAGAAGACAAAAGACTGGAAGCACAGAGAGAAGACAAAAGACTGGAAGCTGAGAGAGAAACCAAAAGATTAGAAATTGAAGCCAAGAAATGGGAGGCTGAAAATGAGGAAAGGAAATTACAAGCAGAGAGAGACCATCAGTTGAGATTAAAAGAGCTTGAAATTCAGGCAAATACTGGCAATAATGGTGGTAGCTCACCTCACTCTGAGAGTAGCTCCAGCCAGAGCACCTCAAGTGGGGCCATGAATTTTCATCTGAACCCATTTGTTGAGAAAGAAGACGCCATTGAGTCGTACCTGGATAGATACGAAAGACTAGCCACTACCAATGCTTAGTGAAAGAAAAATGGAGTCTTAAACTATCTCAGGGATTGAGAGGTGTGGCCTACGATGTGTATTTGAAGTTCTCAAGAGATGACCAGGAAGATTATGAAATCCTGAAGCATGCACTGCTTGTGAGATATGAAAAGAACTCAGAATCATATAGAAAGAAATTCCGAACAGCTAAACTTCTTCCAGGAGAAAACTATCACCAATTCTCGGCTAGATTGGAAACCTATTTGGAAAAATGGAGTAGTTTAGGGAAGTGTCAGGATCTGAAAGAAATGGTAATGATGGAGCAAGTGAAAGAGTCCATGCCTCAAGAAATGAGGAAGTTTATCATGGAACAAGGAGCAGAGAGATTGGAAGATATTGTAACTGTTGCTGAGAGGTATCAAGCAGCTCAGGCAGAATTATTAGGAAATAAGAAGAAGCAGGGTGAAAACTTCAAATCATCACAAAACTATACCAAATATGAACAAAAGGACCATACCACAAGGAACAAACAAAGGTTTGACCAAAAGGACAAAAACCCTCTAAGATCGGATAAGACACCTTACCGGAAGGAAGGAAAGTGGTGTAAAACTTGTCTAATGAGTAACCACAATACTGCGGACTGCAGAAGGAAGAATCCTCCTCATCATGCTGCATGTCTTACAACAGGGAATCAGGGAAGGAAGGAAATGGCAGTAAGTCAGAAAGACTTCCATAATCCCCCTGTCTGTGAGGAAGTGACCGTGAATGGCACTCAAGTACTGTGTTTATATGACACAGGATTGGACTTTGATTCAGTTGTGTGCTCTTCTCTAGTGAGTCCTGACCAGATAACCATAGAAACAGTGGAAATCAGAGGACCTATCAAGGGAGCAAGAACCCTGACATTACCCATAGCCCGAATCAACATAAGATCTCGCTATGTGGAAGGAGAAATCAAAGCAGCAGTGATGGACGACCCTATTTACCCTTTGATTTTGGGGTGTAAGTATGTTTTCCTTGGAGAACCTATAAAACCTGTAGTTATGGCAACAGTCCAGACCAGGGAAAGCTCCAGGAAAGTGGAGGAGAATCCTATCAATACTCATCCAGAAGAGATGAAAAAGGCTCAGGCAGCAGATAGCACACTGAAGCCTTGTTTTGGCAAACTGACTAAAGCACATAACCCTCCAGAGAAAGGAGACTTGTATATGAAGAATGGCCTACTATACAGAAAAGCTGGAACAGGACCTAAAGGGCATGGACAGCTTGTAGTGCCAAAATCTTACAGGGAGAAGGTTATGACGCTAGGACATGCTATACCCTTCAGTGGACATATGGGAATTGGGGCCACTGGACAAAGGATAGCCTGTCACTACTTTTGGCCAGGAATTACAGAGGACATAAAAAGACATGTAAGATCCTGTCTAGAATGCCAAAGAGTAGCTCCTAAGCATAGGACTGCACCAGCAACACTGGGAGAAATGCCTATTATGGGAACCCCGTTTGAACGTGTTGCAGTGGATATTGTTGGACCCCTCACTAGGACCAAGAAGAGAAATGCATATATCTTAACCTTGGTTGATACTTGCTCTATGTGGGGAGAAGCAGTGGCCATGTCAGCTATAGATTCAAAGCATGTGGCAGAGGCACTGTTGACAATATTCACCCGATTAGGTTTCCCGCATCAGATATTGACTGACAATGGGTCTCAGTTTAAGGGAAAGCTAACACAAGACGTATTCAGGATATTTCAAGCCAGGCACTATCATTGTAGTCCCTACCATGCCCAAGGGAACGGTCAAGTAGAGCGGTTCAATGGTACGCTAATTTCAATCCTTAGAAAGCTGGCGAGTGAAAAACCTGATACTTGGGATACATACTTACCCGCTGCACTATTTGCATATAGGGAAGTACCCCACAATTCAACTGGATTGGCTCCAGCTACATTGTTGTTTGGAAGACCAATAAAAGGTCCACTGGAAGCATTGCTGCGGACATGGACTGATGAAAAGGCAGAGGAAACAGTGACTTCCTCATACCAGTACGTCAACAAGTTGACATCTCGATTGAAAGCAGGTTGGAAACTGGCCAATGATAACTTAAGACAGGCCAGGAGGAAGCATGCTGCGTACTACAACAAAAAAGCAAAGGATAAGGAACTGGAGGTGGGTGAAAAGGTGTTATTACTGTTGCCAAGCAGCAATAATAAATTGCAGATTGGATGGCAGGGACCCTATGTCATACTGGAGAAACTTTCCAGGACCAATTATAAGATTGACAAGAAAGGAAAGGAGAAGGTATATCATGTCAATCTTCTTAAAAAATACTATGACAAGGAATCATCAGAAGTTGCACATATCATGACCCTAGCCATTGCAACAGAAATGCACGGTGAACCACTTCACTCTATGGAGTATCCACTCACAACTACAGAGGATTATGTTCAAGTAAATATTAGTGAACATTTAACTCCAGAGCAGAAGAAGCGGGTTCAGAAAGTGTAGGAAACCCATGCTGATGTGCTCACAGATAAGCCAGGTCGTACGAATCTGTTAGAGTACGACATGAAGGTTACAGCCCCTACCCCAGTATGCATGAGAACATACCCTATACCCTATGCGAAAGCCCAAGCACTAAGGGAGGAAGTTGATTATCTGTTGAAGGAGAAAATTATCTCGAAGTCAGACTCTCCCTATAGCTCAAGTGTGGTGCTATTGAGAAAACCGAGTGGTGAACACAGGTTATGTATTGACTACCGGAAGCTTAATGCGATCACAGAATCTCAGGTGGACCCATTACCTGACACCAACCAGCTGTTCTCTACACTGAGTAAGGCTAGGTATTTATCGAAGGTAGATCTAAGCAAGGGATACTACCAAATACCAGTGAAACCAGAAGTTAGGAAAATGCTGGCATTTAGTACATCAGACGGACACTACGAGTTTAATGTACTACCCTTTGGCCTGAAAAAATGCTCCCAGTATCTTTTCAAGAATGATGAGGAAATTATTGGAACCTCTACAAAATCCCCATATCACTAACTTTATGGATGGCATTCTTGTTGCTACAAACACATTTGAAGAGCATATAGTAGCGCTCTCCATGTTGTTTGACAGACTGAGAGAAACTGGATTGACTGCACGTCCAACCAAGTGCTATATCGGTTGTAAGGAGTTGGAATTCCTAGGTCACACTATTTCTACAGGTCATATGTCTCCTGACCCAAAGAATATAGAGAAGCTAAAGAAGGCACCCCGACCTCAAACGAAGAAAGATGTGAGATCATTCGTGTCATTATGTGGGTTCTATCAGAAGTACATACCCCACTTTAACTCTCTGTGTGCACCATTAACTAACTTAACGAAGAAAGGACAGCCTGACAAAATCCAATGGAATGCTGATTGTGTTACACAGAGCTAAAAGCAAAACTCACCAGCAAACCTATCCTTACGCTACCCGATATCACACAGGAATTTGTATTAAGGACGGACACTAGCAGTATAGGGATTGGTGCAACTCTCTTGCAGAAATCAAAAGCCCAGCCAGAGGTACTTTTACCAGTCGCCTACGCCAGTAGGAAGCTGAATGTAGCTGAGTTGAACTACTCGACCATAGAGAAAGAATTTTTAGCTCTAATTTGGTCCATCAACAATTTTTCACCTTATCTGTATGGGACATACTTCATTGTCCAAAGCGATCACCAACCTTTAACATTCTTGGCTGCATCTAAAAAGCTAAATTCGAGATTGTTAAGGTGGAGTCTGCTTCTGGCGCCTTATTCCTTTACCGTGAATTACATTCCGGAAAGAGACAATGTAGGAGCTGATTTTTAAATCGACACCCTAGTACTCTGGAAGGACAGACGCAAAAGGATTAACCACAGCAGGGGTTTACACGTCAGCTATGACAAGTCACAGCTAGGAAAGGAGGGAGCTATGTCGTGAAACGAGTGTAACCCACTACTTTGTTAATCACTATGTCGAGATACAGATTTGCTTAAACCAATCAACGAGCAACGTTCACCAGTCTCTGAGACAGAATAAATTAACGGCCATCATGTTCACGCAAGATGGCGGATGAAAACTGAATAAAATTAGGCTGTACAGCGCTTGAGACTAAACCGGAGGAAACCAATCATTTTGCTCCGCCAGGAACCAACCAAACGCTTTCCTTAAGCATTTACCTACCTATATAATCGGGCGGATTTTATGCATAATCACACATCACCGACACGACGCCAGAGATACCGACCGACTGAAGAGGAGAAGCTGTCACCTTGATTTATAGCTTACCTGAGGGCGTTGACCTGCACCTGCTTTGCTAAGTCGAGTCAAAATCTGGCCGGTTTGAATCTTAGAGGGTAAATATATTTACGATAACCTTTAGGAAAATAGGCTTTCAGCAGGTCTATAATGTTGGTATTTGTTGTGTGTGTCATTTATACTACCTATCAGGTTACTGATTGTATCTTGGGGAAATTAAGTATAATGATTGTATTTCCTATTATGATTGAATAGACAAAGACTAATAGGACTCATACCTCAATCTATTGTCTCCTATAACTCAATCTATTGTCTCACATGACTTCAGTCTATTATCTCCGATAAGACCAACTGCCATATAACCAAAACAGTCCTTGTTAGGACTCAACCTATTGTCTCCTATACTTCAATCTGTTATCTCAGACCAACTGCCATATAACCAAAACAGTCCTTGTTAGGACTCAACCTATTGTCTCCTATACTTCAATCTGTTATCTCAGACCAACTGCAATATAACCAAAACAGTCCTTGTTAGGACTCAATCTCTTGTTTTATCTAACTCCAATCTATTGTCTCCTATAACTCCCACCTGATATATCACCAAACAGTCCTCGTCTCACATACTCCTATCATAAGAACATAACGTTATTGTTAGGATATATTATAGCACTTGTCAGAGAGGGCCTGGTATATTATAGGGGGAAGGACATTGTTGTATCACACCTAGGTGTACGTATTATTGGATGTATTCATGTATTGAACTTATATTATGGGATGTATTCATGTATTGAATGTATTCATGCATTGAATTTATATTATTGAATGATATCCATGTATTAGTTTATCAGAAAGTGCAAGTAGACACCTGTCTTGTCTCGCTATTGCTAAATCATACTGAGCCATGTTGTCATTCATCCTACATGCAGACACTGAGACACGCTCATATCATATACAATAAAAATAGGTGGGCTTGAGGACAGAAATTAGCCCCTATTTTTCCTTGTTACAGGTTTTATTCGTGTCCTAAAACCTGAGATCGTGGGTCGTCAATCCAGCTGCCTGGAACTCCGCAGGAGCATAGAGGTTGTCCTGACTCTACATCTTTGGTCCCCCTCAGTCTTGGGTGGGCTAAAGGAACGATACTCAGCCGATGTTGTGTGAACCAACCAAAGAAGAACAGACCTTAGAGAGATGAGTACACATTAGTACCATTTCTGTCAGCATTGTGAGCATAGAAACTGTCAGTGATGAGAAAGTGAAGTAGCATAGCAAGAGACAAAAATAACAGCGTAGCTGATAAGTGTTATATCCTTAATTAACAGCACAGCTGATACATGTACTATAATTGAATAACAGCACAGCTGATATAATTTTTGTTCCTATAATTGGAAAACTTGTTGTAATATTTATTTACATATCTATATAAATATAAATATTTGTAAATCATATGTAAACTTACAAATTCATTACATTCCATTTTTCAACATTCACCCTTCAGCACAAGAGTAGATAGTGTATATACTAAATAAATAATAAGGAAATTGTATTTGAAGACTTGTCAATTTTATCATTGTTAAGCAAAATCTGTTTCCTTGTTTTTTTTAATATCACAGTTAGTTACACAGCGGAGGTGGCACTTTATGTCGGTCTCCTCTCTACTATTGTTTCGAGATCAGATCATTCACAGCCGTAACTAATTTGTGATACCAGTAGTCCTCTCAGACACTGGGACTTCACCATTTTCTACAGAAATTCTATTTCTGTAATTGTCAGTGCTATACTGATCCAAGAGCCAAATAAAACCTCTCGCCACAACCATAATACATTTTCGTATCTGTGGCAGACCTCACCAACTACAGACGGCAGAGTACAACGAAGAAAAAATTTCATATTCAAGTTTCGATAACATAAAAAAAAAAAAACAGAGTGACAACAGTGTAAGTTGTAAACATAGAACAAAGTGAACAGTATCGGAACCAGCCAATCAAAAAACGCCACCCCGAAAACCAAGTCAGAATTTTCTTCTTTCAAATTGACCTGCACGAGAATAAGGCCACAACAAGGCAAAGTACACTACACATTATACAATTCGGGAGCCGAGACCAACCTCAGTCAGCATTGAAAATCAGTCATTCATCCAGACAAAGTACAACACACGAACTGGTTGATGACAGACTTCAAGAACCACGGACGGCAGAAAAACGCAGATAGAAGGCAGAATTGCAGTTTCACAATATACGAACAAAACAGTACAGTACAAAGTGTAAACAGAAGCTGACAGTATCGGAACCAGTCAACCAGAAACACCAGCTCAGAAATCAAGTCAAAATTTTTTTTCTTCCTGCACGAGAGGAGTTCGCAGAAACACAGCGGGTACAATATTCACTGTCCGGTAACGCCAGCTCAGAAATCAACACGGGGACACTCATCACAGCAGACGGAAAGGTCGACGTGCTTCGCGCAAGTAGTCTTAAGACAGGTCATAGAGTGCAGTACAGTAACCGATTCACGGATAGAAGCCTTTGTGTGTAGCAAAACAGTGTGTAGTCCGGATGGTATAAAAATATAACCATAGTGTTAAGTCGGTCACGCGCGGGCAATATCGCGACAAACGAGTACTCCAACGAAGACGTCTTAATTAATTAGTTTAATTAGATATTATAGTAATATTATTGTTATTAATATTATTACTGTTGTTTAATTACTATTCTTATTATTATTAGTATTGTAGTCTCACTAATATTGAATTACCCTATAACAGTGTATGCATAATTTTTTTTTGTAACTGTAACATTGTTTTTCAGGGAACCCAAGAATAATAGAAAAATTTCTGTTCATTTTCAGGTGCAAGTTAGTTTAAGTTAACGGTAGAAATAAGTAACTATTTTTCAGATTGTGATGATGGCACAAGCCGAACAGACACAGTATAACATGCAAGACAGTCAGACTTTGGCCCTCATAAAGACGATTACCAACACATTAGCCAAGGTAGACAACAGTGCTAAATACGCAAATATAAGAGGTAATGTAGACTTATTTTCAGGTGACCCACATGCATGCCGTAAGGGGCTTACAGACATTGACAAATATGCAATGTCAATAATAGCAGATGAATTGGAGAAAGTTAAAATTGCGATTTTTTCATCTGTTGATCTGATCACAGACTCTATCAGAAGGCAATTAGACACATTACTTAATGAAAGAGATCTTCAAGCAGAGTCTAAATCGTACGATACGATAGGGAAAGGACATTGTTACACTTGTGATAGAGAAAACAAGGACACAAACAAAATCCCAGAAACAGCGGATGTACGCGCACACTGGAACACACTTAATAAAAGAAGAATAAGAATGGCGGTCAGGAATTTTGTGGCGGAAGTTAAAAAAGGGAAGTCCGTAGAAATAAATAACATCAACATAGCAAACCAACAGAAGTGCCAGATAAGAACACAGAATGGTTGGGAAATGAAGGTAGAACCGCTAGGAGTGTGGAGAAACATAATAGGATCTGATCAGCAAAATATTACAATAAAGGAAGAAGGTAATATGAATAGACCATGGACAAGTCAAGTTGGGACAACAGTCCAGAAACAGGAAAACATACAGAGAGACAGAGTCAGCGTTGGTACACAAGAACCAGAAACACATGAAACACAGATGATTAGTGCCGGAACACAAACTGAGATTGATACTGTAGCGTCACACTTGGGGCCAGCACACAATGAGAAAGACGTCATGAGAGAAAATGAAACATGGTCACATGTATTAGACAATACGAGAAAGTCTAAGATTCCACTCAGTGTAAAAAGGATGAACCTACAAACTGCTAAAGAAGTAGTGGTACCACAGCATAGAGATAGCATCGAAGTAAAGAATAAGAAGGATGAACCGATGCAGTCGACCAGAAAAAAAAGTCGACAGACAGATAATGAAGCAGAATATAGCAGTAGACAGAGATGGTCGTCAGAATCGGTGTCGACTGACTCAGACAGTGTAGTATCTGACGAGAGTGACGGTAGTCACAGACACAAAAGTACTTATAGAAGAGGAGAGAATAGTAGAAGAGGTAAGGAAGAAGGCAGCAAATGTGGAGATAGTAGTAGAGAAAGGGAGTTGACAGTATACAATCTGGAGAAAATAATAGCAGACAATGCAGAAATGTGGATGCGGCATGCAGAGACAATCAGGCAGACTGAATGGAGGGAGGCGGATAAACGACAAATTGAAGACTCGGAGAAGAGAAAGACGAAACAGATGGGTGTAGGTACAGTACACGAAAAGTACCAGCTTGACATAGAATCAGAATTCGATTCGTCAAGTGGGGAGGAGGATAGAGTTATGCACTCCGACGAATATGGATACAGGTCGGACGAGCTCGAGCATATAACGGACGACGAAGGCCGTAGAATTTATTGGCCGAAAAATGAGATTAGTGATCTTGGACGTATAAATCAGATAAAGACGGAGAACATTACCAAAATGGTTGAGCCAAATGTACAGCTATGGCGCTCGGAGAGGTCTAAATTGTTGGAAAAATTGAGAAAATGAGTGGGAGAAGAGGGGAATAAAGTGGATGAACCAAGCATAGAAGAGTTGAAGAAGGAAATAGCAGCCATCATAAAGCGACCTGATTTTAACTTCTTAGGAGGCATGGTATGGAGAGTGCTAGAGGAAAAGTACCAGACATACTTTCCACAAACAAGAAGTGAAATAGATATGATTCTGGGGAAAATGGTAGATGACGCAAACAAGAAAAGGTTGATAGAAAAGGCAGAGCAGGCAAATCGTCATCAAAGTCAGAAGAGAAAAAATAAAGGAAGAAGAAAATATAGATACTGCTAAACACATTTCGTTGGAAAGGCATAGCGACAAGGAAGTCACTATAGCTAACATAGCGGAGTTTATGAGTAAGTGAAGTAGAGGGGGAGATGAGGGATAAAAGGTCATGAAAAATGACGAGGATATTATGTGAGAAGAAGAAGTGCCATAAAAGATGGCGAAATTAAGAGTGAGTAATTGAGATATTGGATGGTGAGTATTAAGGGTCATGGGAGATGGCGAAAACAAGAGAATCGCTTGGATAAATAAGTATGGGAAAATTGAGAGTCACGGAGAAGTGACGGGAATATTGAGAAGCCACAGGAAGGATGGCACGGACATATAGAAGAGATAGTTCTAGAAGGAACTTATGTAGAAGTAAGAAGCCATGGAGCGTATGGCAAAGAAAGAGATTTTTGCGGCAGTGGCCGAGTCTTATGAAGGCTTTGGGGAGAAATCATATTTTTTTTTCTCCGTAATACATGAAGAGAAAACAAATGTGTTGAGAACGTTCCAGGGAGGGAACGAAAAACATATAAAAAACGTTAAGTGCGGCGTTTGCCAGACTACAAATGTGAGTCTATGGAGGGTAACCCTCACCGAACATATACAGTAGAAATCTAGACATGGGGAGACAGTGTTGTGGAGAAGGAAAGAGGAGATAGCACAAAGAGAAGTTCCAGGGAGGGAACGAAAAACATATAAAAACGTTAAGTGCGGTGTTTATCAGACTACAAATGTAAGTCTATTGAGGATAACCCTCTACCGTTATTTAACAGAATTTCAGACACTGGGATACAGTGTTGTGGAAAAGGAAGTCCACGTGACAAGGTCACAGACAGAAAAATACGTAAGTAGGTCAAAGCGGACAACGCGGTTTAAGATGGTAGACCTAAGAAGTTTCAAATATTTCCGCGTAGGAATTATGGACAAAGGTTCAGTTAGACAAAGGGTGGAACGGAAGTATGGCAATTCAGTGTTGCCATGATAGTAAATGGCTCACGCCATCATGAACTACTATGGACTATTGGGAGACATGACAGAAACATGTTTGGCTTATGTATACGAAGAAGAGGAAGGCCAGACAATTCACAGGTGTTGTGTGGTGGACAAAAAAATACATAAACTTTGTATGGATAAGTACACAGTTGGCAGAATGTGAGTGAGAAAGATAAGGGTTAAGAACAGTCATAAATGCAAAGAGGAAATGTCACTTAAGAAAATTGACGGGAAAAGAGTTATTCCTCAGTTTTGTTATGATAATATGTTGTAATGTAAGAAAATAATGACATGCTAAGTGATGTGGAAAAAAAAAAGAAATGAAGACCACTAAGGAAGTGGAATGTATAACATGTCAAATGTATGTTTTTGAAATCATGTAATATGAGCAGATAGGAGAAAAAGCAAAGATGAGTGGTCATAAATGGGAACGAGATGTTGATGAATGTACGTTCTCAGTATAATTTAATTGTGTTATGTAAAGGGAAATTGTCCTTTGACACAGATAGTAATTGGTAATGTGCTGAGCTAGGGTTGTAACAGCACATTGCTAAGGATATTGTTTTTGTTTTGATACATAGTTAAGTACAATAATGGCTGGTACAGTCATGAGTCATTAAAATAAAGTTTTTCTCCTACGGATAAATAATTTATTTTTAGGGGAGAAAGGGAGATAATGTGGCAGTTAGGGAACGATGTACAGTCAAAGGGAAGGACTAAAGAGAACTAGGAATGTGAAGGTTCAGATAGAGTATAAAAAAGGAGATGCGCGAACAATGTTGCGCATGAGAGAGGTGAAGGATAATCCAGTGAATGCACGCTTTTCTCAGCGGGCAGTCCAGAAGCGTGAGGCAGAGAGGGAAGCCGCATATACGCGGATAGCCATGTTAATGGCGTATTCAAGTAGTTTAGATGATAATTATTTCATGGACAAGAAGTAGTTGGGTAATGATTAACCCGAATTATTGAACAGTGAGAATTCTTGTTCAGAAGGAGAAAACGGTGTGAGTTAGTTTTATTCGGAAAGGGAAAAGGTACGTAGAGTGATTCATGATACATATAGACAGTAGTCATGTTCCTCAGTGATAAAAGGGAAAACAACATCCCCGGAGAGGCCCGGTCTACCAATAGATAACCTGAACATTGAGATGATAGATAACAATAGACATAAGAAATTATAAGGAAGAAAGAACAGAACTAGAGACTATAGCACCTGCATGATCACTGATGGTTAAAAGGTCAGAAGGTGTAGATTCGATACTGAGCGAGAGAGAGTGAGGAAAGAAAGAACTTACATTATATATTCTATGATGGACCAAATGTGGAGGTCAGAGCAGACAGCAATGATCCTTTCATATGTAAATAAACACTATTCAAATTACTATGGCGTTATCGCATCACGTGCTGTGTGTGTGTGTGACTGTGTGGTATACAGCATATCATAGCTAACCACAGAGGTAAGCGAACCTGGACAGACATTGCCATAGATGATTCATGATACAGCGACCACAGGCTGTCACACATAGTAGTTCGTTCATGTCATCTTATAGTAGTTCTTTCATGTCATCTTATAGCAGTTCCTTCATATCATCTTGTAGTAGTTCTTTTATATCGTCTTGTAGTAGTTCGTTCATGTCATCACATAGTAGTTCGTTCATGTCATCACATAGTAGTTCTTTCGTGCAATCCTATAGTAGTTCTTTCATGTCATCTTATAATAGCTCTTTCATGTCATCTTATAATAGCTCTTTCATATCATCTTAATAGTAATTTTCCCATCTTAAAGGAAATCTGGAGATCTCACAATAACTTATTTTTAGTCATGTAACATCTTGTTGTGTTTTCTGTTCTATTGTCTGTCTATATTCTTACATGTAATTTTAAAGTAGCTCTTTTAAATCATCTAACAATAGCTCTTTCAATTTCTTTATGTCCTTCAATTGCTTTCACATAGTTGCAATCTCAGTGGCTGTAGGTTTTTTTCCCTGTTGTCTGTCTGCAGTCTTTCATATTATTTTGTAGTATTTCTTTCACATCAGCTAATAAGTAATTCTTTTGTCTTGCCTGTTGTTAGGTGTTTCAATTGTTTACATATTTGTAGAGTAAGACCGAATAACACATTGAGAAGACACCGGAGAGAGAAATTACAGGGATGAGGAAGACATAGAAACACCTTGAGCTGAGGGACACTGACAGGAAGACATGGAAACACCTTGAGCTGAGGGACACTGTCAGGAAGACATGGAAACACCTTGAGCTGAGGGACACTACCAGGAAGACATGGAAACACCTTGAGCTGAAAGACACTGACAGCAAGACATGGAAACACCTTGAGCTGAGGGACACAGACAAGAAGACATGGAAACACCTTGAGCTGAGGGACACTGACAGGAAGACATGGAAACACCTTGAGCTGAGGGACAGAGACAGGAAGACATGGAAACACCTTGAGCTGAGGGACACAGACAGGAAGACATGGAAACACCTTGAGCTGAGGGATACAGACAGGAAGACATGGAAACACCTTGAGCTGGGGGACACAGACTAGAAGACTTGGCATGAGTTTATTGAAGGTCTATGCTCCGTGGGGAGCCGAAGGGTAATGAAATGATCTCACCTGGTCGTTGGCATTCTGCTGTTGTCTGACTGCATCCTTTAATATTATTTTATAGTAGTTTAGTCATTTCATCATTTAATCATTCTGTCATTGTGTCTGTCTTCAGATATTTACATTGTTTATTTTCAGTTGCATCATTTCATGAGGTTCTAGGATTTCTCTGCTGTCTTCCTAGAGTCTTTTACATCGTCCTTTAGTATCTCTTTCATTTTTTGCAGCTTACAGGTTTTCATCTAGTTTAACATTGATCTTTCATTTTGTTGCTTATAATTCCTTTGTTGCTCAAAGGGCTCCGTAAATTGAGATTTTAACTGTAATGTATTCAAATGTTTTCTTATTGTGTTAGAGAACTTAAGGAGAACTCCATAATGCCTCATTAGTTTCCAGAGCGATTTTATGTCTAAACTGTCCAATGCCTTTTCATAGTCCAAAAATCCAATATAACGTGGTGATTTCAGTTCTGAGCTCTGTATACCTATTGTCAGCGGTGAGGTTATCTGGTCTGTACAGACCTGTTTTGCCTTCAACCTGCTTGTTCAACTCTCAGTTGTCTGTCTATGGATTCTTTTAATTTCTTAACAATGATCCTATTTAATATTTTTCCTGGTACTGATAGTAACATTATTCCTCTGTAATTGTAACTCTTGTAAATCTCTCTTCTTTGGCAACTAGTCCAGTTATTATTACTTCCATCCTGTTAGTATTTCTTCTCTCTCCCAGACTTTACCAAATAATTTTTTATTACATTTCTGTGGCAAAACTGGTCCAAACTCTCTGTGCATCGTCCATAGTAAATAGAAAATCATGGTAAAAGATGCTTAACAGCGAATGGTAGAAATGTATCCTCTAAAATTACAGTTGGTTCAGGGCGTGGACGTCCAAGGGGTAACGCGGATGTCAGAGAGGCAAAATGATAGGAAAGACCCCAGTAAATCACCGAGGACGATGTGACGAAACAGACAGCACGTCACAAATTTGGCCATTCCTTTTATTTCTTTTCATCCGATCATTATAATACTTGTACGCCTTCATCTACTGATAATTATCGTATCTTCGCTTTCTGATTGTGGACACCAACGCTAGCAAGGCGTAATATCTGGTCTCTTATCTTAATCGCAGAGGTTCGGCAGTCGTGTATCACGAGTTCAGCTGTCTAATATCACTTTCAGTTTGACGTACTTTGATAGATACGAGTTACTATCGTGAAGGAGCAACCAGCAGAAGTGATAATATTCAAGTCTGTCCGGATTAAAACCGTATGGAAGAATTAAGGAAGGGATGGCTGTCTAAGAAAACATGTGTCTAATGTCCCAGGCATGAGTGTTCAAATCGCCCATCTTAAGTTTATCTTGATTGCAAAATGATATAATCGTTTCCGACAAGACATCTTATCTGAATAGACAGAGATGAAGAGAAGAGATTACAGATTGAATAGTTAAGGCAAGGCATATTATATAATTGTTCCGGTGAAGGTACCAATTACCTATATGTACCATACATGGCGATATCAGTAATTAGTAATACTACCCATTCAAGTAGATGAACGACTTGTCCTACAATACAAATGATGTTGATGACAAATTTACTAACATAAGATGCCTTACCTTGTGGTTGGCTTAAAATAAAAAATATACTAAACTAAACTGTGATTAGGTTTCCCCCAAAAGAAACTCGCAAGGTTGAGTTTTGCGTGGGCGAAATTTTAACTTTAAAAAACCTGAGTGCTTCGAAGATTCCCCACTGCATTTCCATCTTTGTCAAGGAGACCAGACGCCAGTATCGGAGTTAGTAATAGACTTTCTCTGTTGGATGTGAAAAGGATAAAAGTAGAACTTTTGAATTTAACAGTTTAAACTACTAACAAAATCCATAAAATCACAGTCCCATAAATTCTTCCTCTAGTGTAAAAAGTTAGGATGTACATTAACAAGTAGCCTTAGCTCGATGGAGATATACTGCATCTTGAACAGTTGTAGGACATACTAGGACCATTCAAAGACTGAATATAAAACGTAAGGGAGATAAGACTTTTTATTCTCTCTCAGTTCCTGGTACTAGTTACTAGTACACAGCTTTGAACACCACATATAACAGACGGGTCTAGAGGACACTCGAAGTGGCGACATTTGAGGCAGTTACTCCTGCAACGCAAGGAACGTGCCCATAACCAGACATTCGACTCCTGAAGAAGGAACAGTCAATAAAACACTGGAAAACCAGCATCAACTACAGCAGTTGGACAGTTAAGTGATCTAATCAAAAAATATTCTGAACAATTAAAATAAATCCACCAAACTTAACATCTTCAATGAAGAAATAACCATTCCTTTTTTTTAAAGAATATAGACTAAACTGTTTTCTAAAAGTTAACCATTTTCATTCTTTGCAATTATTTCAAGAATATTTCATAAATTAATATTTGTGTGTGTATAAATGTAGATATAAATCCTTACTTAGAGTTCATACTTTGGTTGAGTGAATTTGCACCCGTATGACATTTTAAAAAATACTTAAACACAGAGCTAAATAATACGATTAATGCTTTGCTGAATTACTACCGGCTAGGGCTCATTAAATACGAGTCAAGTATTACATAGTGACACATCTTTTTTTCCTCACAGAAGTGGGCGGGGAATATAAAGTTTAGAATCAACTTAGAAGTTCCAGTTGTTGTACCTGCCATTCTAAAATACCTGTGGGACTACCTGGTATAGGAGCACAATCCTCCTATTTATATCACTGCCAAAGAGTAATCTTGATCAGAGATTGCTACTTTAGAAAAACTCATCCTTTTACTCTACTGTCGGGCCATTCGTGGACCACTGCTACAGATCAAGGAAGAATAACCGCGGCAGACGAATTATCAGGGAATCAATCATATCGCAAGCTCAGACAAGCTCAGACAGACTCGGAGTATAAAAAATATAGCTAGGACTTCGTTCAAAGACTTCCCAAGCTCACAGCAAAGCACCTCGTGTTGAAGATAGGCTGCGATCTAACTTGTTAATCTTGCCAAGATTGCGTAGAATAATTTACTGTAAGATATTTTAAAATTTATGTTACAATGATGCTGATATTTGAAATAATTATTACGAGTTGCCATAGATCTACATGGTTCTGTATCGCCATATGGTACCTTAACCAGACTAGGCATTGATTTATAACGTAACCAATAATGTACGGGCAGCATTGGCGCAGCCGGCAAGTCTTTTTCAGGGCAGGTCCTTTTCAAGACTTCATTATGCTGGCAGATAGATAACGTTAGTCCTATTCAGGACTGAGTATCTAAGCGCTGCATGGGCTAGCAGTCCTTGTGTGGACTAGTCCTTTTCAGAACTGCTTCCCGCTAGCTGATAGATTTTGAATGATGTTAATAGAATTTAATGAATTGCTAGTCTTGAAATATGAGTGTAATAATATTTATGTATATAAATAAGTTGTATTCTCGTGACTGACTGTGTCACAACCTCATGACAGTGTTGTCAAAATGAGGACACTGATTATCATTGCAAAGTCAATCACCAGAAGAAATCTGAACGTTGGTAAAATACATAATACAAAAAAGACTTGGTATTTGCTCTCTACGGTTCAAATATACAGAATTCCATAACATAAATCCAAGATCTCAGCCATTCTCACAACGCAAAATAGGAAGTTACTCACGAGCAGATTCTATTAAAGAAGCACCGCATTGTGAAAATTTTCAATAGAACTACAATGAACATAAACGCTTCGATATCACACTGCCTTACTCTGGGGAGTCACCGGGAGCTAAAAAATATTCACACGCTTGATTAACCCTTCGAGCTGAAGGAATTCAGTAAAGTCATTTCCAATAGTGGAGAAGAACACTACCAAGCAACCAGGCCAATTTCAAATGATGAGAAGCGACAATTAATAAGTGAAACTATATATATATATATATATATATATATATATATATATATATATATATATATATATATATATATATATATATTATATATATATATATATATATATATATATATATATATATATATATATATATATATATATATATATATATATAATTAAAGTTGTGTTTATTTGCCTTATAACAGAAGTTATTCAGGCTATTTTGTGAGGAATTTTATATGTGCTTAAATTTTTTTTTCTTACTCATTTTAATCAGTGGGGGCTAGTTTAAATGAGATCCATTCATACACATATTGATAGATACACCACTAGAGCAAAGGATATTTCTAGCGAGAATGTGATTTATTTCACAGTTTCCTTTCTACAGCTATCAACTGGAATTGTGATGTTAACTACCTATGTGTCCAGTGCCATTTCCTACTTTAGTTTTTACCTTTTCACAACTCTCTAGAAATCTACTCCCCAATTATCCATCTTGCCACTATCTATAGATTTGTCAATGTCTATTTTTGTATAAGTGGCAATGATCATGAATATCGGTTGGTCTCGAGTAGATGACAAATAATGGGTGTGATAATGAGGGGATAGTTCGATAATCTCTGCCCAAATTCGTCTTACGATAAATTTTGGGTCGTAAAAGAAGAGGAAGATTTATATTTGATGATTTTAAAAAGGATTCCAAGAAAGAGAGTCTAGAACATTTTAAGATAAGAATAAGTGACCTGTTCAGTGTCTGGATCTCGACTACTGCTATTTCTAGAACTACACAAGAGACCTATGGAATAATAGATAGATCATATCCGAAACTAAAATGGATAATAAATGGCTCAAAAGGATGTCCCCGCCTGATGTATAGTCGAATAATAGCGTATAATGAAAACAGTAAACGGTGGCTATATAGTACTAATAGTGTGTACTAATAGTGTGTACTAATAGTGTGTACTAATAGTGTGTACTAATAGTGTGCTAATAGTGTGTACTAATAGTGTGTACTAATAGCAGACGCATAATAGCAACTACGAAAAGAAGACTCCTATCTTAGATTATTAAAATATAAAAGACAATATTTATTGTTATACGTTATTTGTCAACAATTGGATTTTTTTTTTTTAAATTAAGTCATTTAAAACAGTTAATGAATGACAATGGAATCAATGCAAGTACATTCACTGTTAACCAAATTGTATCCTTAATTTGGAAATGATGATCTTTCGTCATAGGACGAGTTGAATAAAAACATTCATCTCAATTTATCCGAGATAAATATAATAACAAGCAACCGAATTGATAAGTCACTCTTACTTGAGCTTTAAGTTAACAGAATTTAATTTTGTCCGTTAAAATTGATTTCACCCGAGAGGGTAATTTAGGATCTTGACGATTCTTCAGTTTGGTGATAATGTTGGCTGTAATTTCAGATAGTTGTTAAATTTGCTTGTAATATTAGATTCGTTCAGCAAGTGACGGATCTCGCTCACAAACAGAGAAAACTTAACTTAAAAGTAGGAGGAAAAGAGATAAGGGGGTAGAGTGATAGAAAACTCTAACTGATATGTTCGAGACAGAGATTGAGAATGACACAGATGATGATTGCGAAGATCACAAGAAGAGAAAAATGTAAGGAGCAAAATCATTCTGTTACAGTGGACTCTGTTGGAATCTCATTCTGGCCACTAGCTTTTCCATCCTTTAGAAGTTGATAGCTTTATTTATTTCTTCGTTTTCCTGTTCATCACATTTAACTTGTAACTGCTTTTCTGCTGGCTAGATGTATGGGTATGTTTCATCCATTTCTTTACTTGTTCTTGTATATTGCTAAGCAAATGTCCATTCTTATTTTTAATAGCATTATATGATCGCTTTAATTTTCTTGTTATTTTCTTTTTCCTGCTGTACAGATTCTTCATATTTCCTTTGGTTGCAACTTCCTCTGCCACTCTTGCCTACTCTTAAGTATATATTCTCGTGTCCCTTCTGACGCTTTTTCTGACTTCTTTATTTACTTCTATTTATATAGTTTGTGAGCCTTGGCTCTGGAACTTCTGGTTTTCATTTTGTTAAATATGCTTTCTTGTATTTCTTTTCATTTATCGTACTGATAGTTTCTGTTGTTATCCATGCTTTGCGATGTACATCCCTTTTTTTCCTACAAACACGTCGCTCTAATGATGCAATGTCATGTTTAACCTGACCTCTTCTGTTTGTCAGCAAGTAATCCAACTATGAATATTTTCGTGGACATCTGTGACCATTTATTCTTTTAGATTTTCTCACTCTTCTTTTTCTTAGTTTGCAAAAACAAATATGCGACTATCCTTCTATCTAACTTTATCCTTAAATGTCATTTATCCTTAAACGCGACCCTCTATCCTTAATGTCACATTGTCCTTACATTTGACTCTTTATTCGTAATTGCTAGTTTATCCTTACTTATCACTTTGTCTTTAACTGTCACATTATCTTTAAATGTCACTTATCCAGAAATGTCAATTTAGTTTTAAATGTCATGTTATTCTTAAGCGTTATTTTATCCTTAACTGTCACTGTATTCTTAAGTGTCATTTTATCCCGAAATGTGAATATTTTGTTATCTTCCCATCATTGCTTCTATCCTCTCTTTCACAAAATATTTGCTGTAATTTATGTTTCTCTAAACTTTCTTTAACGTTGTCATTATCATCGTTTCGTAAACATCACCCAAATCACAGACCACAGGTCTTTTATAGTTGGACATGCGCCCTAATATAACAGATGGACCCTATGTCTAGATTGAACAGAGCGCGCCTCATCAAAACGAGATAAATTTTATTTTTGTTAAAAATCTTCTTGCATTTTTGTCCCCTCGTAAAACCAAATGTGACGACATATTAAGCTTTTTTTATTAAACTGAATCTCGTACAGCTGGTATTTGTTTTTGATTGATACAGTACAGTAGTTTTGGTATGACAACTTTACCGTAGTTTCGCAGTTTTTTTTAAAAATAGCAACGTCTCAAATGTTCCGTTTCCATCATCAATTAAGTGAAAGAGCTCCCAACTGTTTTTTTTTTTTTTCCTTAACCAGCGGCACTTGGGCTTTCAGCCCCTTCGGCCCAATGACATGTCATTGCGAGGCTGGGGAACCTGAGGACTTTCCTTCCAACCCGGTCAGGAGTTTCGCTCCTTCCCATCCACAGAGGGTTTATCACAGGAGCCGTTCAGGCTATTCAGTCAAATTTCCGGCCGTAAACATTTCTTCAAACGCCGACGCCCGGGTTTGAACCATGAACACCTGGTCGCCAGTACAACGCCGAAGCCATTACACCAGCGCGGCTCCCCCTCCCAACTGTTAAATTATATTCCCCATCAAGCTCACACAGGAAAATGTGCAGAGACTAGACTAGCAAGGGGAAAAATTCAACACAACGCTCATCAGTCGTTCCAACAATATCCATCTAAACGGCTGACCTAATTGCGAGTTTGTAGAAGAATAGTCCGAACGAGATCGCGTAATTTACGAGCTTTCAAATAGTTTGACCTTACTAAGAGCGTCCTTTTCTGTATTATGTCTCTATCTCTGTTAGTGTCTGTCTGTCTATGAATGAATGCCTACTATTTCTCTGTTAGTTTCTGTTGACTTCACTGTCTGTCTGTATGACTGTCTGTCTGTCTGTCTGTCTGTCTGTCTGTCTGTCTCTGTCTCTGTCTCTCTCTCTCTCTCTCTCTCTATTAGTGTCTGTCTGTCTATGAATGGGTGGCCTACTATTTCTCTGTTAGTTTCTGTTGACTTTACTGTCTGTCTGTATGTCTGTCTGTCTGTCTGTCTGTCTGTCTCTCTCTCTCTGTTAGTGTCTGTCTATGAATGAATGCCTACTATGTCTCTGATAGTTTCTTTGTTACTTCACCGTCTGTCTGTCACTCTCTCTTTTAGATTCTGTATCTGTGAATGGATGCTTTCTATCTCTCTGTAGTTTTTGTTGACTTCACTGTCTGTCTGTCTCTCTCTCTGTTAGTGTCTGACTGTCTATGCATGGATTCCTACTATCTCTATGTTAGTTTCTGTTGATTTCACTGTCTGTCTGTCTCTGTCTTTGACAGAGCTGTCTCTCTTTCCATGTTTGTCTGGTAGTGTATGTCTGTTTCTGCCTGGATGTCGGCTGTCGCTCTGTTAGTTTCTGTTGATTTCCCTGTCTATTTTTCTATCTATCTCTTTGATTATCTCTGTCTTAGTGTCTGTCTTTCTGTCTTTCTGTTAATGTTTGGCTGTCTTTGTATGTATGTCTGTTGTCTCTTTGTCTGAGTCTTTTAGTTTCTCTATTCAACACTCTCTACCTGTCTCTCTACCTCACTGTATGTATGTGTTTGTCTGTCTCTGCATTGATGTCTGATGTCTCTCTGTTAAGGTATGTCTGCATGGATGCCGGCTGCCTCTCTCAGTTAGTGTTTCTCTGTCTCTGCATGGGTAGCTGTTGCCTCTGTGTTTGTGTTTATATGTCTCTGCATGTATGTCTGTTTGTGCCCGTGTCAGTTAAATGTGCAGGAGTTCTCTTGATTATTTTCCTTCAAAACTAATCCTTTCAATGTTATTCAAGTGGTTACAGGCCTTCCGCCTGAGACAGAGATTCTTGACGTTGCCTAATTTTCTTTCCAGGTTCGTTCTTACCCTTTTAGGTTCAGTGAGAAGCAGACAATCATATAGTGGTTTTCAAATTATCCAACTGTAACTTTCCAAACAGCAACTTATAGGTCTATAGCGGAGTGAAATGCAATAGTTTCAATCAGAAGTGTATTGAACGTAATTAAACAAGAACTGGTATTTACACAATGTCCGCATTTATATAAAACAAAGCTTCCGGTTACAACTTCAATCCATACAGGGAAAAATGTGTTTTTCCAATTTTAAAATTCTTCAATGTTTCCTTCACTTCTATGCAAGGCGAAATCAGAGGAGGATCCTCTACATTAATCTTCTCAGCGTTTATTGTAGAAATGTTACTTGCTAGCTTATCGATTTCTGCCTGCATTTAGTTTTGACTTCTACACTTCATAAAATCATTTCTAGCTTCTAACGAGGCATACGATAGGCATGATCGTGTACTTACGCTTAAACAAAATCTCAGTAAGTTATATCCAAAAGAAAAAAAAAACTGATCTTGATAATCTCAAAGACGAAACTCGAGCCAGGGGACTTATGCTAAAGACTGAGCGTCCCCATGGTCGGGCATCACTCAGTTAAAATAGCGTCCGTGTATTCTGGCTTGCTTAAAACACACTGAATGCCTAGCAAATCTCTACCTTGTCTCGCATTTCTCCACCTTTTATACACCTCCCTCTTTTTCCCGCTATTTTACACACGTCTCGCTCTTTTACACACGTCTCTTTCTTTTTTTCGACATTTTACACACGTCTCTCTTTTTTCGACATTATTTCACACGTCTCTCTTTTCCACATAAACAATGGAAAAAATCCAAAGATCACAACTCTCACTTCACACTTCCCCCGCAAAACACCCATTCATTATTATTTTCTGGGACTGCTCCACGATGCCCGCTCACAGCCGTGACTGCTAACTGTAACTATCCTCATTCTATATAGTATTATAGCACGTATAATGTAGTGTGGGCCAGCTGGTCACACATTGTTTCTGTCGATTTCACTGTTTATCTGTCTCTTTATCTCTTTAGTAGTCTCTCTCTCTCTCTGTGTGTATGTCTCTCTATAAGTGTTTATCTATCTTTGCATGCATTTCTGCAATCTGTCAGTTTCTGTTTGTCCCTCTATCTATCTCCGTCTATCTCCCTCCCTCCTTCCCTCCCTCTGTTTCTCTCTCTCTGTCTCTCTCACCTCTCACTCGCTCTCGCCCCTATATTTTCACCATTCTGGCAGTTAAAACAAAACAGGCTGTGCCTGTCTGTTCCACAACATAACAGTTGTCAAGTGATGGAAAAATATTTGACAATATTTCACTTACACATGAATTACTGGGCACACGAGAAAAGTGCTCATGCGAACAAGGAAATTCATTTAACAATCAGGAAGAGTTACCGCATTTAGTTTATGGATTTTCTTGTCCATTGGTTCTCGTCTTGTCACGTTTCTAACATCCGATTATCTCGTGCGAGTACGACATTCTTGTTATTCTACCTTCAACAATATTTTTACAAGATTTTTACACTTTGCGTTCATTTCTTTTTCAATTTCTTATCGTTTTCTTCTGCATCGTCTTCTTTACTGATATTTTTATTATTATATTTCGTTTTTCTTCCACTTTAGGTGCTGTTATGTTCTCGCACTTTGGGTGCGTTTTAAGTTGTCGCACTTTGGGTGCGTTTTATGTTGTTGCACTTTGGGTGCGTTTTATGTTGTCGCACTTTGGGTGCGTTTTATGTTGTCGCACTTTGGGCGCGTTTTATGTTGTCGCACTTTGGGTGCGTTTTATGCTGTCGTACTTTGTGTGTCTTTTATGTTGTCTCGCTTTGTATGCTTTTTATTTGTTGCACTTCGTATGCTTTTTATGTTGTCGCACTTTGGATGTTTGTAATGCTGTTTTTTTCTCCTTATTCTTGTCATCTTTTTCAGTCTTCTAGCAACTCTTCTTACAATTAGTCATCGTTTTGTTGTCTGTCACTGTATTCATATGCATCTTTCTTCAATACCTATTCGTCTTGTGTCACGCGAGTTTGTCACGACCTTTGACTCCTTCTTTTTTGGTCTCACATAAGCCAGTCTCCATTCTTGACTCTTTATTTTTATGGTCTTATGTGATTCACATTTTTATCTCCTTATTCTTCTTATGTCTTGTGAATCAGTCAGGATTTCTGACTCCTTATTCTTCTGGTTACGAGAGTCAGTGACAATTCTTGACTCCTCATACTTATGGCCACACGAGAGTCTGTCTCAATCTTGGACTCCTTATTCTTCCTATTACATTGAGTCAATAACAGTTCTTGACTCCTTACTCTTCTGGTTACTCGTGAGTCAGTCACAATTCTTGACTCTCTATTCTTCTGATCTCGCGTGAATCATATCTTTGACCCTTATTCTTCTCATGTCGAGTGAGTTCACTCACTATCTCTGACTCTCACGTGAGTCAGTCCCTACCTGTGACTCCCTATTCTTCTGGTCTCCCGTGACTCAATTACAATTTAGTTTGTAGCTTCTGCTGATGTTAACAAAGATTATAGCGATTAGGACAAGATGTGCTTCTTGTCTACTGTGGTCTATTGTTCGACACCCCAGGTCCATTCTGTCTCTACAGATAGTTTATTCAGATTGATACATAGTGGCGTAACTATCGTCCGTGTCGCGAGAGAGTAGAGATGTTATTGAAATTAATAAGTATCCTGGACACAAAGTTGTATCAGGTGATACTAGGAAAGTGCCAGATAAGAGTCTGGTGTTATAAGTAATACCCCCTTCTCTGAAAAGAGTAAGTGCGTATAGACATCAAAGGTAGGATCAAGCTGTATAAGTTCCTAGAGAAGATGGTAATGTATTACTCTAAGTTCCTACTTGCCCCTCTCCAGATCCTCCTCTGTTATTATTATTATTAGCTCTGCTAGGGATATTATCTAAATTATATACCAACAGGAACTGTAACTTAACTTAAAGAATTTAAGTAAGTCTGCGGGTAAATATTTACAATTTATTTTTACAAGTATTATTTTCTGCTTGAAAACCTTTCAAGAAACTCAAAATTCAATTTACAAAATTAAATAAATAAACATTTGAAAATTGTTCAAAAAAATTATCAAAAGTCTCTGAATTTTGTAGAAGGTTCTCTCTTGGTTGAACTCACTCAGGTGGTAGAAGGTTTGTATGTTAAGCTTAATTCTATGTAGCTCACAGCTCTAGATTTTTGTCAAGTACTGACTAGAATGTTTGCATAGCTAAAAGCACTCGAACTTCATCATTTTATTTCACTATACTGTGGTGAATTTGAATAAACTGATCAGTAGCCTTGTGTGGCTACTTAGCTTCAAGTCTTGATTTTGAAGTCTGTTCCACCTTGGGTCTGGCAAGAAAACTGTGTCTGCCTAGGATTGAGTGACCGTCCCTATGGCATCAAGGGCACTCGCACCTCTGGATCCTATAGTAGAGTCTGGCTCCTTTAGGTGGAAGTTAATTGCAGGATGCAACCTGAAATATATTTAATTTCACCACTATATTGCCTATCTCTATCTCTTTATCCCAGAAGTAGGAGATGAGAGATAGTTTCAGACGACAGAGTGCAGGTAGAAGCACATGTCACATCAAGTCAGCATTAACCTAATTCAGTTTACTGTGAATACAATTTTCTCCAAATCCTTAGTTATAGCCATTTGTCCATGATTCGCCTCCATAAAGTTATTAGGTTTTGTGAAAAAATACTAAGTGATATCTTAAACAATACAGTAATACAATTCCTTTCATCCTTTCCTTTGTTCCTGGTGTGTGTCCCATCCCATCAAGAAATAATTCTTTAAATGCTTTTCTAAAACCATGGACACCTTTTCTGCTTCCATTCTTAATTTATTTAAATATACACAGGCTGGTAAGTCCTCCAGAAATTTACACAGTAGTTCAAAACACATCTACACACTTCCTAACACACTGTAATTAATCAATAGAAATACACACACACACACACACACACATACATATATATATATATATATATATATATATATATATATATATATATATATATATATATATATATATATATATATATATATATATATATATATATATATATTCTTTCTTACCAGGTACACACAGTCGAGCTGTTAATCGTTGTAATGGTCTGCTCTCAGATACAGAAGGCAAAGGCACTCTTCATCAACACTTTTTTTTCTTTTTCCGCTCGCTGTGATTTTCAAATCTGACTGGCCTGGATTCGCAGAAGTCAAGGTCTATTTATACGTCACATCCGGCGCCAGAGAGAGCAGTGGCTAAAGGGGTGTTTGCGTATCTCAAAATGTATGACTAATTTATCTCGTTGTTCAATTATGAAAAACTATGAATTCAATTATCTTCCTTATTTCTGAAGCGATTTCCTTCATCTTAGGCTTAAAATATACCCTGAATTAATCTTCCTCTATCTAAATGATTTACTTTATATTACATGCTTTAGTTTTATTCTATGCTTAGCTTAAACAGCAAAATTATGGACCAACCTGATGTCTCGATGCCTTTCACTAGAGATTTCTCCATTACTATATCACTTCCCGTAGAAATCTTAGTACTTACGGGTAGAGCGTCATTCCTAGTATTGTATTAGTGACCTCTTCCAGGTAATACTTCTCTCCTAAAGCTATAGTTAAATTTCAATCTCAACTGGTTTGCACAAAACTGGAGATCGCCATTGTAGGCTAATACGTTTTGTAAACAACCGAATGAGGAAGCATTTCATTGGTTCGTCAAGGATATACTGTCCTAAAGTATGGCGCTCGGTTTGGTTAGAATACCGTGTTGTGAATCAGACCACTTCACGACAGTCCGATTAGACTGAGCACGTCCTGGGTGCCCCACCACCTAGTTGACCTCAGAAAATAGTGGTTATAAGGGACTCGTGCTTTTATATGTATATATATATACACACACATGTCTCTGTTTAATTTTCTGTGCTCGTGTGTTAAACGTCATAGCATGCCTCAGTTTCTGGAGACAGGAATGTAAGGAATAAAGAAGTCAGGAAAAGATCTTGAGTGGATGGCTTTGGACAGGATGAACTGGCATACATCTGTTGATGGCCTATGCTCCATGTGGTGCTGATGGGTAGTGTTGATGGTAAAGAAGTGCGTAGCTATCTTTTTAATTCACAGTTATCGTATATTGATTTTAGTTATAAAGCCTATTATGTAAGGAGGGTCCCCCCCTAATTTGTGTCCATGGGCCCTTTACCTTGTAGTTACGCCACTGTTCATACCGTTATATTTTTATTTCATCTCATCAACCATGATATAATATTCCAGTTTGTCTGTAAATAGCTCATTCACACTCATACATTTCTATTCTCTATTTCATCTCATCAACCATGATATAATATTCCAGTTTATCTATAAATAGCTCATTCACACTCATACATTTCTATTCTCTATTTCATCTCATCAACCATGATATAATATTTCAGTTTATCTATAAATAGCTTATTCACACTCATACATTTCTATTCTCTATTTCATCTCATCAACCATGATATAATATTCCAGTTTATCTATAAATAGCTTATTCACACTCATACATGTCTATTCTCTATTTCATCTCATCAACCATTATATAACATTCCAGTTTATCTATAAATAGCTTATTCACACTCATACATCTCTATTCTCTATTTCATCTCATCAACCATTATATAACATTCCAGTTTATCTATAAATAGCTTATTCACACTCATACATTTCTATTCTCTATTTCATCTCATCAACCATGATATAATATTCCAGTTTATCTATAAATAGATCTCATCAACCATGACAAAATATTCTAGGTCTACAGTTCCCAATAGAGCACAGGACTTCAGAAACGTTTGGCAAGTCCTCCTGTCCTCCTGTCCAGTCCTCCTGTTCTCCTGTCCAGCCCTTCTGTCCTCCTGTCCAGTCCTCCTGTCCAGTCCTCCTGTCCTCCTGTCAATTCCTCCTGTCCAGTCCTCCTGTCCTCTTGTCCAGTCCTCCTGTCCTCCTGTCCAGTCCTCCTGTCCAGTCCTCCTGTCCTCCTGTCAAGTCCTCCTGTCCTCGTGTCCAGTCCTCCTGTCCTGTCCTCCTGTCCAGTCCTCCTGTCCTCCTGTCCAGTCCTCCTGTCCTCCTGTCCAGTCCTCCTGTCCAGTCCTCCTGTCCTCCTGTCCAGTCCTCCTGTCCAGTCCTCCTGTCCTCCTGTCCAGTCCTCCTGTCCAGTCCTCCTGTCCTCCTGTCCAGTCCTCCTGTCCAGTCCTCCTGTCCTCTTGTCCAGTCCTCCTGTCCTCCTGTCCTCCTGTCCAGTCCTCCTGTCCAGTCCTCCTGTCCTCATGTCAAGTCCTCCTGTCCTGTCCTCCTGTCCTCCTCCTGTCCTGTCCTCCTGTCCTCCTCCTGTCCTGTCCTCCTGTCCTGTCCCCCTGCCCAGTCCTCCTGTCCTCCTGTCAAGTCCTCCTGTCAAGTCCTCCTGTCAAGTCCTCCTGTCCTGTCCTCCTGTCCTGTCCTCCTGCCAAGTCCTCCTGTCAAGTCCTCCTGTCAAGTCCTCCTGTCCTGTGCCATCAGGTGAAGATCTTCCTATGTCTTCTTAGTCCCCATTTCTGCTCCAGTTCTCTCCTGTCGAACCTCTGCTTCTCTTAAACTGTCCTTCCTTGTCTTGTAATGTCCAGGTTTGTCAGTTTGTGTCCCCATCTCCTGTCCTCCTCTTGTCCACTGGCCTGTCCTGTCTTGTCATCAGCCAAGTCGATCCTTGTCATCAGTTCCACATCGATCTGTCATCAGTTCCTCGATCTGTCCAGTGCCATTAGCATCTTGTGAAGATTTCAATCTTCTACCCATTTATGTCTTTCTTAAGTCATTTTCCTAAGAAATTCATTTCCGTACGTAAACTCTTTTTAAAGATTCAGTCTTTGGCCGTCCATGTTTTTTAAAGATTAACTCTTTCACGAAGATTTTTTTTGGATCGACCTCTGCTTCTCTTAAACTGTGGATTCCAGAACAAGGATTGTCTTGTAATGCTATCAACAGGTTTGCTCAGTTTGTGTCCTACCCATCTCCAGCGTCGTCTTCTCTTCTACTGAGGTGTTTTGGAAGAGAGAGCCCACTGGCTCGTCTTCTTATCTGGTTCCATTCTAGTCCTCGTCATTCAAAGATTGTCCACATTGTCCTCCCAGCGATCTGGGTCGTCCTGGAGGTCAGGATCCCTCTCACCCATTAGCGATCTTGTCCATTCTGCAGACATGGCCAAACCATCTAGTTGGGACTCTTTTGTCATGCAGCGGGTGGGATTTTAGGCCTTGACGTTCGTCATTACCATGTCGTTATTCTTTCGATACCTCATTTCAATCCTTCTACCCACGACCCGCATCCATATGTCAAGACTGGGACATAGGTCGGTATACAGCCATCTTCGTTTTCTTACCAACCTCTTTCTTGCTGATCTTTCCTGAAAAAGTTCCCAGCCGCTGCTTTTCGATTCTTCGTTTGATGCGTCTAACGTCTTATTTAAAGTGGTTGCTCCAGGACCTTCTCCCAAACTTAATCTGATGTTTTCTCTCGTGCCGGATTTTGTTTTAAGCTGTGACCATCCCTCTCTTCTCCAGCTTTTCCAACTTGCATTGGATTGGAGATGTGCCTCTGATTTAGCAATCAGGGCAACATCATCAGCAAATGCCAGCTCCGAAATATAGACCTGTCTCATCTTCCAGTACCCCACTGAATACTTTCTTGTTCTCTCCTTACATGCTTGATGACATCGTCCATAAGTGAAGAGGTTGATAGATCCATCATTACACCAGTGGTGGTCCTGCCACTTATGGTTTGCTGTCCTCACATATATTTCTGCAAGACTTGTAGAATCTATTTTGTAGCATGAATCAGAGGTGCTGGAATATTCTTCCTTGCCAAACAGTCCCAAAGTTTGCTCCAGGGGACCCTGTCAAACGCCTTTTCCAGATCTATGAAACAAAGATGGATCTCACTCTTATACTCAAGGGCCTTTTCACTCAGCTCTGTTTAGAACCACAAATCATTTATCTTTAATCTGTTTAGAACCACAAATCATTTAGCATTCTAATTCTCTTATCTGTCCTTCACTTTAGTCTCATCTTTGCCCATCAAAGTTGCGTTCTTCTTACATGACGCATTTTTTTCGGGCTGGTACCGAAATTATGCGCCTGCTGAAACAGTGCGCATTTTTGTTCCCCATGTACTTCATTTTTTTTTTTTAAAGAAATATTCCTACCTCTGTTGCTTTAGGGTGAGAAAATATTTCGAATTTTCTTTTATTTATATTATGCAGTTCATTGCTCATCACAGGGGAAGCTTTTATGCCTTCGTGCCAATGTTTCCGTGCCTCTGAAGGAAACTGGAAATGCATAAAATGATAACAAAATGATCACAGGAAAATTTAGAACCGGTATCAGGGCATGCAGCAGACAGAGCACAAAGAACAGACTTACTCGTTTATGTATATTTTTTTCTGGGATGTTATTATTTATCTGTAATTGTTGTTTTGTTGTTTTTTTTTGGGGGGGGGGGGGGGGTAGGATCGTAAATCACGTATCTATAACGGTTCTAGCACCATATATCATTTACCTATAACTAGTGAGGAAATAAAATCCTATTTATAAAATCCCAGCTTTTTCTGTCAGTGCGTAACGCTAAGGGATGAAACTTTGGTTGAAAGTTAGACATTAATTGTATTGTTTATCTTATTTATGTACTCTCCCGAAAATAGTAACACTTACCGAAGAACAATGCGCATATGACGGTGTGCACAAAAATATATTTATAGAATGTGTGATCCCGTATACACACATTGGGATCCTCGCTGCTGCTACGTAGTTCGTGTACTGTGGTGATGCACAGTGGTTTAAAAAAATACTTTTGAATAAGTGAAATTGCCGTTAGGTATTGGTGCTTTTGAATTTAATTCCCATCTTATGATGGGCGTTGACACTAGTTTATACATAATAATAAATAGATAGCACCATTATCATTATAGCCATTTCCTTTTACACACAATTTTGTGCATGACACCACCGTTGAAGCTATTCCTCTTACAGGAAGCCAGAGTCAAAGTTATCATGTCCTCGTGCTGTTGTGGTTTCTGTAGCAATCTGTTGTGAATGATGAGGTTGCTCTCCCTTATGCGCAGTGCTGTATTAGTCGCCTCTTACGGCGTGCCTGGGGTAGTAAAAGTGGTTCTCTATCTATGCCTCCTCAGAGACCCCATGATAGCTATACGGGATCAGTCGACAAGATCAATCAATACTCTTCAGCTCCCCAAGGAACATAGGCCTTCAACAAACACATACCAAGTCCTGCTGTCACGTGCCATCAGGTTAAGGTCTTTTCACGTCTTCCTCATTGTGGCAGAGATATTATGATTAATAAATTTCATTAATCATTTCTTTATTCTACACTTGTTTTTTACCTTTCTTTCGCTCTTTTACCTTTTTTTCGCATACCTTCGATTGGTACTTTTTCCTCCCAGATTCTAACCTTTCTCATTTTTCTATTTAGCAAGCATTTAATAGCGGTTCGCTTCTTTCTTTGATGTGAGTTTGCCAGCAGACCTGATTAGCTTATGTGAGTCGGTTTCATTTAATTTTGAATGCCAGAGATCGAGTAATCATGGTAAGAGATTAGAAACAGAGAATCAGAGGTGAGAAAATTTTATTACTTCCCCTTGGAAATCTGTTCGCCTGTGAGTTAATTATTCACGGTGAAAGATTTGAGAACGAACGAACGAACGAACTTTATTTTCAAAGGGTTAAGAATTGGGCACGCAGGCCCGTCTGACATTCTGCCCTTCCTCTCTCTCTCATCATGTATACTAATATCCTTTCATCCTCACATTTACTTTAAGCATTATTAAGGCATTTATCATTATAAAAGTAATATTACATTTGCAATAATCATCATAATTAAAGTGTTTTTAAAATAAAATAAAAATAATAAAAAAACCAAAAAAAAAGAAAAAAAAATTAATAATAATAATGAATTTGAAGAAAAAAAAAATAAATAAACAAATAAATAAAAAAATAAAATAAAATAAATTTAAAAATAAAAAATAAAAATAAAAAATAAAATAAAAAACAAAACAATAACAACAAGACATAAGAATCGAATTCTTCGTACTGTAAATTAGTGATTTGAGACATATTCAGAGGTATGTTATGAGAACTTGTAAAATGTTCATACAGTGTTCAACTGAATGACTCAGGGACTTTTTTTTTTTTTTTAGGTTCATCAAGATGAGGTGGGTAAACAGTTACTTCCCTCGCTGTCTTTGCGTCTCAAACTCAAGACCAGAATCAGACTAGATAGATAGTTAGATAGACATATACGAAAGCAATTAATTTGCCAAGGGTTGAAAATCGGGCACAGTCCCCTCTTGCATTCTTCCTTCCTCTTGCTCATCTTTTATTACTGTTACTCAAACATTCTCCAGCGTACTGAAAGTATTAATTTAAGGGCAGTGCAACATTACAAGGAAGTATAACAGCATACATTAACAGTACCTGATCATAAAATTAAGAATGTAAGTTATTAAGAATATAATATTAAGAATAAGTATATTGTAATGAAAACTAGATCATCAGAGCCTCCATACAGTATATTAGATAAAAGTACAACACAATCAGTTAGGGTGGCATATAATCAGCACTCATAAAGTATTTGAACAGTATACGATTGTATGAGTAAGGACTGTGCGTGTTTTTGAGATGAAAGACGAGCCGCTTATATTGCGTTCAGGACCATAGTCTGCAGGCAGAATTCGTGTGATCCTGTAAGTCGAGGAAATCTCGCACGGGGTCTGGTCAATTACGTTACGTTGGATCTCAAATGAGTCCGTACGCAACAGAGAGAGAGTCTGTGCCTCGGTCTCAGTGTGAGAAATGCGTTTGATTCGCAGAAACACGATAGGGAATATGCAGATTTTCCCAAAGGTGCTAACATATGGCAAATGAGTCTGTTTTCGGGTTTTAGACGTAATATTTTCCTTTGATATCAGAGAGATATATACCACAGTAATCTAAACTTCATTCATTCAGACTCCACAGTCTCGCTAGACAACCTAGCTACGTTTCTAGAAATCACTTTTTATCTAAGTAGAATTTCTCAGTTTGAGTTGGAGGATAGTCTTGAGAAGTTCTGTTTGAAGGTAATATATACTGACTAGTATTATCGAGTGATTTAATTGTTAAGTCCGTCATTTGATAATTCTCTACGTTTTACTGTGTTACAGTGGATAGCAGAATAAATTATAATTTCTAGCTAAAACTCATTCAGCTATAAATAAATTTAATTAAATTTGCTAGTAACCAGTCAGAGAATAATTTAACCCTCTAAGTAATGCACCGATTCATCATTGAGTATTGACGAGATACGTATGTATTTCTAATTCATGATGATATTTTTTAAATGACTAGAATTTATTTCACGGAAGTTTTAAACGAATTTTAAACAATTGTCTACTATTGTAGTCAAGCTCTAAGCTTGCAGTTTATAGTTTAAGTTAAATAACTGAAGTGAATATAATATATCATTTCACGCGAGGGTAGGATAAGAGGTGTATATAATATTATGATTAAGTATTCTGTATGTTCTTTTTCTTTATACAGTATTTGGGTAAAGCCCAACACCAGCAGTTTCAGTACAGATGAGAATAATCATAGAAGAAACATTTTAGGACTTAAATACGTGGGTTTACAAGTCAAAACCTGTCTGGCATTGTGTTTGCATCCAGAAAGAAACAGAGTCCCCATTTCACAAACTTTAAGCCTGAATGCAGTAACTGGGCATATCCAGCCAGATTATATTTCTTCCCAAAAAAATCTCATGTACATTCAGCCTATATGGCAATTTACAAACATTAACATTTCCAAAGGGTTTGATTCTTTGTGGTGTATCAAAGAAGTTTATACTGAGAGAAGTTACCAACCTGACATTTCCGAAGTACTGGAAATCTCAAGAACTCTGACACTGTGAGCCCTGTGAAATCTCTTCCCGGAACTGATCTAGCGACATTAACAGTACTCCTAAAATCTAAACAGTGAAGATAACGCTCCCCGGAGTCTTGGAATTAACCGGTCACTGTAGAGCTGGGGTTGTCTTTGCTAACAGAACACTGGATGTGCTGTGAGTGTGTGTCCTATGATTGCGCCAGAAGGTGAAAAGTCCAGTTTGTAGGTAAGAACGAAAGCCAGTGGCCACTGTTGAATGAGTAGAACGAAAGCAGGCACAAGTGATTCTTTCATTGTATAATTATGACACCTACTTTGTAATTTTTTAATGCAAGTTTGTTGCTAATGATGTTTTCCTCTTAGAATAGATTAATATATCAACTCTGTTCTTAACTGTAGGGGAAAATCCTAGAACATAGCGTATAAATCTGTGACTCTTTGGGGCTATAACTTTTCTGCTAACGGGATCGTGGGCTCAACAGAGGGGGAAAGGATTACACCTATGGGTCTATTCTTTTAGTAATGCATTAACTTATGTGTATGTATATTTATATGTGATTATATTCTAAATTCATGCTTGTGGTGAATGTTCTTATGATAAATAAAATTTACATAAGCTTATTCAAGTGTGTCGGTCAGCTCGTCCCAAAATATCTATATTCCATTGTTATAGTTTTCACGTCTGTGCGTCTAACTGTCGTCACTTATGTGTGTGTGTATGTGAGTGGTGCTATATATATTAATATATATATTCTATTAGACTGTCTGACAAACTAAGTTCTGTTGTAGAGATAGGCTGAAAGAGAGAGGCTTCTCGATTTCAGGGACAGATTCTACTAGTTTCCACCATCTCACTCGTGAAAATCTATTTTCTTTACATTACCTCTCACTGAGCTATCACCTGTTCTATTCTATTCAGAAGGGACCAACCCAAGTCTTAATTCCCCTATCACAAATCTACGACACTCATCATTATCACTTCTGTCTCCAGTTATCTTCTCCATGTGTTTTTGTGTCCACCTCTGCCTTTTTCTCCCTGAAGATTCCAGAACAAGGACTGCCTTGTAATGCTATCAACAGGTTTCCTCAGTGAAGCCTGAAGGATAAATAAAAATTAAAAATAAGAGTGTTTATCACCGTTATCTGCGTCAATTGTATCAGATAATGCATGGCGGGTTTTTTAATGACGTCATCAATTTTAGCGCATGGAGAAAACAATTGTCTACTATTGTATTCACGCCATACGTTGTGTAATGTTACGAGTTCTTTGTTTTTTAATTCACGAAGCTACTAGAAAGTGATCATTCTAGACCTAGGTTTACTGTAAAAATTTCACCTCCCTCATTACATTATCCACACACTAATGACCTGTCTTCATTTCTAGCATCATCTTTTGCTGCGTACCTTTCTTAAGTTGTAAATTTTGTTTGTGTTTTTTTAAACTGATGATGAGAGATATCCCGGTCAACCTTTGAAGGGTTATAATTAGGATATATATATTGTTGTCAAGTCCAAATAATATGTACAATTGTCGATTTCCTAAGCCGGCATCTGTCTAATCAATGCAAATATAAAAAGGTAAAGGATCCCGTTACACGCCCATTGTGGCACATTGGGAATATTGTAGTTAGGCCCATATTTTCTCGACCATCGGCACACTAGAGGTGATGTGGTCAGAATCACGCCGGCCGCCTTAACCTTCCCAGAGTAACTCTAGTACTCAGTTCATGAGGTCAGGTCGACCCCGGAGCCGTTTGCGTCTAAAAAATCCCACCTCAACTGGGGATCGAACCATGGACCGCCGAGGTAGAAAGCCAGTACACTAACCACTGCACTACCGCGGCTCCCCAATTGTAAATATGGCTAATCAAAATGATCACATTGTGCGTGGGTGTGTGTTTGTAAAAAAAAAAACACGAAACAAAAGAGAACCAAAATAAAACCAACAGAACAAACACACAAGCAAACCGAAAAAAGGTCTAAAAAATAAACCAAACAAAAACAAGAAATAGGGGGAGGGTGTAAAGACTTGGTATACTTAGTCTGATATTTAATCAACTTTAATTTATTATAAATAATATGTTTTATAAGAACACCATTATACCTTCACCCAACTGCCTTTTACCTACCAATCACTTTATATTACTATTTGTTCTTGTTAAATACTATTCTTAAATTGTAAGCCGTTCATTAATTCATTATTAAAAAAATATAACGCGAATTGTGAACCAAGTCTCCGAGGTCAAGTTCAACTTTGATTCCGGTTTTAGCAAGTTATTTTATTTAAATGTCATTCTACGCTGTCCATAAATATTCAACAAACTATTACAGAGCGAGAATATCTAACATGAATTTTGAGCTTTGTCGAGGGTTCTTGTGTGTGTTTGTTGATTGTATAGGTCAAATTTGTCTAGGTGATTGGTGGTGAGAGAACACGTCATTGTCAACATTATAAAACATTGATAATCATGCTCAAAAGACTCATGAGACGGTCGATTACGTTTAATACATCATGTGAACAATAAATGAAGTTCACACATAGATGCAGATGCATAAATGATCAATTCTGGTATCAACACTGATACTCGATACTTGAGTCCTCACGTCCACATCCAATTATGGACATAAATATAATATTTCTTAATCTAAGTCAGGGGTTCTTAACCTTTTTACGATTAGACCCCCAATGGATTGCCAAATATGTAACCATATCCCTTACGCCAGATGTATTTTATATAAAAACGGCAAATCACAAATACACAAGCCGTTCAGAGATCGAGTCCTGTACCCTCGTCATTTAGTTCTCATACTCCCAAGGGGTGTGGATGCCCCCGGTAAAGAATCCCTGATCTAAATGATGCGCATTCCACAGAAAAGTCACAATTACGACGGACACATCCGGACACCTCGAAGGACTCCCACAAAAGATCAGTGTAACTATGCATACGTCACGCTTGACAACTTGTTTACGTCATTATTCTTACTAAGGGACCTCATGCAACAACATATTTTCAATGGGAGCGCTCTGTGGTACCCAAAGAAATGTGAAAAAAGATTAATTGTAGTTTACGCACACCAGAGCAGCTCCCAAGATACACATAGTATGACTCACCACTAGAAAAATGTAACGATTCCATTGTTTACGAGGTGCAACAATTATTTTATCTCAGTTCGCACGGTAAAGCTACCATTAATTATGTATACAATAATGGTAGATAGCACTATATTTAGTGGGTTGGGATTCATTTGTTAACAATTGTGTGACTCATCATGCGGGACAATTTTTAGGTTATTAGTTGCACTTCGCAGATTGTGGGCAATGTCTGAGGGGCGAAAGTGGAATTTCATTTGAAGATCGTGAGAGGTGGTAGTGACACAGGGAATAAACGTTTGACCCAAAAATAATAAAGGGGAGAAGGGGGACTTTCCCTTTGAATTTTGCGAAAGCTGATGTGTGATACAAAGACAACGGAACAGAGGTAAAGAGTACACGGGGAATTAGAGTTTGAGTGGACGAAAATCAGTTGCAATATTATATAATAATGTCCTATACAAACACAGACACAATCTCACACACACACTATATATATATATATATATATATATATATATATATATATATATATATATATATATATATATATATATATATATATATATATATATATATATATATATATATATATATATATATTCACTTGCACACAAACTGTGAAGAAATAATCTGCTTCTTCTTTTGTTCAGTTTTTCTTTCTTCACTCCTCTCGGTCATTTTTTACTTGACCACCTTGTCTTCCTTTTCATCTGTTCATTATCTTTGACTTACCCCCGCACCTCTCGATATTATCTTAACATTGTCATCTGGACCCAGGAACGTTATCAGCCCACCACCTGTATGACCTGTTTGTCTTTCTTTATGGCCTCAGTGTAGCGGGAAAGGAAAAAAAAGCCACGTTGACTTTTTTGGTTAATTGCCAGAACTAGATGGATGAAGCTGTTCGTCATCGCACTAGATTGCATTACAACATTTGCCAGACGGTAAATACATCTGATAGTGTTAACTCAGACTTGTCATGTACGAGATATCGTAGGGTATTACGTGCAGAACACAGCCCTTCCTTCAGTTTATCAGTATGGACGTCAGACATGCCACGTACCGATTTCCGGAGGTCTCGATAACGATTTTGAGTATTGGAACACGAGGAAATGATATAACTTTTCAGACAAGATGATTTTAGTTTTAGTAAACAAAGATGGGAAGAAAGTACAACCTTGCAAGAGATTATCAGTTAAAATAATTAAAGGCAGGTCGATTAAATTTTTTTGTAAACAAATAATAATTGAAGGGCAATACCTTTTATGGTCAGGTAATGAGGTTCAGAATGAGGGGGTGGAGAAACTCCTACTAAAAATCAGACTCCTTACCGTGGGGGTTGGTTAAGATTAGAAATGAAAATAAACTTACTTGGGTCTCACGGGGTGACATTTGTACATTATTATGATTGGATCTCACCTAAAACAAACTCATGGGAACCATGTGTGCAGGGGTCGAAATTCCGCTTAAAGCCTAGGGCATTATAAGATTTCGCCACTGCATTCCAGCGTCGTCAAAGAGAAATTATAGACAACCAGAATAA